>JAYEPQ010000016.1:31233440-31833440 GCA_036321105.1 Dracaena cambodiana
GTTGCAGACTTAATATAATTTATGAAGATATATGAAAATTATTGTAAAACTTAATATAACATTTGAATAGATTATGTATTATAAAATAATTTTAAATTTTTTTAGATATTTTAAATTTATTTTTCAATTTATTAAAATTATTTTATATGGTTTTATATTTATTTTTATTAAATAAATAGAAAATTGCATAACCTACGTTATGCGTTACGCTATTTGCGACATAACCTAACAAAGGCAAAACGTTACGTTACCGTTATCGCTATTTTAAACATTGGTTGTAACAATAGGGTATATCTTGTATGCATTATTGTTAGATATAACAAAAGGGTATGTGTCCTCATACACACAGCAGATACAAACGTGGCTCCTGGCCACATAGTATATATAGGCAGCCATGGGGGCGGATTACTAAAGTTTTTCAGCAATATTTAAGGCATAAGCAGGATATAAACGAACTAGGCTTGAAAATTAGAAATCCCACCCATTTAAGATATTCTTACCTCTTTCCAACTTAAAACTAAAACGACATACCTTATATGGTTTCCCTTCATTCAATTTTTTTCCTACGGAAGTTTCAGGTGTTTGTGCAAGCTCAGACACAATGATGCTTATATGATGGTTCTTTCTTCCCAAGGCATGCTTTAATAACATAAATCATAACTTCATTTAGTGTTAAGTTTTAATCATCAACAATCATTTTTTAAGTTCTTGACCCTTTTCTCCCTTCTATGGAAGCAGCTGCTTTCCCCTGCCTATTTTCTATCACAGCAGTTGCCCCCAGCCACCTTGTGCCCATTAAAATACTTTTCTGAATTAAATTTTCCTGCTCAGCCCTATCCTTCGCTGCATGAGGTACATTCAGTATGCAACAGCTGATTGCAAAAGGATGCATGCTTTTCTCATGAAACTTCCCTTTACAAATATGAATCAGTAAAGAGACCGGCAACAGACCCAGACAGAAGTATGATGTTTAGAAACCTAAATCAAGCTTCCCGGGAGCAGCATACAAAGTGTCCTATAATTAAAGAAAGATGGGAATACTGCCAGAAGTTTTTTCCCCCATTATTTTTGCTGACAGTGCATTTGACAAAGGACACAGGTGTCAAGCATCTTGAGTATCCAGAAAAGTCTGACTGACACCACAAAACATCCCAAAAAAACATAGAGACTCTTTTACCTTGTCAATGTTATACGAAGATGGATAAATCTATGTAATGCTTAAGCAAGTTAAACAAGAGATCCATTATGCAATAATATAAACCAAAATCAGTATCCATTTAGTGACGTATTGTATATTTGTATAAAACGGTCTTCTAATGGAATAGTAAATAGTAGTTACTGTCACAACTTTATGTTAGAAGTGTAATTGGAATATCTATAAAGTATCTTCAAGTGTCCAACAAGTTGAAGAACCTACATTTGGGGCATTCAGGTTGACATTTGAAATGAAGATCAAAGTACTAATTATTCTAATATAGGTCATACCTACAAAAAGATCAACAAGCTCTATATTTAAAGATCAGTGTCCCTAATCAACCCAGGCACACCTCGGCTTTATTATATGCAATATAAAGCCAAGGAGAACACCTGGATCTCAAACTTGGACCTCAGTCTATGCCCAAATATTCTCAAGTGCAATATAAATACAGAGCTTGCCCATCAATGATAAAGCAGCTCCATGCGAATATGAGAAAACAAATGACGGCCAACCAGACATGACATCAAGCTTGAGTACTGAAAGGAAATGGAGCACACTAGAAATAAGTTGACAAGGATTGTATTTATACCGCAAGAAACGACGTGTCATTCCAGACAGCTCGTTCCAAGCTTCTCTTCGCCTTGCTTCCCAGAAATATTGGATTTGTTCTCACTGACTCTAATAGATTCAAATCTAAAAGAACACTGTCACTTCCAGAGGCATCAGGATTGTACCGAGCACGCAATGAGCCTTTGAGATCATAGACTTTTGATAAGGTCCTACCAAAGAAGAGATTCTCCATCACCATCAAATCCATCTTCACCTCCCGCCCACCATTTAAGTGCCTGACAGTCACCTAATGCAGGAAAAGGAGGAAGGGGAAAAAAAAAAAAAAAAAAAGTTAATGATCATGATAATGCATTGTATCACCTCAGAGATGTATACATTCATACAGGTAACAGTCTCAACCTGGTAAATGCCAAGGATTTTAGCAAGGCAAGTGGGGCTTCCAGTATTTATTGACTCAGTCATATACTTAAAGTATTCGGAGGCAAAAATCTCAAAAGAATCCAGCTCTGTCTTTGTCACTTGCTTTATAATAAATCTCTCATCATGTGACTTAGCAAAGTACACATTGCTTTTACCGCCTTGAGCATTCCATCTCTTGCAGCGGCTCATAGAACGCAAGAAATCAACTTCGTTGGGGCAACATTTTTTCCTAAGTGCAGCAAAATGCTTAGCGAAATAGCATGTCACAGAGAACTTCACTTTGTCATTAGGTATTGAAGACTCATCATCAAAAGCAATCCTGAAATGAGTAGCCTTTGGATCACCATAAGAATTTCCTCGTAACCACTGAGGCTCCTCATCTGACTGAACTTGAGATATTGATGGCCTGCCAATGCCACACTCACTCGATTGATGATCTGAAGATATGAAGTCAGCATGATCTCGAGAACTAATGGCATAAGATATAATAGTGGTGGGTTCATTGTCATAAAGCACAATGACTAAATCATCACAACCAGCTGGAGGGAGAAGTAGTCGCGCTCCTTCATCAGCCATATGATAAGCAGAGGATATATATACAGGGTTATTGCTAGGAAGGAAGTTTAATCTCTTTGAGCCTGGAGATCTCTGTGAAATATCCACTTTAGCGAAATTCCCTGATGCATCAAAGGATCTGACTGACGTCAAATGCAATGAAGCAGGAGATAGTCCACGCGATCTGGGTTGGGATCTCAAGGCAGACTCAAAAGATTTAACCCTGAGAGGAGAATTAACCTTTCTATATAGTGGATTATCCACTCGACTTATGGATCCAACTCCGTCAGCTTCTCGATTACCACTCCATAGGCAATCAATCTTATCATACAGAGTGGAGGCAGCAGATGGTAATCTCTCCAAGGATGAACTTCCCATGCAAGTTTCAGAAGCTACCTGTGTTCCTTCCTCCCTTTGGTAATACTGACTGGAAACCAAGTTGAGAGCTGCAGAACTAGCATAACCCTCAATGGACTCAATTGGCCAGTCCGTTTCAACAGAATTATTTGAATTACACCCAAATATATGCGCATCCAGCTCCTCGTGATGCATCGACAAATTTGCAAGCCTTGAGATTGCTTTGCCAGGGGATTTTCTAGAACTTACATCATTTTCAATTGGCTCAATATTCCATTCCTTCAGACAGGTCTGATTTGCAATCTCAGAGATTTGTGGGTTGAGTTTGTTGGCAGAAGTTTTCGACTTGGAAAATGAATCCAGAAGACAGAGCCGGCGATCCCACATGTAAGAATCAATTAGCAGGAATCTCCTTAAACGATTTAGCTCAAGTATATCAATTGTTTCCTGAGACATTGAACGATTGTCTGTGGCAGATGATCGCAGCAAGTCCTGTTACGAAGTGGGAAGAATGCTAGTGAAATTAGGTTACCACTTACCCAAGATTATATAAAACAGAAACTAAAAGGCAATATTTAATATTGCCTACCAATACTTACATCATACTCATTTTTTTCTCTATTCAGTTGACTTTTTAGCTCCATAATATATTTATTGATACTTGTCTTGACAGGTTCACACTCAGAGGTTGTAATCCTTTTCTCAAATGCTTTGAGCACATCATTAACCTCTGTATTCAGGAGCTCTATTTTCCTCGCGACCTGCAAGGAAAAAGACAGAGAAACATAAATTGCTCCTACAAATGCCTGAGATAAAGGAGCATAAAAGAATTCCACAAAGTGTTATAACATACAGCGGCTGCCTCTTCTTTTGCCCACTCTTGCTGACTTTCACAAGCGAAATCCAATACCAAAGGTGGCAATTGAACAGAGAAAATATCAACAGGGGAATATCGAAAAAGGGCAATCATGCTTCCAAGCCTGACAAACAAAAAAGACTAAAGATGAAACCATAATTTAAAGTAAAACTGCAGGTGACTTTGCACCTATCGTATCATGACACCCTTCGTTTTATGAAAAGAAATAGAAACTAGCTCTTTTATTAACATAAAATTCAGAATGGTTTTCCCGATACCTTTGATACAAAATTTCTTTAAAGTTTCTTTTTTGAAAATTATATAAAAAAAAAAATCATTATAGAAAAAAAGCGTCCCTGCAACTAGCTCATAGAGATTTTAATTCATACATTCCAGAAGCTACAACTCTTGTCCTATCCACGAATACAATTACAATAGGAATGGTTTGTATTAGTTTGGTATATCTAATCTATTAGTTTGTTAGGTGGACAAAATTGTTGATCTACTCAGTATCCACTTTGTAACCCTATATGTAACTGATATCTACCAACAATCGTTAATTGACTATTCCATAATATGGTATCAAAGCAAATTATAAAATAGATCTCAAGACCCGCCGCCTTCGTCTTCCACCACTAAAACCCGCCGCCTTCTCCTTCCTCCTTGCCCGTGTTCTTCCAACCCAAAGGTTGCCGAGCCAGATCTGACAAGATCCGGCATCTTTCAACTCCAACTGAGACCAGGTCCGTGCTCTCCGACACTTCGTTGGTCAGATTAAGCCTTATTGACCATGTGGGGATTCAGTTGTCAACAGCTTTCCCTGCAAGGGTGCAGTTGCCTCTTAATGCCACTTGTTACCAGATCCTTTGCCTACTACTAGTAGTATTTTATGGGTATGTTTTTTATACTTTTTCTTAACACGTTACTAGATCAAAAGAGCCTCTATTTACTATTATTGATGGCTCAACCCATTAGCGGGTTACTTACACCTACTATTTCTACTGAATCAACCCGTTATCGGGTCAATTCAACCTACTACTATTACTGAATCTATCTGTTTCCGAGTCAACTCAACTACTTCAAATGTACCTGAAATTTTATTTCCAAAATCTCTAACTATTACTACTATCAAATTTTCTAGTAGTAATCATCTCTTATAGGCTCAGTCATTTAGGGTGTTCATTGGTGATCAAAGGAAAATTAAGCACTTTTTGAAGATCCACCTAGTTAAAAAAAAAAAAAAAAAACCCTGCCTATTCAGATTGCCTCATCAATGCCTATTGTGTAATCACTTGACTACTAAATAGTATGAAAGAAAAATTAAATTCTAGTGAGATGTTTTTAAAAACTACTAAGAAAATATGGAACACTATAAAAGAAGTCTATAGAAATGAGAAAAAAAATTCTATAGTGTTTGAACTGTACGAGAGTCTGTTTACCCTCAAGTAAGGTATATCTTGATGTTTATTAACCTTCGGTAACAAATTTTAAACCGAGATAGTATTGCCAGGATCTTGTTGTAGCAAAATTTAATTTCAATTCAACTCTATTAATTCAGGTTAAGGGACAAATTCTTGAAGGTGGCAATATCCCCTCCTTGATATCTACATACTCTAGAGTACTTCAAGTCTTTATTGGATATGACACATCAACTATATCTTCTCTACCTCCTGTCATAAGTGATCAGTCTACTCTATATTCTAGGCATAGTTGTAGTCGTAGTCATAGTCGTAGTCCTGTCATAGTCATAGTCGTAGTCCTGTCATAAGTGATCAGTCTGCTCTATATTCTAGACATAGTCGTAGTCGTGATGGAGATCATATTTGATTTAAGAGTAGATTTAATTAGATTTGGATTTTATTAGGATTTTGGAATATTTGATAGGATTTTGATTTTATTAGGATTTTGAATTCTATTAAGATTTTGAATTCTATTAGGATTTTATTTGTTATCCTATATATATCAGTTTTGTATGAAGTAATGATAGATGAATAATATTTGAAAACTTTGAGAAATTTCTAGCGTGAATTTCGCTGAGTAAAATATTTCCTCGTTGATTTGTGGAGAGTGGGCGTAGATTCGCCTGCGTGAATTCCCAAACCCACTGTGAGTTCTTCCCTGTTTTTCCCCAATCCCTATAAAAAAAACCCTAATTCTCAAACTCTAACCCTAATTTCGCTTTTATCCTGCGTCAAACTTAGTATCAGAGCCTAAATTTTCATCTCCATCATCTTCTTCCTCTACATGTCCATCCTCTTTTTATTTTATTTCAGTTTTTAATTTTTTTTTTTAAAGGTACAGATCTAAAAAAAAAGAGAGAGAAAGTTCAGATTTAAAAAAGAGAGAACAGTTTAGATTTGAAGGGAAAAAAAAAAGAGGAGAGATAAAAGAAAAGAGAGAAAAACAGAGAAAAATTCAGATAAAAAAGAAAGAGAGACAAAAGGAGAAGAAAGAAAAGAATTTGGATTTGGTTTCAGTTATTGGGTTTGTTTTGATTTATTGGGTTTGATTCGGATTTGAGTTGGACCCATTTAATTAAACCTACATCTAAGGAGAAAAAAAAGGTTGGATTTAATTCAGTTAGATCCGATCCACAACCATAACCAACCTATTTACTTTTATTGGGTTCAGTACAGCAGTGGATCCGACCCGACAACAGTGCAAACCCGTTAAGAGCAGCAAACCCGTTAAAGATTTTCTTTTAATTCGGAGCCCGTTTCAACTCTGATTCAAGTCGTTTTCGAGCCGCCGTGATTCTTAGATATTTCCTAAACTTTTTGAACTAAAATTTTGAGTTGATTATATATGGGGTTCATATTTTATAGTCATTACATTAACACAAATGCTAAAAAAATCGCAAGTTGACCAAGATATGTATGCTACTATACCCATTTTTTTGTTTCGACGATCGACAAAATTATCAAAATTGGGAGAATCATATCCAAGATTTCTTTTTAGATTCTGATCTGACTTCAGCACAGAAATGTCTTTACGCCCAACAAAAATTAGGTGGAGAATCTTATACTTGGAGTAGAGAGTATAAATTATACTTAGATTGGAATATCTTGCGATATTTACTTCGTAATTGGTATACTCAATGCCGCCTTCCAAATTTATTGTCATCGTCTCATCAGTTTCCATCATCTGAGCCTAAAATAAATAATGAAAAACTTCAATGTATGATTGATAAGTTTGAAAAATATAAACAAAGACTTATCAGTATCAAAAAGAGACCCGAACAACCATGTCTTCGAAAGAACAATGAGCAAAGGGATGAAAAAACTCAAATGGTTGACGATGATAGCATCGCCTACAAGATTGAAGCAAATATTCATATTTTTTATAGCGAATTGCAGCCTCTACTGGATACAGAAATTAATGATGAGCCACTATTAATGCCAGATAGAATTTCCTTTCCATCCGTAAAAGTTGACTCAAAAGTTCAGATTTCTGACGATCTCTCAGTAGAACCAACTGTGAAGTTTCAGCCACATAAAGATACACCTGATGATCATATTCATAACCAGAAGCCAATATAAGTATCTCCTACTCTCCTATATCACATGTCCATGAAACTAACAGTTTCTTTAGAAGACCTTCTGCTAAAATTTCGTAAGAAACTTCGTCAACAATTCGTGTTTACTAATAGTATTTGCATATCAGTTGCAGTGTATAGGGAGTACAGGAACTTCCAATTCAAAAAAAGACTTTAGACATAAAAGAAATTATTGATGATGAGATAAAAATATCAGTTCCTCTTGAGAGATTCATTATAGGAATTATGAAGAAATTACCGATTCAACATCCAGATTCATATAAAAAGTTTCGAAGAGGTTTGCTTCTGATTCACGAAATTATTCATAACCAGAATAATTTGTGGGATTTATAGTCATCTGAAACTGATTCACGAAAGAAACCAGTTCCACCTCCACCGCTTTTGTTCAGATGGATGTACTAGATATAGTCTCTCGACCACCACCATGGCCCAATTAAGATCTTTCGTGGATGCTAATCAGTTCAATCCGGACGTGTTTATCATTTCTTATCTCCGTATTCATCGGGGATGAATGTTTTGAAGTCGAGAAGAATTGATGGAGATCAGATTTGATTTGAGAGTAGATTTGATTAGATTTGGATCTTGTTAGGATTTTGAAATATTTGATTGGATTTTGATTTTATTAAGATTTTGGATTTTATTAGAATTTTGTTTGTTAGAGTTTTTCTATATATATGGGTTTTGTATGAAGTATTGATAGATAAATAATATTTGAAAATTTTGAGAAATTTCTGGCGTGAATTTCGCTGAGTAAAAACTTTCCTCGTGGATTCGTGGAGAGTGAGCATGGATTCGTTTGGGTGGATTCCCAAACCCACTATGAGTTCTTCCTTATTTTTTTCCAATTCCTCTAAAAAAATCCTAATTCTCAAACCCTAACCCTAATTTCGCTTCCGTCCTGCATCAAGTCTGCTCTATATTCTAGGCATAAATGCAGTCGTAGTTGTGGTCGAGACAAGTGAATTTGAACAGCACCATGTAATCACGCGGCCAAACCAACTATATTTCTTAGAACTGCTAGGCAATGTTTGGTAAGCCAATATGGGCATAGATGGTGAATAATGATTCTTCATCTGTTGTTACTAGTTCACATGCAATCTCTGCTCCGACATCAACCTCTTCCTCCATATGGTTCAAATTAATAAAGCTGATTCCAACCATTTACTTTGTCTTCACTCTGCTTTGAGTCCCCAAGGTACTGATGCATCATCTTGAGGTATGGATACTTATACTATTTCTTTTAGTCATCCTTAGATTATATATTATAGAACTTCCTCCAACATGACAGATATCAAAAACAAATTTGATTCACTAGAGCTTTTTGACAAATACCCTCCGTTAATATTATTGGTGGATCATCCTCTTCCGTTGCTGATGATGGGTTGCTCATGCTACCTCCTCCTAATGCTTAAAAGTATGCTTTTTATCCAATTTTCTATCTATCAGTCATCCAATTTTCTATCAATCAGCTCACTAAGAATATTTTGTTATATGACATTCTTTCCGTCTAATACATTTTTCAGGACATTCAGAGTCAGATGAAGATTGGTATGGATCATGAGAAAGGAGGAATATATTATTTGGATGAAGGGATTACTCCTACAGGTTTTGTTACCCTTTTATAGTGGCACCAACGTATTAGTCATACTTCCCTTATGAGTCTGCATCTACTATCTCCAAGTTAGCGTGAGTCTTGTGAGCTCAGTAAACATCACCGTGCTTCTTATTAGTCGAGTCAATGATTGCAATATTATCCCCTTTGAGTTAGTCCATTCCAATGTATTTGGACTTTATTGTTTGTCCCTCCTACAAAGGTTTTTGATACTTTAATATCTTTTCGATGATTTCTCATGCATGACATGGTTCTATATTTTGACATGGTTCTATATTTTGAAAGCGATATGAAGTGCCTCATATTATTGAACATTTTATCAAAAAATAAGAAACTAGTTTTCCATGTCTATTTGTGCTCTACGAACTAACAATGCTGTGAAATTTACGAAAACTGATGTATTTGAGTTTTATGCTGCCAATGGGATTATTCATCACACATCATGTTCTCATATATCTCAACAAAATAGTGTGGTTGAAAGAAAATATAGAGATATTTTAGATGTTGCTTGCTCAATGTTGATTCACATGCATGTACCCACATATTTATGATCATATACTATTTTATATGCCTGTCACCTGATTAACTGAATGTCCTCTTCGGTATTATATGGTAAAACTCGCTTCTCTCTCTTTTCAAACAAAGCACTATTTCCTCTTTAGCCCCGCATATTTGGTCGTAATTATTTTAAGTTGTCTCTCGTTATGTTAAATGTGTGTTTGTAGGCTACTAACTTACTCAAAAAGGATATAGATGATATAATCCTGAGTATCAAAAATATATTACTTTTGCTTACATCTTATTCTTTGAGTCTACTCATTTTTTACCTCACTATTCTTTGTCGACCAATTATCTACTCCCCTTCCTTTGCCTTTATTGGTGCCCAGTACAGGGGTTTACAAAGTGCCTCACCAACCATCACTGAAAGTGTATTCTTGTCATCTAAAAGTGCCTACTCCAGTCTTACGGTTGACCAATCTTCCATCTCCAGTTGCTAATTCCTAGGATCTTAATCTCCCTACTGCTTTATAAAAAGGTAAACAATCAACTACTGCTAATATCCTTTCTCATTTTGTCTTCTATGATAAGCTTACTCCTTCCTTTCGTCAATTTGTACTTTTCTTGTCCTCTGTTCCTATAACCCAGGTCGTATAAAGAAGCAGCGCTGGTACCTACCTGGCAGTAGGCTATGAATGAAGAGATACAGGCAGTATGGGATTTAGTTCTTACTCCTTCAGATGCTCCAGTGGTTGGTTGTCTCTAGTTTATACTGTCAAATTTAATCCGGATGGTTCAATGAATATAAGGCCTGTCTTGTCGTGAAAGAGTTCTTCCAAACTGATTACTTTGAGACATTCTCTCTCATAGCTCTTATCAACTCCATTAGCATGTTCCAATTAGATGTCAAAATGTTTTCTCTATAGTGATCTACACGAGAAACTTTACATGGCGCAGCCTTCAAGGTAAGTTGTTCAGGAAAAAATATAGTCTGCAAACTTAAGAAAGCCATTTATGGCCTTAAGTAAAATCCTCGAATCTGATTCGAGAAATTTTCTACTTTAATTGGTGACATTAGCTTCCAGTGGTATCATTATGATCACTCCGTTTTTTTCAGCGTACAACTACTACTTCCTAATATTTGTTGCTAGCAATTTGACATGGCGAAGTAAAAAATAAGATGTATCTAGATCAGGCAGAATATTGAGATATAGTCCACACTACATGCGAGCTATTGTGATTTATAACTTACTGGCCGATTTTGGTTTTGAATAGTAAAGTCCTATACCCATGCATTCCAAAAAAACTTGTATTTCATTTTCGATCAAGCTTATAGAGGTCAATAGTCATCTTGCTCGAGAGGTCAATAGTCATCTTGCTCGAGATTATTTGATGAAAAAGGTGATTTGTACTCTTGTAACTCCATCATCAAAGTAGTTGGCCAATATTTTTATAAAAACTACATCACCTAAATTTTCTCAATATTAACAAGTTATAACAAGTTTGGCATGATTGATATCTATGATCCAGCTTGAGAAGAGCCTTAGTTTGGTAGGTCTAATCTATTAATTTATTATGTGGTTATTAGGTGATTTAGATTGTGGATTAATATCCACTATGTAACCCTAGAGAAGTAACTGATCTCTACATTAATGGTTAATTGGCTACTCCATACTAGTCTGAATATGAAGTGCATATAGACAGGGAAAAAGCAGTACCCATAAAAGCGAAGGCAGTCCTTCTGCAGAGAATGACCACAACTTGCAACACGTTTAGCAGTAGCATGATTTGAAAAACTAAGCTCCAAAAATTTTCCAAAAGAAAGGCTCCATGCAGCATCTATAATCCAGCTTGAGGAGAGCCTTAGTTTGGTAATCTATTAATTTATTATGTGGTTATTAGGTGATTTAGATTGTGGATTAGTATCCACTATGTAACCCTAGAGACGTAACTGATCTCTACATTAATGGTTAATTGGCTACTCCATACCAGTCAGAATATGAATTGCATATGGACAGGGAAAAAGCAGTACCCATAAAAGCGAAGGCAGTCCTTCTGCAGAGAATGACCACAACTTGCAACACGTTTAGCAGTAGCATGATTTGAAAAACTAAGCTCCAAAAATTTTCCAAAAGAAAGGCTCCATGCAGCATCAGACATGACAATTCTAGGAGCAGCGGGTGGGACTCCATTATTGTGCTCACACCTGAGACATCGGTGCCACATCCATATCCTTCCATCTAGTTCTCCAGGGAGCTTCATGGAAGGATGTCGACGGACTCTTATGGTTAGGCTTCCATGTCGGTGAGTATAGCACCTAATATGGGCTTCTGCTGGCTCTTTACAAGCTTGACAGCAGGATGTCTATCAAGATGGTAAAATTCACAAATTAACAACACAGAAAACCGCTCAAATGCTCAAAATGTCAACATATTACTGGAAAAGCAACATACCTGATCAAATAAGTCATCACAAAGATACCTCCCTAAGGGCTTATCAAAACTTCCATAAAATTTAATTCGAAAGAGTTGTGAGGGTTCACAAAGAGTGCCTTTAAGTGCACAAGTTGTTGATAAGGAAACCAAGATGCTCTGAGTGTCAGCAGTTGAGAAGTAATCTGTAGTGTCATTTTCACCATCTGTGCCAGTCGTCTTATCCTCATTCACTGCTCCAAGTTCCTTATCAAGTTCCAAGTTTCGTCCTTCTTCGAGTGTATTCCCGGTCACTTCTTCAGGTGTTGTTATATCTTTGGGAAGATCTGAAAGATCCCCAGTTAATTGAGAATTATCACAAGAGCTTATATCCCCATCCACTGCTGGAACATTTGAGGATGGAAAGTAGCAATTGCTGGCATCATTTTGGCATGAACCAAGTTTTTGGTGCCTTCCACAAACGCTCTGTTGTGTATCATAGACAGTTGAAGCCTTCAAACTCCCAATCTCAGCATCCATTATCTTTGCTGGTGTAGCTATTGGAGGATTCACAGGAAAGTTGGGAAGTGTGGCACCTTCATCTGCAAGGAAGGAGGTCTCACGTGATAGATGATAGGCTGCAAAGCATGCATATTGCACTACATGTTTAACCTTCTTCAGTTCTTCAAGATGCGTGCCACGTAGAATAACCTACATAAATTATATAACAAGTTGAATCAAGGACGCAGCCAGTACCCGCAACATAGTAATTCAGTAACCAGGTAAAAAAGACAATAAACATTAGGAATATCCCTCAGAGTCATTTGCCAATATCTGCCACTGAAAAGATAAAATAGGAAAGATATTGGTTAATCCTCCATAAACTTCAGCTATTAATGCTGAAAAATAGAAAACATCACGTCATAATAAAATATATACAACTAAAATATCAACTGCAACTCAGTCACTCATCAAAACAGTAAAACGAGGGGTACTAATGGATGTGCCAAAAAACAAGATATGTTGCCCATAACCTAAATCAGTTTTTTAGGAAGACTTGGTTTTTGAGTGGAAAATCATATGCAATGTTTATAACAAAAACGCAGATAAAAAAAACTCCCTTATACAGAGAAGAGGCGAGTGTGAATCCCAAAGAAAGAGTTCAGTGGTGCAAAATGAATCACAAGAATTGCAATATATTGAGATGAACAAGCTATATTCCTTATCTGGCACTGCAATTTCTGTTAACAGGAATTATTTCCTGTCGACATGCAGAGGAAATATTTAACAATAAATGTCTTCACAAGAGCCACCTTGATGTGATATCTAAAAGGTAGGACTAATTAGGAATTACTATTTTGATTTTATTAGATTTTGTTTGAATTTTAGTTGTTTATATTAATTGAGACTCACAGTTGAGTTTAATTAGGGTTTGTATTTTTATTTGGTTTTGGTTAATTGTACATGTTGTGCACGAAGGTACTCTCTCTCTCTCTCTCTCTCTCTCTCTCTCTCTCTCTCTCTCTCTCTCTATATATATATATATATATATATATATATATATATATATATATATATATATATATATATATATATATTTGCAGAAATGTTTTAATTTGCTAATGAGATTTTGAACCTTTTGAAAACCCTAATTTTTTAGCATGTTGATCTGCTAATTTGCTATAAACCCTTTGTAAATGAGTTGCAAAAGAGGGTGAGAGATTCACTTGGGTATGAGACTTGAATTTTATCCCTTTTTATCTTTTCCAGTATTTTGTCAAACCTTATATTCGTGTTTCTCCCCAAATCCACCCGTTCTCCACCTCTAAACCCTAAAATCGCTTGCGTCTTGCTTCACATTTTCGACCAAGAACTTACAAAAGAAAACACGATGACTAATAGGGGATTAATGACGTACCCATATTCAATAGTAGTACAGCAGAGGGACTTGACTTTGCCCTAATCCTAGTTTCTTCCGTTAATTTTCAAAAACTGGTATTAAAAGAAAAGCATTTAGCACGAGTCTAATGTTCTTGATCAAGTGACTATAAAAGGCAATAATGCCTAGGGAAAGAAAATGGCTCTGAACTTGTTACGCAATCAACATAAAGTCTGTTGGGAAAAGGAAGCAAAGATCTGATACAACTTGTTCCACCCAACTGTGAAATGTCGACCATCTTGCCTTTGGATTCAAGCTCCTGGTTATGAAGAAGTACCAGCAATAGAGAGCTTGCATTTGAAACCAATCGGGCAAATGGCCAGAGGGCGAAAATCCCTGAGTAGCTATGGAATACAAGATCATGCAACAAAAGGAGAAACCCTCCACAATTCTCCTAGACAATAGGGCCTAGTTTGGAAGCTTTGTTTCAATAAATGAATTGATGGGTTTGGAGTACAAACTGCCAAAAAATTGAAACCATGCTTTGTTTGGCAACTAAAATAAGGTTTCCTAAACCACGATTGGGGAGCTCCAAAAGTCATTACAACCATGGAAATTTAACTCATAGTTGGTTCTCTCTCTCTCTCTCTCTCTCTCTCTCTCTCTCTCTCTCTCTCTCTCTCTCTCATCTGAAATAATAATTTGCATGCATAAAATCACAGTTAACTTAAACGTAACCATGGAATGAAAACTATAAAAATTATTGAAAAGAGGGTGCAGATAAATTCATTAAAAGCAACTGCATTAATCTTTGAGTGTGATCTAAGCAAAAATACCAGCTGAGCATGTGGATGAAGTAAGAATATCCATAGCAATACAGTCACAGCAGATTTATAATAATAACTGATGAAGAAAGGACAACGTAAGTTTTTAGTGTTAAGTAAAAAAGGGAAGTTGATAATAATCCATAGCAACAAACAAACATTGGCCAGTCAACATTGACAACACAACAAGAGTATGAAAAAGTTTCCTTTTAAAGCTACTCATGAAATATATTAATGTAACCCAACAAGATTTGAAAGTATGTGATAAACATCCAAAACAACAACCAAAGCTAGTAACATGACTTTCGCTCACTTCAAACAAGAGATAAATAGGTAATATTTATAGGAATATTATACAGGTAAGTGATGTATAAGTTTGGGAAGCAAAAATATTTATAAATGCGAAAGAAAGACCAAGATAGCAATCATTACCGTGCAACCTAAACGCCGTGGACAACCATCAAAAAACATCAGCGTCTTCATGGATTTCCTGTTTGCATGGCTTACAGATGAGCATTCTTCAAAAAACTTCTCTACCCGAAACATGTCGCAACGTCCCAATCTGGCTGACGCAATACTATCAATGGATGGAGCAATCCGTGCACCAGTACACCTGGCTATTCTCTCCAAAAGTTTGCTTTTAACATTCAACACTAGAGATATTTCCTTTGTCAAGAGATATTCTTGAGCATACGAGGACACACTCTTCTCTACAATGAGAACATTAGGCCGATGGGCCTCTATTTTTGAAAGGAGCACCTTTAGGTGTTCAATTTCCTGTGTAGCTGTTGTGTCAATTATCGCATCAACTAAACAAATACAGAGCAACAAAATTATTAGATCTAGGATACAAGTATAACCTGCTCCAGGACGGTATTTATAGATGCCAGCTTATTCGTAACTCTTTGGTACTCGAGTGCTCCTCCCAGAAGAAATAATCTTGGATTTTTATGCTGAGAAACCATCCGTTTGTGCTTGACATTCTTAGTACAAACCACTCCTTTTATGAGTGTGCTGCCACAATAGAATTAAATCGTGTTAATATCTCATCACACTGAAAAGAAAGGTACTAAAATTTATAGCCAAAATATTACCTATCACTCGGATTTCCAGAAACCACACACTTGATCTTTACATAATTACTAGGATCCATGCTGCTACCTTTGCCTGTATCCGGCTTGACAAAAGTTGCAGCTTGCCATGCCAACGAAGAAACTACATCTAACCATCCTTTCCCGCCATATTCACTTCC
Source organism: Dracaena cambodiana (assembly GCA_036321105.1). Classification (NCBI taxonomy): domain Eukaryota; kingdom Viridiplantae; phylum Streptophyta; class Magnoliopsida; order Asparagales; family Asparagaceae; genus Dracaena; species Dracaena cambodiana. The sequence goes on from JAYEPQ010000016.1 coordinate 31,249,429, forward strand.
AACCTGAAGCCCTTCGCCTCTCAGTAACTGGCAGACGAGCGCTCTAAAATGCCCATGAACTGTACTCCTCAACTGCTCCTTATGCACATCACTAGGCTTCTCTCTTATACTCAACGAATGACTACTAAAGCTACCCAACGGGAACACATCACTAGAGTCACCAGCATCATCATCGTCATCATCATACCCAAAGAGTACAGTCTCGAGATCATCATTCTCATATTCAGGCTGCGGAGGATCCCAAATGGGCCTATTGTTTTCAAAATCCAACGGCTGTTGAACCTTCTGGCTCTCATGATTTCTATACACAGAAAGTCTATCATATCCACCAGCATCATGGGAACTCTCCAACAGATCCTCGGCCTCAGCTCCAGCTTTTCTAAAGTAACTCGGAGCCTCCGGATCCAAAGGACTGTTATCAGCTGTGGTCTCACCTGCTCTACTAGGACTATCCCAAGGGCTAGAATTCACAGATTTAAAACTACGTAACTCTAGACCAGTACTAATACTAACTGAATCTACATCAGAAACATCTTGAGACAACTCACTCCGCGGACTCAAAAAACTCTTTCCGCTGTCATCCCCATATTCTTCATCATCACTCCTACATAACAACAGTACATAAATCATGAACCATCAATAACAAAACAACACTCAAACGAACAAATTATATACCTGAATGATCGTGGAGAAGAGAAGTTAGACAACTCGGCCAAATGTGCGAGCCTGGAGCTGCGGATTCTCGACAAGGGCGAATCGGGCATCACCCGCGACAGCTCGTCGCCGCTGCTGCTGCTAATTGCATGAAAGCAGAACTTACAGAACTTGGGCTGGTCAGAGCCAGCCTGCATGCACTTCCTACAGAACAAGCGCCAGCAGCTCCGGCACCGGTGGCCGTACCCGGGCGCCCCAAACAAGCCCCGGCACTCGTAGCAGTAACCAGACATCCCCAATCCACCAGAATCACCACCACACCAAGATCTAACTTTTCGTATCAGATCACGAAATGGGTAATCCACTATTCCCATAAACTAACAAACCAATTCAAACTTTTGCACAAAACCCAGAAAAATAATAATAATAATAATAATGATAATAATAACAATGTTCACAAGACCCTCTCAAGAGGCCAAAATATCTCAAGAGAGTAGCCTATTTACACTTAGAACAATGAGCAAGACCCAGAAAGCGGAACTGAGAAGAGAGATCGCTAACCGATTCCAGATTCCTCTGCAAAGAATCTAAATGGATCTAAGAAAAATACAGAGAGCATGAGGAGGCTAGATGAGAGCAAGGATTATGAGGAGGAGAATGAGGATCTTGATGCCAAATTTGGGTGATTGAATAGGAGCAGTGGGGATTCTCATCATTGTTTCAAGAAGAAAAATTTTGAGATATCTTTTACTGATTCATTTTCTTAATGTTAGGAATCAAGGTGCAAGAGAGAAAGGAAAGAGACACTGAAGATAATGGGAATGAAATGGGTTGAATAATTTATTAATTACTTTTTTATTTATATAATTTTGTAGGGGTATTTACAGATTTGTCCCTTACCTCTTTATAAATTATAATTTAGTCTCCAAATCTTCAAATTTAGAATTTAATTCCAAAATCTTTTAAGTTACTACAATTTAGTCAACTTCCTAACTTCCATTAGCCTAGTTTATTTTTTAACATGATTTTCCCATTTTACCCTGCCTTAATTCCTTTTCCTTCTTCCTCCTCCCTTCTCCTTCCCTCTTCCTCCTCGCTTTTCATTTTCTTTATTTTTCCTCCTCTCTTCTCCTTCCCTTTTCCTCCCTCTTCTTCTTATCTCTTCCTCTTCTCTTTTCCTTTTCTTTATTGGGTTCATTGGCTTTCCCTTTCTTCTTCTCTTCTATTTCTCTATTTTTTTCCATTTTTCTTCATAGGGGTATTTAAGTCATTTTATTATTTAAAAAAGTAAAAATTAAATTATATCGTTTATTTGAACGGAAAAACTAACGGAGGGACTAAATTGTAGTAACTTAGAGGATTTGAGGACTAAATCCTAAATATGAAGATTTGAGGGACTAAATTATAATTTATAAAGATGTGAGGGACAAACCTGTAAATACCCCAATTTTCTAATTATTATTTGTTTTCTATTTGATTTTTTAAGTGAGTTTAGTTTAGGTAGGCGTCAACGTTGCCGCTTCGGAAAGGAGACAGAATGACTAGGAGCGAGAGAGGATTCGGACAAGGGTTGAGGGGAAAAGTTCTGAGAGACAGAGAGAGAGAGAGATGGAGACCGGTGCGGTTCGTTTTGGTGTGCCGAAGGTAGGGGTAGATAGTTATTATGATTTTTTTTTTGGCAAATATTAATTTGCAAGGGAAAATATGAAAAATGTGTTTATTTAATTCATAGTTTTACTTGGATTGTTAGTGTATCCATCTGAATTTCTATTTCCAAATAAAGAAAGATAGCTTTTCATTTAGGGAAATAGAATAGTTTTTGATAAAAAGAAATAGATGTGCAAATATATATATATTTATTTGGTAGTTCTGGTAAGGCTCTATGTTTTTTACCGTATGTTTTACTTGGCATCTAAATCTATGAGAAATTTAATAAATTTTCTTCTCAAATAAAATAATTCCTACCTTGGTAGCTTTTTTAAAAATTTTACTATTTTTTTCTCAAATAAAGTAATTCCATTTTTTTTAGTATGATAGTTTTTTTTTTTTAATGGAAGTGCGAAAGTTTAAGATACTCGAAAGTATATTTTCTTTCTTTTTTAACTCTGCAAAAATGTACATATGGAGCTGATTGGTTTACTGAAAACATCATGTAAAATGAAATGGAAAGTAGAGAATCGTATACTTTTCACAAATATAGTAATTTTTTTTTTATGGATTCATTATTAAAAGTGGGTCTTATGAAAAGTTATCATCTTTTCTACTTGGCATGGAAAGACTCCGACTAAAATTTGCCATCTCCTTTTTTAATTAAATATTTTGAATAGAAAAGGCCATAATCACTACATTCCAATTTTCATTGCACACTTTTCATAACTCATGAAACAATAAATAGAAAGTTAAATATAATTTTCTATGCTCATCTACATAATAATAAATTTAAAAAATGGAAAGTTGGTGGACCCCATCAGTCTGCTTTTTGTTTTCTATTTTAAATGAACAATCAGCCTCATACTTTTGAAAATTTAGATATAAATATTTCATCAAAATTAATTTCTACTCAAACATGGAATTTATTAGATTCAAGTTTAGAACGTGAAACTTGACTCTCACTGAGTTGCCTGAATGGAAACATGTTATTATCGATCTCATCTACCAAGTTAGTACGGATGCCAATCCTAACTACATGCTCTAATAATTAATTCATATATGTAATCTCTTTTCTATATTTTATGATGCAATTAAATGCATTATACATTTTGGTAATGTTTGGTTCATAGGGTTAGAAACTTACAATTAATTAATAGTTTTAGAATAGTTAACAACGTCACTAACAATCCCTTCTAATGCTTTTAGTTTTGTGTTTGACTATCATGATAATTAATATATGATTAATGATGATCTTGTTATATGATTAATGATGATCTTGTTAGGATTTTTGCTCGTACAGATATGGCAAATCGTGAGAAAACTCGTAAAGATATGGTCTAAATACTTAAGCATAACCATACTAAAGGTTGATAACGACCAATATAATAGGGACTATAGATATGCTGATTTGATAAAACTACAATGAGAATCTTAGAAATATGTCACTATAAAGTGTAGAGCTCTGAATGACATTCATAACAATACCAAGGTCAGGTAAAACAGAGTTTGAATATGAAAGTTATAATCGTTCAAAGTTGGAAAGAATAAGCAACAAGAATTGATGAAGGTCATGCAACAATATCAATTTCTAATCACGTTCTAAAGATGATGCAGGCAAATCAAAAATATTTAAGGGAAAATTGTAGAGATTTGAGTTCTCTTTCCAACGTTGCATGGTTCATCCAAATTAGACTTCGGAATACAAAATTACAGTCATTTTACTGAAGGGTTATTCAAGTGGTTGTTGAAGGAGTTGTTGATGGCCAACACTATAATCTCATAGTAAAGGACCATTGAAGCAATTGTTGAAGTGGTTTTAGATAGGAGTAAAGGCTATTGAAGAGTCTGAACAACAGAACACGTAATACATATGGGTAGGGTGTATTTGGGTAATTTTGTTATAGAATTTAAGTTGCAGTATGATTTTTTTTTTTAAATTCTTGAATTTAACCTCAATGGATATGATCAAAAAAGAGCTTGAGGATTTATTTAGAGAGTGAAATCCTATTTATATGTCGTCATCTTCAACGAAAAAGGCGTGGAAAAAGGTGGAGAAAATAAGAGAAAAGAGGGAAATAAAAAGAGAGAAAAGATAGCTTCTCAAGAATTAAAATACAAAATAGAGATTTTCATTAAAGAAGAAGGAGTTTTGGTTCGTAGTTTGTGGATATCAACATCCATCAATATTTTCAATCAACTAACGAGTATTTAATTTATGGTTAGATAATTTCTACTCGTTTGTGATTCTTTTACAATTTAATATTTGTAGATTTGCATATTGAATTGTGAGTTAATACTAGCTTTGAGATAATTTGAGTGTAGAACTCCATATAGCAAATGAGTTAAACCTTAAATTATTGGATAGTCGTGGTTGTCTAAAAACTGTAATTAAATTGCTATAATTAACTTGAGATCATAGTGTAGTTCTTCCATGATTTTTTCCTAGTTTGGATTTTCTACATTAAAAATCTTCATTATATGATAATTTGTAATTTATTCTTTGATTAGATTGATTAATTATTTTTATAATTGATACTTAAATTGATATCCATCGAGTAATTCATACTTACGTAGTTGCTAAATATCCATCGAGTAATACATACTTATGTAGTTTCTAACCTATCTTTTTTTTTTTTTTTTTGATCTAAGTAATTATATTTTTATTTATCACTTAAAATTGGAGATAAGAGAAAATTAAGATGGTTTTTATTGATAAAAAAGACAAAAATATCTAAATAATACTTAAATTCAAGGGGATAAAAGTAGAAGATTATTAATTTTAGATCGAAGGTGGAATTATTAGTCCCACATTTGGACATCTATTAGTCCGGTGGAATAAGTTATCCTAATATATTTTGGCAAATAAAATATAGAATTGTATGTTATTAATTTTCTTATCCCACTTAGTCCATCCAAACAAACATAGCCTTTGAATGTTAAAGATTTTTCAATTTCTTTATTATGCCTAGATAGAATAAATGAATATATTTTGGTGAATTAAAGACATATAATTCACCCAAATAGTCTCCAAGATAATTCTTTAAAATGACTTTAACATGTATTTGAAACTAGAATCTCCACTAAAGGGAAAGGATGTTGCTGAAACTCCAAAATATATTGTATATGACTTAATAATAAAATTTAGTGTTTATCTATAGAATATTAATAGGATTAAGTATTTATCTAAAAAATATTAATTTTATAGTTTATTATTAGTTTTTAATTAACTAAATTAAAAAAAAGTACTAAGATATTTAGAGGAGGCATGTACAGTAAGAGGAAAACGATATAATATTTTTTAAAGAAGAATTCTCTAGTCCTAGTTTCTTGTACCGAAGAGATGGTATTTTGAGGAATTTTGGAAGAGAGACAAAAAGAAACTGATTGATTTAAGTTCCTATTTTTAATTTCTTCACTCTCTTAAATTTAGTGGCATCTAATAGTCCTAGCTTTGTTTTTCAAGATTTTTAAAAAGGGATTAGGATTTTAATATTATTATGATTCTCGATAATTATTGATTCTAATTCTATTAGGAGTTTTGATTATTCTTTTCCTTTCTTCACTTTGATTATATTGATTCTTTCAAAAATAAAATAGATATTAAAAATTATTATTATTACTACATAGAGTAATTTTGAAAAGCAAAACTTAAACTAAAATTAAATAGAGTTATTTATTAAAACAGAGACTCAATTCAAAACTCAAATAAAATTTTCCTTTTGTTTGGAGCCTTGTCTCATTAAATAAATCATCAAAGTTATTATTGTTACGACGCAATTTTTTTTTGTAGGAAAAAGAAAACTCCACTAAAAATTCAGTTAGAGCTCCTCCTATAAGGAATTGCAGCATTAAATAAATAATTATTAAATTATATTTTTAAGAAAAAGATAATTATTAAAAACATTTTTGTTACTACTATACAGAGTTCCTTCTAAAAGATGAAATCTAAGTAAAATTTCAATAGAATTTTTGTCGAAAATAAAAGTTCAACTCAAAATTCAATTGAAATTCTCCAAAAAATATAATTTATTAATCTATACTTCAAGTTGTTAATATTAAGTATTTTTTACTATTTCAAATTAACTTAATGATTTATTATATCAATTACGTTGATTCAAGAAATTATTGACTTAGCAGTTTGTAATGCCCTGTTTTGGAGAGTGCAGTACCAACGAACACAACTTAAAATCAAAATGGTGTGAATTGGACCTGATTTGTATCTATAATATATGCACATATCAGAGTAACAAAAATAAAAATAAATTTGGCACATGACACAAGATTGGAAAATAACTGCATTTTCATTAATAAAAATAAGAACAACACATTATGTACAAGATATGTAAACCAGTATAAAAAAAGGATGTTACTAGATACAAAAACAAAAGTACAAAAGTACAAAAGATCCTCCAAGAACTGGTCTTTGCGCCTACCACTAAGCCTCTGCATGCTTCAGAAAGTACGGATCATTTACTTTTGGTGGGGTACATTTCTCAAATTCTGCACCTAAAATATAAGAACGCAGGAAATTAAATTCGACAAATAAAGAACAAAGGAAGGGGAATGAATAGTGATAGGTGATATAGTAAGAGTCAAATATAAAATAGAGAGGTCAAATACAAGTTAATTGTTCCGTGTCAAATGATCGAGTGAACTGGTTAAGTCAATTGGTGTAGCTTAGTGTAATTATAATCGTGATGTCATTAATATGTACAGTCACACAAAAATATCATATATACCGTGTATATATAGAAAAGAACTAGAATAAATCTTATTACGTATCCTTTACTAAATAATGTGCGAAGATTCCAAAGGCTCCCACACATCTACGGACCACCTTTTCTATGGTAACATGTCTCCAAGTGGTTTGTCTATTTCTCACTAGGTATACAATCCCGTCGAGGCTTTATATTATTTTTTTTTAAAACTGAAATAATGAGGTCACATGTTCTAGGGAATTTCACACATACTCAGGACTCAACCTCAATCTTAGTACTGGACCGGATATAACATTAGGTATCAAGTAACTATATTTACAAGGACAATGGCCTTATACAAGCGGTGGGGCCTCACTTAGAACTCACATTACTGGGCTCTTATATAGGCGATGAGCTAGTGCTTGATCCAGAACTCTCATATAGGGCTCTCAAGTTAGTTATACAATATATAATATACAAACTCCCGGAAATTCATTCCTACTTCTACTTTTCACTTTCCCCGTTACTTCTATGCTCTGTCTGTTGTTTGACTAAATATACTAGTATCAAGTATTTCATGTCATAAGTTATCCAATAAGCTTGTGTTATGGACATATATCTAGTAAATCAAATACTTAAATTATTATTTATCAAGTACTATTTGGAGCAAATTTTGTGCAGACCAGCGGTGATTGGCAATGATCGAGGGATCGATATTGACCGAGATGATCGATAGTCGATGGTTGGTTGACCGTAAGATGATGAAGTATGACGTGGTACTTCATGTTGCTGGATACGGTTACTTCGTGACATGATAAAGTAGTTGGTAATATATAATCATCTGTCTCTAGGTTTGGTCATAGTTTTTGAATCAAGATGGAGTATGGTGTATCAATTATTTTTGTGTGGTACACAACATGATAAGTGATTGTGAGTACTCAGGAGGTCCAGATGTTTTGACCAAGGTGGAGTGAGGTGGAGCAATTATAAGCGCTTAGTGAAGAGCGTGCTGTAATAATCGTGAGTGTTCAAGAGAGTCCGGTTTAGTAATTATGAGTGCTCAGAGGAGAGCATAGTTTAGCGATTATGAGTGCTCAAGTATAGAAACGGTGATGATTATACAAGTTGTTCCCGGTTGGTGGAGCATGGTGATCGTGCGGTGGATGTTTGCGAAGTAGATGGCGAGAATAACAGAGTTTCTCCAATCTGCATGGCTCATCGGATACTAGCCAAGGTGGAGATTGTTGGGTTTATGTCTTACATCCATTGAGTATCCAGATATGTTCAAGGATTACAAGGAGTACCAATTGGATTTGGGTTAGAAGACCATAATTCTAATTAGATTGGAACATCAATTAGATGGTGATAGTACTATTCTAATAGGATTAGGATAGAAACACTATATATATTTCTTGTATGTGATACGAGAGAGGTGAGCAATTAATGAGAGAGATACTTCTATTATTATGAGATATGAGAGAGGTAGAGAGATACTTGGATCTCTTCTTGTAATCTATTTTTCTCATAGTGGACATTTCTCTCGTTGTTCTCATGAACGTAGGTCGAAATTGGTCGGCCGAACCATGTTAATTCTTGGGTTCTTCTTGTGTTGTATTATTTTCTTCCTCTCTATGATCTTGATGGAGGATTTGATCCCCAACACAAACAAGGTAAAGTGTACTAAAAGTCCTCAATAGTTTTAGGATTATAAGAATTGCAATCTTAAACATGGTACAAGTTTCAGCAAACTTTAGGCTAGCGGCTAGGATTTCGATCTGGCAGGTCTACTACTCCCGATTCCTTTGGAATTTGTGACATTATTATAATGCTAATCATAAATCATATTTTGAAATTCAAATTAATAAAACTGTAACTTAAATAATCATATTTAAAATGCTACGACTTCTTTGAATATCACATACTTTCAATATACTTCAATAGAAATAAAATGGCCTAAGATACTTATATTATCATGAAAAAGTAATGAGGAAAAGAATGAGATTGGATTGACTAGGTTAGACCGTTGTCGATGGCGATAGCTACCTCGCGGTCCCCCTGGCTCAATTATTTTTGGAATTTATTTCGGAGGTCAAAAATATAATCTAAATCATAATTTCATATTTAAGTTAACTAAAACCAAATTATACAATATATATAATTACTTATCCAAATTCTTGAAATCCAATATGTAGTATTTTCTGTTTGATTATTCATAAAACGACTTAGACAATCCTTATGAACTTTTATTTATAACAAAAATATCAGCAATACAAATAAAATCATCCATCTAGAATTAAAAATTATTGGCTATGAAAGAACTGCTACCTTACAATAACACATGCTATATGGTAGAACCCTTAGTCCAAACCCTTTTAAAAATTTATCTATGAAAATACAAACTAATACAGAAGTATATGTTATTATCAAGCACCAATATCAAAGTCAATTAATAATTTAAGAACAGAATAAATCTCAAATCATCAAACATATTAGATACAGAGATTTTTTAACACAAAAATCCAAATTGGGAAAACTAAGAAAGAAATGCACTATGATCAAAAAATCAATTATAATGATTCGGCTGAAACTGATAGATAACCACGACTGAATTAATTGTTTAAGATCCGGATGCTCTGTTAGACAACTATAGTCAGAGTACTATACTCACCAATTTCAAATGTAGTAACCACTATCCTCTCACAAATAAATCTATAATATATAAGATTTTCAAAATACAGACGAGTATTATAGATAGATGAGTATTATAGATAGATTAATAGAGCATTTTGTAGATAAACCCCTTCAACTAAGCTCCATAAGCTATCCAAGATTAATCTTTGGTTCAAATTGTAATTTGAAACCAAATAAAGCTCTTAAAATCCATAAAACAACTCGATCTAAAAGGTTGCTGTGTTGCTATCGTCCAGAGTCACCAGTGGGGTTATCAATGGGGTCACCGGTAGTTTTACCGATGGGTATTTTCAGGCCGGCTCAATGAACATAAGCCATTGGTGGCTATAGCAATGGCTATACTCTTGCTAACTCAGTTATAAGTCATCAGTGGGTTCACTAGTGGTTTCATCGATGGGGCCATTGTGGGTTTGGGGTATCCCAGCTCTACCCTATGTTCCTCTATAATATGACCATAGAATCTCTCTCAATCTCCTTTTTAGTTATTCATGATGTTGTTATGAATGTCATTTCAAACTCTCGACTTTTATATTTAACACCATCATAAAATTTATGCAGTAACTATATCAAATTAACCATATCATTATTCTGTATCAATCTTAATTTGCATTGTCGTTCAATAACTTGGATTAATTGTTCATGAGTTTTAACAATAATTGCTACATGTGTTGGATCAAAATTCCTAATAGTCCACTAACCCAATAGTAATGCAAATATTTATTTAACTAGTAGAATCCATTAGAGCCACCAATAACATGGTATAAATAAATATAAATAAGTTTACCAAATTTGATGATATATTAAAGGAAAGAGAAGTAAAAGCATGTTATTGGTGATGTTGCTTGTATATTAAAAAATACGAGAAAAATAATCGATATTGGAAAACCTAGAATTTGAACTTTGCTTATTGCTCTTGTCATTATCTAGCATACCAAGAATAAATATAAAATTTAAATCATACTCAATACTTTAGTCATTATAACAATGTCACACAATAAATTTCACAAGATTGAACCCGATTAGACTGCTAGATAGTGAAAATTACTGTTACGTGGCAGTCTCGCTAAATCCAAATAAGATAAAATTTTAGTCACAGAATAATCATAGGACATGGACTATTTTCACATTGAAAGAATTGAATGAAGCTGTATTTATATCAAGTTATATGGATATCAAAGAGTAAAATGAGTAAGAATGGCATTGGAAAAAGAGACACTTACATACCTAAATGCAATTATTTTTTAGGTGCTCGCTCTTCACCATTATTGTAACTTCCTTCGCTCTTGGCTAGGAGATGTGAGAAAGAGAGGGTGTTTGTAAGAAACAAGAAAATGAAGAAAGAAAGCGATAGGCTACGTTAATAAAAACCTCATCTATACTCTCTTTTTAAAACACCTTAGCCTAGACTTTGCCACACCCTAGTTGCCTTGGGGAGAAAATAAGGAGTTTTGAGAGAGGAAAGAAGAGAACTAAGAGAGTTTTATTTCCCTATTTTAGGTTTTATTTTTTATTTTTTAAAACTAAATCAAAGGAGATAATGAGATATTTATTAAATAGAAAAGTCCCCATACACTTAGAGCTTTAAAGTGGTCTCACATTTACCTTGACCAGCCAATGAGAAAAAAGAAGTGATTGTGAGTGAAAAATGATGTAGGATTAGGAATGACGTTCCCCAAAAACTTCTAAAGAACAGCAAATATAGAATATGTAAGACAATCATGGTACAATTTGCAGAATAATTCTTGGATGCATAAACTGGAAGATAAAAATTGACAAAACAGAATCGATAAATTAGAAATCATACATTTTCGTTGATTTAGGCATTTTCTCATAAAATTCTAAAAAAATCATAATAAATCAAGAAAAAGGAAAAAAGATGATCTCAAAGCCAGAGTTTCATTTTGAATTATAAAATCAAGATAAATCAGTCACTAATAAAGTCATTTATCAATAAAACCGAGCTAAAGTTTCTAACCTAATCGATGTACGATGAGATATTGAAGTACAATTTAGAATCAATATATCTTGTATTAGATCAATATTAGTAACATGGATCCTAGGGTTGATATGATCAATACAGGATGTACTACTTTAAGTAGTTGGTTGGTTGGGGTATTATACAGTTAGGTAATTCTAAAATCAAATAAAAGACTAGACTCGAGATGGGCTCGAACAAAAGCTAATGTAACACCCCTACTAGCCAACTTTCTGAGTTAATACTCTCCATACTGATAATGTCAACCATTGGATATTAATAGTTGTCAAGTATGAGTGTATTGATTCCATTTTGTATATTACATTTGAATTTGTGTATTGATTAAGTTAGAAAACCTAATTCGATCCTTTTAACGATCGATTTATCCTCTGACCAATTCATCTCAAAATATACAATCCAAAAATGAAATGCCGACCTTGAGGTCATTGTTTTATAATTTTTAGATCTACGGTAATTTTCTTAGAATTTTTTTTTCAAATTATAAAATCTATTGAATACTAGAGTTTCCTGATTTTCTCTCCAAAACTCCTCATTTTCTCTCCAAGATAGTAGTTAAGCTGATTTTTCCAGCTCATTTTGTCTCTAAAATATCTAGGTTTCGTTTTGTGGGATATGATTATTAAGATATATACTGTGAGTTGATGAATTAGAACAAATAATAATCTAATACTAGTTTTCAATTTTGATTTCTTAAAATATTCTAGGGTTTCCTAATATATCATCTGACGGCTGAGATATGATGATCTAATTATGTTATTAAAACATTTGAGATGTTATAAGATTGCGGAAAATTTTCTATGATATTTAGAATTAGTTTGACTGCCATCTAGTAGCTCTGATTGCTACTTAGCAGTTAGAACGAGTCCACTAATCTTAGCACGAGAGCCTAGGGGTTTAAGTAGATGAATTTTATGGGAATGAATTGATCATTGATGTGTTGTATGTTGAAGAAATTATGGAGAGTACAAAATAACATGAGTTTTAATTTCAGTTTTTTTTTCGAAATATATATATAGTTTCAGCATAATCTTGTATAATCTAAGTTACAATGATCTGATTATATTAAAGGGATATATGTATAAAGATGAGGTTGCTATAAAATTTTCATATCATTTGGACATGAACAAATTGCCAGATATCGGTCTGACCATTACCCAGCTGTTTGGTCATAACTAGTGACCACATTATTTTGCTTGAGAGTTTTGTGTGATAATTAGAGTTTAGGGTTATATTATGATAATTAATTTTGTGTGTGGGTGTTTACGCAAGACCTCATGTTTTGAAATCAATATTATGGATTTTTGATTCTCGATTCTGAGTGTGTTATTGAATTTAGAATTTATATACAATCATATGTCGGCAGTACATATCAAAGAGCTGAGGTTTCAAATCAATACGTGAATTGTTTAGAAATTTGCAAAGAAAATTTTCTCTAATAAAACTACCAGGAAACTGCCAACTAGTGATTAGGACCAATAGTCAGCAACCCTCTGATCTCTAAATACAGTGAACTTCTCTAATAAAATTTATTTAGAATTATATTTATTAGACACTATAGTTTATACCTGACAGTAACTATAACTTATGTTAATTAAGAATGAGTTAGAGTTTCAAAGTACGGACACCGAGTTTGATAACAAAAGCTAAGGTTCTACTTTGTTGAGACCCAGGACATGGTGACACTTGATGTATGCACTATTCACGTGGTGCACAATGGACACAATATTTATTATGATATGTGAAATATGACCTGACCCAATAAATGACACTAAATGATATATAATGCATGACACCTGCTTGGCATGATACTTAGAAATCACTCAATGAATCAAAGCTCGATACATGAAATACATGGTGAATGAGACATGACGTAGCATGAGAATGAGAACAAGTCTAACACATGTACGTACATGGTTCCGTCATGGAATCTTGATTCTAGTTATTGATATTGGACATATGTACGAGTATAGATGGATACGCCATGACATCTTGAATAAGTGTTGTGTATTATGTATTATTGATATGGAGATATGGAAACTACATGGTACAAGAATTATATTGTATAAGGAAGATGTGATTAGTGTTGGCAACTTTTACTACAACTGCATGAATGGTATTGGACACTACGTGATTTAATTAGTATCCTTGTTGTGAAATGTCTATTACTATTTTCTAGAGCGGGGCGTGATATAGTAGTACCTAGTGGTATGATATAATTGAGTGCTATGCGAGTGGTAGTCAAGGCTCGGGTATGCATAGATACTTGTACAAAAGATACAATTATCTTATCTATCACTTAGTCTCAAATAATTCAACTTGATATGTCACTTAAGACTGTAGGATGAAAAATAGAAAAAAAAAAAAAAAAGGCAAAGCATGGAGAGGCTGGCAACCAGCCTCGCGCCGCAAGGCTGGCCCCCAACCTCGCAGTAGCCAGGTTGGCAACCAGCCTCATAGCTAAAAGGGATCTGGTTTGTCAAAAAAATTGGATCTCTCCCAAAATCAGCTTTCTTGACGAACCGAGTACATTGCATCATACGAAAAGAAGCTTCGCACACCTGGGCAAACTAATGTTAAATTATCTCAAATTAATTTCTTGGTAATCCTCATATTACCAAGAAAATCAAGGACTGACACCAATTAAATTATTGGCCAAATTAATGCGCAAATTAATAAAGTAAATCAAGGACTAGTTGCCAATTTATCTCAAATCAAAGCCAGGCAACCGAATATATTGCATCATACGAAAAAAACATTAATGTGGGGTCAAGAAGCTTGAAAAGAAGTTTTCAATCATGATGGGTTATGTGCCTCATCCCTTTAAGCAAGGCTAGGCGTCCGCCTCACGCAGTGAGGCTGGCCTCCAGTTTCGCAGGCAATAAAAGTGGGCCCTGATTCATGCGATCGACGGGCTATTTTGTAAATATTTACAAATTCTAATTAGATTCTAATTGAATTTTTAGAGCAAGATCAGGACCAAATATAATGAATCTCGGAGCAAAGCTTATCAAAAGGAAACTCAAATCAAGAAGATGTTGTTCCTATCTACATAGAAACTCTCTCAATAACTTGGGACCTATAAATACCCCTTAAGAGGGACTCAAAAATAATCTTTTGGCAATTCAATTTACGCGCGAGAGTCTTGAAGCCTTGAGACCATAGAGAGAGAAAAATGGGGCCGACCATCTTCTTCTTCATTTTCTTCTTCAACAAATGAAGATTTTCACGTTGTCAATATGTTTTACTAGTTAGATCCCATTGCCTTATCAGAACTCACATTATTGTAGAAGAGAGCGACAATCTATAAGTTCTCTTGTTTGTTTTTTCTATTATTCTTTTTTCATTGTAATTTTACAAATTATTGTAATCAATAGAAGAAAGTAAGATTTTTGCGGAGAACAAACTTGTGACTACAGTGAGAGAGTCTCTTTTACTGAACAAGAGATCGTGGTGCAATCCGACGTGAAGAGGATTGGATTGGTTGTGGATATGCTCGTCAACGAGATTGACCAGCAAAAGTACGAAGATTATCTCTCCTCTGGGTTGGTTAATCTGGCCGCAACGAGATGCTATCGTCGCATGATCTTTAGAACCCATAAATCAAGTGAAGAGGATTTCTCTGTTAATTGGGGGGATCCTTTGAGTCTGCGGCCATAGAGCCATCGTACGAACGAAAACCCCTAGAAGGAGGTTCTATCGAAAACGGACAGAATATTGGTTTCATAAAAACACAACTTCACAATCACAATTATCGAGCAAGACGAAGAGCACTCAAAGCTCGAGTAAAACTTGAGGCTGAAGCATAAGCAGAACGTGAGGCTATTTGTTTATCTCATGAACTGGCTTACATAAATTGCAAGACTAGTGAAAATCACGTAAAATGCGAAGCTCACTACAAGTCAGCAAGTGATGAAAATTCTCCACACAAGGTTAAGTATCAACTTGGACTTGGACTTGAACATGAAGCTGACAGAGTTGTCAAAACTCGTGTAAAATGCGAAGTTAAAGATAAGCCAGTGTGTGAAAAAGATTCTCCACGCAAAGCTATCAAGCTTGGAAAAAATCCGCCTAGTACAAATTAGCCTAGCACAAGGCAGCCTAACACAAATCTGCTTGGCAAAAGGCAACCTAGCACAAATCAGCTTAGCAAAATTAGTCTAGCATAACTCAGTTTCGCAAAAATCAGCCTAGCACAACTCAACTTGGTAAAAATCAGTCTAGCACAAATCAGCCTGGCCAGAATCAGCTTAGCCAGAATCAGTCTAGCACATCTCAGTCTGGCCAGAATCAGCTTAGCACATCTCAGCCTCGCATAAGAACAGAACATTGCAAGGCTACCAAGCAGTTTCATGCAAAACATACCAGAACAAATACTAAATATCTGACAGATCAACAGATCAACACTATCACTCTTAGAGAATATCAGCAGGCACCTAAATTGCCGCATCAGCCAAGTGGGCCCCACACCCAGAACACAAGTGAAAGTTCCTCATCTTCTAAAGTTCTTGATCTTAGCGAGTATTTGACAAATAAAGAAAGATAACTCAATCGCATTATGCATGCCAGTGCGAG
Organism: Dracaena cambodiana; assembly: GCA_036321105.1. NCBI lineage: Eukaryota > Viridiplantae > Streptophyta > Magnoliopsida > Asparagales > Asparagaceae > Dracaena > Dracaena cambodiana. The sequence continues at coordinate 31,265,689 of JAYEPQ010000016.1, forward strand.
CAGTTAATTTCAGCTGTATCAAATAATTGTTATTGTAATAAAAAAAAGAGTGTCTGTATTTGATGGAATAACTGAGTCAGATCAAAGCACCCAAAAAGAAGATGAGAAAATCTGAGGCATAAAATCAGACAGGAAAAAGAATTAAAGACAGTGACCTCAAATATGGTGGGCAAATGCAAAAAGGTTCGAGAAAAAGAACAAGGGTTGGTTGTAAATGATGAAGTATCTCACCACTTCACCTGACTCAAGACTGGCATCACTGCCCCCTAAAATATAGGAAATTTGCAAGGGGATCAGACAAAAATGATAGCGACAATTCGGTCATAACTTCCCCACGGTCATATGCCTCTTCCGAATAAGAAAATCAATATCGCACATGGTGGATGGTCCAATGACATAGACCAGAGGTTGGAAGTCTAGGAGCGATCAATTCAGGAACAACAAAAGACTATTAACAAGCTCAAGATGATGCTCATGAAAGTAGTCGAAAATACACAGAAGATAGTAGAGGACAAGGCCAAAACTTCTTCCTTAGAACTACCACCCATAAACGCGGAAAAGGAACAACATGAAGAGGAGAAAGATTACTCTAAGCACGAAGAAAACTCTAAATTCTTCTTTGTAGACCCTCATGCCGAGAAGATAGAGAAGCTCCAGAGCTGGGTGGACACATTAATGCAAAAGAAAGAATCAAAGGAGGCGGGGGTTTCGAGACCCTATCCACTAGAGTGAGATTTCACCCCTTTTCTTGAAAATACAAACCCCTTAAATTAAAATCATATGACGGGAGGGGATCTCCAAGCCAACACATTTACTACTTCTTGTCGCAAACTGGTCATTTGATGGGAAATGGCCACATAATGACCAAGCTATTTGTATGTACCTTGCGAAGGCCTGCCTTTACGTGATTTATGCAGTTTCCCCCAAGGACCATCAATGCCTAGTATGATGTAGAGAAGTAATTTCTGGCACATTTCTTTGAGGATGATACCGAGATATCGGTTAATTTCCTTCTTGCAACAAAACAAGGAGAAGAAGAGACGGTCAAGAGTTTCATAGAATACTTTCGGAAAAAATCCTTGCAATGTCAACAAGGTATGACCTAAGAAACACTGATGGAAACCTGTAAATATAATTTCAAGACCGGCGTGCTGATAAGAATGGGAGATGTAGAGTCCAAAACTTGAAAAGATCTTTTAAAACAAGGAGAGCAGTTAGAAGATATAATTCGCCAGATAGAATAACATCGCACTACGTGAAACTCTACAAACAATATGCCACATCCACAGAATCCTAAAAATAAAGGGAAGGCTGTGATGATGTCAAATGCAAATCTGAATCCGAGACCCCAAAATCCAAGAGGCACGGGCCCAAACAAGCCCCGACCTGACAGGACATACTCATTCAAGACAGAGCAGATTGATACTTTATCTAATCTCTTCAATAAAAATGGATGCTGAAGTTTTCCAAGAATCGAAAGCTAGAAGATGCAGTAAAAACCAACGATCCTAATTATTACTTGTTCCACTAGAACATTGGGTATCTAATCAAGAATAGCTACCCTCTCAAGAATCGAATCCAAGTATTGATAGAAGCCGGTATCCTCTAGCTTAAAGAAGAACAGAAGAAGATTTCTGTGAATATGGCAACTCTGGTCATAAGAACCAATGAGTTTCCTGTCGGAGTGACTCCTGTACCAGTAGGAAAGTCGATGTTAATCAACCATGATCCCCATAAAATAAACCAGAAGGGACTCTTTCCAGTTTCTACCAAAAAAGGAGAAAATATAAGAGTACACTCAGACTTGCTGAAAGACGATCAACCTTCTTGCTCAGCTAATTCAATAAAAACTAAGGAAAATACTTGATCGATACCAAACACAGACACCCGCACTTACAAGCTTGCCCCTTGGGTATGCTCCGAACCACAGCTGTGACTGAGTCGTCCTCATTGTCCAGTAGCCGAATTGGGTCGGAAGCATCGAAGACATTGACGGTGATAAGGATTATGTTACTTTTGCTACTCTTACTAGCCATTGGAATGGTAAATTGAGTGCTATAAATAAAAAAAATTCAAAAAAAGAAAAAAAAGAAAAAAACAAAAACAAAAAAAAAGTAGTAAAAGAAAAAATGTACGAATTTTTTCTGTCAAATGTCGTCAAGATAACCGAAAGAGAAATTAGAAATTTCTCGCCAACCCTACCATACTAGAGGTAGAAATAGCCCATGCCCAAAAAAGGTAAGAGAAGAGGGAACGTTTGACATTTAAGCCCAAATAAAACCTTCGACAACTCATCATACTGAGGGAAATAGTATGGCTAGCTCAGCGCAAAAGGTGATTGGGAAAGACATATCAAATCCATTGATAACTGGGAGTTTACTAAAAATCCCACAACAAACTTGTCCAATAAATCCATAGCCACTAAGGCAAAGGAGAGAGGAAATCAACTCACCATGTTGAGAGGAATAGTATGGCTAGCCCAATGCAAACGGCAATTGATAAAGACATATTAAATCCATTGATAGCTTGAGATTTGCTAAAAATGCCATGAACCTGTCATATTAAGCCCTTAGTTCTAACAGCGAGATTTGAACCATCTCACCCATTTCACTTCCATACGATTACGTCTGTTATATTAAGCTCTTATCTCTGACAGTAAAGTTTGAACCATCATACACTTCACAATAGACGGTTTCTTTAGTGATCCTAATCTGATCACCGGTTTTGTCTGTCATCTAGACAAGTCGCCTAGGCAGGTACAATTAGGCGTTTTTGTCGATACCGATGATCATGACCCCCATCATCTTGGCGTGTGCAATTAAGCGCCTCCACCAAATCCCAAGCATGTTCAATTAGGCTCCTCTATTGAAACCGATGATCCTGACCCGATCATCTTAGCGTGTGCAATTAAGTGCCTCCGTCAAATCCCAGACATATGCGATTAAGCACCTTTTGCGAATCTCTTTTTCTTAACATGATCATCCCGTAGGAATGTCACCACAGACATGTTATACCAAAAGATAAAGAGAAAACAAGGAATATTTGGCACCTTAAACAGTTAGGTTTAAAGTAAACAGTCTAGTTTTGGGACACCAATCTTAAGTAGGAGTCCAAAATATTTCAAAATTTCCAGAAGAGATAAAATTTTGAAAACTTTGGAGGAATCTTGTAGGTAGAAAAAAAAGGCAAAGCGCGGCGAGGCTGGCACCAGTCTCGTGGCTAAAAGGGATCTGGCTCGTCAAAAAAATTGGATCTCTCCCAAAATCAGCCTTCTTAACGAACCGAGTACATTGCATCATACGAAAAGAAGCTTCACGCAGCTAGGCAAATTAATGTTAAAGTATCTCAAATTAATTTCTTGGTAATCCTTATATTACCAAGAAAATCAAGGACTAGCACCAATTAAATTGTTGGCCAAATTAATGCGCAAATTAATGAAGCAAATCAAGGATTGGTTGCCAATTTATCTCAAATCAAGGCCAGGCAACCAAATACATTGCATCATACGAAAAAAATATTAATGCAGGGTCAAGAAGCTTGAAAAGAAGTTTTCGGTCATGAGAGGTTATATGCCTCATCCCTTTTAGCGAGGTTGGGTGACCGCCTCGTGCAGCGAGGCTAGCCTCTGGTCTCATGCGCAATAAAAGTGATCCCCGACCTGTGGCCTTGAGGGGCTATTTTGCAAATTTTTACAAATTTTAATCATATTCTAATTGCATTTTTGGTGCAAGATCAGGACCAGATACAACGAATCTCGGAGCAAATCTTATCAAAAAGAAACTTAAATATCTTATCAAAATTATAAGAAGATGTTGTTCCTATCTATATTGAAATTCTCTCAACAACTTGAGGCCTATAAATACCTCTTCAGAATGACTCAAAAAGGATATTTTGGCAATTCAAATTACACACGAGAGTCTTGAAGCCTTGAGACCAGAGAGAGAGAATATTAGAGCTAGCCATCATTTTCTTCTTCAACAAATAAAGATCTTCACATCGGATCGTCAACATATTCTACTAGTTAGATCCCATCGCCATATGAGAATCCACTTTTTATTGTAAAAGAGAGCAACGATCTATAAGTACTCTCGTTTTCTTTTTCTATTGTTCTTCATAATTTCATTGTAATTTTGTAAATTATTGTAATCAAGGGAAGAAAGCAAAAATTTTGCCGAGAATAGAGACAATAAATAAATTATTATTAGGCATATTTTACTTGTACAAACTATTAATTATGTTTACCTAATTTATGACATCACATAAACATAGACATATCATGCTCATATTCATTTTTCATAGTATTATGTTAGTATGTTTCTCTTTCTTTATGCATTACTTGGCAGGTTTAGTCCCCATGTTCCTAACCTAGATATCGAGGATGTAGAAGGAGAACATGTCCGGATCAAGGATCCACACTTCAAAGATCAGGTAGAGTGTCAGTAGTGGGTAGATAATATGAAGCCTACCTATTGTACATATTTTCTTTTGTCTTGGAAACTACTCCATTTTTTGTGATCATTTGTTGTACATACTAGAAAAATGTACCATTTTATGTAATCAATTTATATATATAAAGAAATTTTCTTTCCCAGTTATTTAACATGTTATTATTCATATTTGTTGTGGCACTAGTTATAATTAATCTAATATCCCATTCCTTTAAGGTAAACATATTATTTTAAGTAACACACCTCATTTGGAAAGTAGCTGAAAGATGGGACGCTACAATTGCGTGTTGTGAACAAGTTGTAAAGATGCAGAATCTCAGTCATGAACCTACAGTTAAATTATAGAAAATATAGAAAAAGATATGTCTACAGTGCTATAACAAGGCTCGACCGAGATGGATCTCGAGTCTACGTCCTTGATGGAAGGTAGCCATTTGGCATGATTTTTATTAAGGGATCTAAGTTATAATCACTCAATTGGTCTCACCTTTGTCTCTTGAAATTATATGAAATATATAGAGAAAATAAAGAAGTTGATTAGATGTAGATGAAGGTCCAAAATACCAAAGTGTAAAAGACGAGGGCCCTCCCCTATGGAGGAATAATGTATTTATAACTATTTGCTTGTAGAGTTTTAGTCGAATTCCATTACAGTTTCTGGATATGACATGGATCTGGTTGCCTTCATAGAGAGATTTCTATGTGGTCAAACTTAGTTTTTTTCTCTTAAGAGTATCTGTATTGACTAAAGATTTCTATTAAGATATTTGTGCCTCGTAAGCTTGATAAATTCTTGCCTAATGGGCTTTGCTCTTGTAGGCTTAAAAAGGTTCATTTATAAATTATAATAGCACCCAACTCCTGAGTTCATCCTAATGAGCTCTTGGAGTATCTTATACTTCTTTGAGTCAATCTTCTCGCCTGGCCCCATTGGGGGCAAGCTATTCTTCTAGAACGACTTGATGTGAGTCTCATTATTTATCATCTTGATGAATATGAGTATGACATCATTAAGGCAGCAAAATTTTTTATAACTGACACAAAAGATTGCCTCGAGTTCTACTCATAATCCTGCATGTCCTAATCATGTGATTGAGAACTTATGTTGATTCGAAATCGAATCTGCCGTATTAATTAGCTGGGAGACGAACCATCACATTAGTTTTATCACTTTTGGAAAGTTTAGTCCAGAGGGATATAAACTCGAGATGTAAGGTTGATATCATTGTCCATGGAAGAAAAGATTAACCCTGAGTTGGATAATTTAGACAGCCATTATCGTCTACCTCCTGGGGTCAGTGTTGCTAATGAGTGGATACTGTAAAAATGGATTATCTAATGAAATTTTTGTTGGGTTTTCTAGTGAAATAAATGTAAATTGCCTGATCCTCAATTGTTTTTTATTTCTTCGAATGGGCTAGAAAACATCTTGAGCTCTTGGGCTACATAGATGTTAACTCTCGCTTTGGCAACTTCGAGGACTCAGAAGCGTTCAAGTGATTTACGTAGGCATTGGTGATGGGGAGTGAAAGGACTCCAGGTTTAGGGTCTTAGTCTTCATGTATCCAATTTTGCTGGAACAACACCATAGAATAGAATATAAGCCTTCATCTGATTAAGATAACTTATTTATCTTTTGTTTTAAGATGGATAATAATACTTGTCCTTGAGTTAACTAACAATTAACTAACAATTGTCTTGTCATTATCATGAAATGATTAAAAAAGCTGGTTTCTACTTGATCAATATATGTTCTGCTAACTTGTTAAGTAATCTGATAACAACTCATCTCTAAAATTACTATGTACTTTTATGGGCACAGAGCCGAGCACCATCTTTGTTTTGTCTTATTACCTTGTACGAATCTTGCTAATTCAAGCTTAGAAATTAGCTAAAGGCTGCTAAGTAGAGATAAGAGAAGTCTCATTAGCGAAAACTGGCAAGCTTATTAAATCAAACGCTGATCTGACTGACTAGCAGGATTGATCCCTAGTGCCAAGTGCTCGCCTGCTTAAAGCATGTTGAACTAGATGCATTGGAATGTCTTTATGCTCTTGTAGTCCTTTGAGTGGAGTTTACGAGTGACTTGAGTTCCCTGGCCTTTTTGGTTGCTGGGTGTTTAATATATCGATGTGCTAGAAACAAGTTGACTCGCCGTACTTGCGCAATAATTCTAGGTATCTGCCAACTAGATTTAATATATAGAACTTACCTCAGTGGTGCCATCTCTGCATTCTACAGTGGAGCCCGGTAATGGCTGAATCCCCAAAGATCTTCTATTTTTGTCGTGGCAATTACTAATGGCATGGGTGGTTTTGTGAATCTTTGCCTTAATGCTAGGTGCTCGCATGCGAAAAGCGATGGACCATTTGTTGTGTTTGACTGGGACACCGGTGAATCACAAGACTCAAATTATTATCGCATACTGCCATGTGACAGAAGTCTTTATATCGCGTTGCCTAAGCACAAGGTACTCGCATGTTAAAAGCGATGGAACTCACCACGGTGGTACCATCAATGTATTCTTTTATGATTGTCAAGTGACTACCACGTTCACATGAGATGGTGCAAGTATTTCTTACTGGCAGAAAGTTTAGTGGCATATTACCATAATGCTAGATGTTCATATGCTAATTGTGTGGCCCATCATTGTGTCCAATTGGTGTTACTTGGTGAGGATTGAACTTTCGTAGGCTTCCAATGTTATCACAATAACTACTTCCAAGTGGAGAGCTCCTGAGTTTGAATCTAAACTGGTTGGGTCACTAATTGTCTATTAAAATCAAGATTTTGCTTATTGATTGAGTAGGTCTTTGGGTCTTGATCAACCTTTCGTGGCAAGTAGGATTTTGGATCCCCTGTCTCTATGCCCATTGATAAGTTTCCTCAATACTCCTACCTCTGCACCAGAGATAGGTTTTCTCATCCTTTGGTGAATAAACTATTGAAGATGGTATTATAAATTAACTCAGAATCTGACAAGTTCTCATTATGAACTCAATATATTGGCGAGTTCAGTCCATGTGGTAAGATAACCTGTTGGCATATGGCATGCCGCTGAACACTAGCTTGGCATATCACCAAGTGCAAAATATAGCTGATGGCAAGATTGTAACGTGCTTGCAGCAACTTCATGTTGAATGGACTTATTACATAGAGTCATTGAAGCTAAAGTGTTATATCCGAAGTAGGTTACTAAAGCATGTTAAACTACTCCATATTCTTCATTTTCCTAACTGCTACCATTAATATTACTAACACCTAACAGACTATCTCTGATTATTACTAATATTAATTGACTATCTAATACTAACTAATTATGTCAAATTTTCATTAATACTAACTTATTACCTCTGACCATTAATATTAAGTAGCTACATCAACTTACTACTATTAACACTAACTGACTACACTTAATTAACTGCCCTAACTATGTATTCTAAGTTGACCACTCCTAACTAATTAACCATCTTTCTATATTACTAAGCCAAGAGGAGAGAGAAATTTTTCTAAATTAAAAATTAAACAATTAAAAATTATAGAAAATTCGGTTTGGCCTTTCCTATTTTTTGAGAGTTTTAGAAATTTTAAATTCTTTAAAATTCTTTTAAGATATCAATTAGTCTCAAAAAAAAAAAATAAAGAGGATGTGAGAAAAAAGTGGAAATCAGTTACAAAGATATTATGAGTAGTTACTTCCCAACGTTGAAAAAAATACTCTTAATTATTTCTTTGTTCCTCTTCCTACTCTTATATAAATTAAATAATTAATAATCTGGAGAAAATTCGGTTTGGTCTTTCCTATTTTTTAAAGAGTTTTAGAATTTTCAAAATCTTTAAAATTCTTTAAGATATTAGTTAGGCTTTAGAAAATAGTGTCAGAGGAAATAAGGAAAATTGGTTACAAAGAGAGTGTGGTAGTTACTCCTGAGCATAAAAAAAAATTCCATACAAAGAGAGTATGGTAGTTACGTCTGAGCATCAAAAAAAATTCCACACGATATCCCTATTCCTTCTCCTCCTTATCATCTGATAATCTCTTTCCTATCTCTAACCAAATTCATTACTTTTTTAATCTACTTCTTATCTTCCTATATTACTAGCAGAATAGGAGAGAGAAACCTTTTAATTTAGTAAATACAAAAAATTTTAAAAAATGAGAAAATTACGATAGGGAATTCTTAATTTTTAAGATTTTTTAATTTTATAAAATATAAACTCTAAAAATAAATAGTATGTAAATGTACTTAAAAAAAAGGGTTGGTTCTTAGAAAACCATCTATAATAACTGTCTTCTTTTTTTAAGGAGAAGTTAAAAAACTTATCTCTATTTGCCTTACCGCAGCATTCTTCTCCTCATGTTCTCTATTCAATACCCTTCTATTTCTCAAAGTTAATTTTTTTTTCAGTTAGAAGTTCGTGTTCATGATGGGAAGGACCTCGATAATTGTGGTATTGGTTAGTCAAGTAAAGAATGTGATTGAGTTTGTACTCTTACTTTAATATTTATCTTTTGTTATTTTTATGCATGATTTTGCTAGGAGTTGGAGATTTTAAGAATTTAAAATTATAATCTTATTCAAAATTTTGAGTTTTTTGCATTGAAATAATCAATTTCATTGCCTTAATATTTGTTATATCTGGATTCTTTATGGTTGTAGTTATTGTTGAGCTCGAAGGACTTCTATGATAGATTATTTTGAGATTTTTATGAGTCATTATTTTCATTTTAAGGGAAGAATTAATCTTTTTGGGAGGGATTGTTTTATGAGTTGAAAATAGAAAATATTATTAGAATTGGTAACTGATGAAAATTTTTACCATGGACTTTTATTGTGGTGATGATGGTAGGATTTTCATATTTTAAATGGACAGTGAGGATTGGCCTAAAACTTTCAATAAGGATTTTAAATAGCTCTGATGATAGATCGTTGTGATTCGTTAGGGAAATTGCATGTTTTTTTTACTCCCAGATAATTGTGCTTGGTGATTGTTATATAGAGAGATGAAAACATCTATGTAACAATCTGATTACCAAATTTGTAGTGGTAATTCTGACATGCAAAAACTAAGAAAAAGAGAGACATCAGATGGCCAGATCTCAAACGCCTTTGCCAAAGTCATTCAATGATCATAACCCAACAAAAGGCGTGTAAACAGAGTTCATTTATTCTTTATTTTTTTCATCACCCACTTTTGGAGGCCAAATATTTGTTTCAGTTTTTCACTTTTTCAATTTATTTTTGCACGATTATATTTTAGATTCAAGGGAAATACATGAGTAGAGCATAGGAAGCCACTCTCCACGAATACCAAATTCGTGTCGTCGGTGACGATGTCCAAATAAGATATTCTAATTGTTTCAGTTGATCTTTTCATACTTGAAATTAATGTTTTTTTTTCAATATCGTATCCGTACCCTAAAAGATGAAGACTAAAAAGCTTTTTTAATCACTTTAGTTGGTTCGTTTATACTTGAAAGCAATATATATTTCTCAATTTTGGTGTTTTTTATATCTTATGTCAAATGAACTCTATTTATTAATTACTTTTTTTTTTCAAAGATTTACTTTTTTGAACCTATAATTAATTGTTCCTAAATTAATTAACAAATTTCCCCTTTTACAAAATTTATAATTACTTCAACTTTCTTTTTTTTTCCTAATCTATTAATCTAATCATTCATGATCATGTGTGATCCTTCCCCAATGAAAAGTAATCAAGAAGAGATGAAAAATCTAAAAACTATTATTTAACTTAAAGTTTCTCAAATGAATTATATATTTTAAGCAAAACTATTGTTTGAAATAAAAGTTTTAAAAAAATAAACCCAAAAATGAGAATAAAAAAGAAGTTCGCATTTCCCATTTTTAGGAACTTTTGGACTTTTTGAAATCTTAAGTATAGATTTGAGTAACTATGCGATCTGAATATATACAAACGTATGGTTTTGATTTATTCATCACTATCACTTTAGAATTTAGACTAATGCCAAGAGTTATCATAATCAATAGAAATAATTAATTTCTTAACATCCAGTATAATGATGTATTTAAAAAAAAAAAAAATATATATATATATATATATATATATATATATATATATATATATATATATATATATATATATATATGTCTCCACAATTATAAGTTTTTAACTACAAGCATCGATATATAATTCCAAATTTGTAGCAGATAAATATAATTTTGTATGCCTCTACCACTTTTGCTGAAGGGATTTAAAGATCAAAACTTTAACAAAAGAAGCACAAGCCAAGTTACCTCTTCTTCATTTTTCATCTTTTCACTCACTTTTGAAAGATTGAAAATATTAAAAATGACAAGTTCTGTTTTTTTTTTTTTTTTTTACACAACTTCTTCTTTTTTTTCTTTTTGATGCTATCAGATTAGGAGCTGAATGGAAGGAGCAGAGTTGAGCATGCAAAAGATCACTCTTTATGAACACCAAATCTGTATTTACGAGAGTTGACATTCAAAAGGATATTTGAATCATTTTAATTAGTACTTTTACACTTGAAATTAATATATTTTTCTTAACAAGGCTTATATTGTGGTTAGTGGATGAAATGACACTATTGTTGGAATAATTTGATTCGTCCATATTAAATTTCTCTTTCTAAAAATTTTAATTTCTGTTTGTATAAGAATTCAAAATTTAATGATTTAAAACTAAATTTTATCTATTATGTATTATATTCTGTAAATTTGGAGAAATTATCAATGTGAGTTTTGTTCCTAATTTAATTTTTATTAGTGATATCTACTTCTAAAAACATACTCATAAAAGTTAAAGTTGTTATCTTGCATTTCATATTTTTATTGATTCATGATAAAATTATTGAAATAAATTAATAATAAATTTTAATACACCTTTCCTGATATAAAATAATAAATTTCATTATATCTTTTCTGAATCCTCAAATATATTTCTAAGAATTTGCGCAGGATTCCCACTAGCAACCGACTATTCTTAACTATGACCTGACTCTCTATCCTTCTAAATAACTATCTAGCTATCATGTAATTATTTAACTATTTATCAGGCTATATATCAATTATATATGTACCAGGCTAATACCTAGCTATATCCACCCATTCTAATGAACTATCTAGAACGTTAGTAATTAATTACTTATCCTATTTTAACAAACTATGTACCTCGTTTTTAATTATCTATCACTCTATTAGATGATTAGAACATCCGCGTACTTTCTGCCGTCTAAGTTTCCAACCAACTCAAGTTTATTTATTTTTATTTATTTATTTATTTTTGACCCAATCACATAATTTCTGTATGCTTTCAACAGCTTAAATCCAAGTTACCAGTTGAAAGGTGACTCAAAGTACACCATTGTTGATTGCATTCGTGGATACAGCCTTGGAAGTGTTGCTGCTGGTGAACCCCTCCTTCGTTTGTTCAAAAAGACTTTACTGGATGGAGCTTTAATGCTTCTCAACTCAATAGGGCCTTCTTCTTCTTGGGGAAAGACTAAACCCTTTTTTTTTTTTATAAGATAAGTCCTCAATGATTATATCCTTTTAAGCATAAAATCGAAAATATCTTTTAGTGCAAGTTTCAATAACTGTGTAAAAAAATCATATTCTCACACTATCTTTGTTTGCATTCTTGTACATTTTATTTTAGTATGATCAGCATACATATTCTCCTCTCTTTAGATATATTGGATAGAAAGATTTACAAAATAACTTTTTCCTTAAATATCTAGGGAAAATTCTATTTGAGCACATACTTTGCTCCTCGAGCCCACTCCTAAAGTTGTGAAAAATTGAAAGTTTCTCATTGTTTTTGTGGTGCAGGGACTAATTCCTGGGCTCACTAAGCAAAGTGGTGTGTTCAAATAGAATTTCCCCAACTGCAGTCATTAGCTAGTCACCGGTGACGCCTAAATTTCCACTAACTAAATTATTAGTTTACGTGACAAGCACCCATATGGTCCTCAATAATTGTCTCTTTAGAGATTTTTGCCCCACACCCATACGTCCCATCGCAGCCCCACTAGGGCAAAAGGTGTTCGGCCAAATACTGCTATTAGCAACCATCCATGGCCATGGCCTCAAGCCTTTGGAATCATGATGATGATAATAATTTCGTCTTTCTTCTTCTGCCCTCCTTTCAATTTTCCTGCAGAGATAAATATGAGGATGCGATATAAAGAGACGAAGGCCCAAAGGCGCCGCCCAAGGCTGTTCTTGAGTCACCACCACGTGAAGTGGGGGAGGGGAGACAAGGCCTTTTCGTTCTACTGATGATGCTTGCTTCATTTGTTCTTCGTCGCAGTCGCAGGCCCTGTGGCTTGTACAGCATAGCTACTGAATAAAAAGTTATTAGGCTTTGTCGTTAACAGTCTAATAGCACGTTAGTCTGACTCGGAGTCGGTTCAGTAATGAGATCAAGCGTGTAAATTTAGGGTCAGTTTAGAGTTTTCTATCCATTTTTCTATTGTTTAGTCGAGTTCATGTTTTGGAAAGTACATTTGTAAAGTTGAGATTCTGTTGAGGATGGTGATGGATTTGGTGGCACAATATAATAGTCTTTTTAAGCAATCCACCAGTGGATCGCGTTTTGTGGGCTAAAATTGACTACCCTAGCATTTTCTTTCCCAGCTCTTAATATATATTTTTTGGGGAAAGTTTGGTTTGAGCTCCCATATTATAAATGCATTTGGATTAAGATCCTCGGTCAAAAAAGTTTAGTACGCATCGTAGTTTCAAAAACAAGAGAGAGAGAGAGAGAGAGAATTGCAAAACACCCCTGACGGTTGTATAGTAAAGATTTTCTCATTTTTGTACCCAATGCATCATGTATACATTGGTATACCAAAATAAAAGATTATGTCTAATTTTATTTAATTGATCTCATTTAGATCTCAGCCATTTAATCCCTCATTACTACCCATAGTAGGAGAAGTAATAGGTGGGGATGACAGGACTTGGACCTGTGACATTTTGTAACCAAACCAAACATGCTATCAAGATGCGCTACATCCCTTTCAAAAAAAAAAAAAAAAAAATTTACAATGTCATCGTACAAAATTCATGTCTTATTTTCCACATCATTAATTTTTCCTCGATACATATATAATTTTCTTGTCATTTTTTCTTCTTAGTTTCATATTATAAAAAAAATTATATACATATGAAACCTAACAATTTTTCCTAAAGTGTGAAATATTATAGATAGATTAATAGTCGTATTTCTAGGCTTAAAAGTATATGACTTCTTTTCTTTTCTTTCTTTTTTTTTTTCCAGAACAATGTTGGGTATTTTATATTGTTTGAGAAAAAAAACATGGAAATGGAATAACATCCAATGTATGGATAAAATAGATTTTATATATATATATATATATATATATATATATATATATATATATATATATATATATATATATATATATATATATATATAGAGTATGACTTCTTTTCTTTTTTTATTTATTTTTTAGTTAGTTACCCTAAAAACTACCCAAAGTGCAAAATAAAGAAATCCAAGAATCTAAAAAAATAAAATAAAAATCTTAGAAAATAAAAATCTCCTAATCCACTCCTCCACACCTAAACTTGTGTATGCCCTTATATATAAATCATTGGTGTCGTCCTCTTTGTTTCCTACTAGACTCTCTTGGTGCACGATGTGCACCGACAGTAGAATACTCTTCACGATCGATTTGTTTTAGTCGACGCCATATTTTTTCAAGAGCTTACCAGACAATATTGATTTGCTTAGTAAGATCAGCTGGCAAGTCTTGGTCAAAAAATGTGTCATCCTCCTGTTCTTGTATTAATTCAGTAGCATATATATTTTCTTCATTTGTATTTCTATTCCAATCCTCTGGAACAGCAGCATGATATGTCATTGAAGTGTGTTCTACGGCTATAAATACTCGTGAGGGTGTATATGCATCAAATTCGGCACTAAACATAAACTCGCGACACAATTGTGTGATTAGACACGGCAGAGGCAAACTAATCCTCGATCACATCTTAGCATCAATAATAATGTCTATTAGTTGTGTGCACATACAAAAGTGATTATCTTGACGCATAATACAATCAACAACGTGTAGTGTGTATGTGTGTAAAAAGATGACATATGTGTAATTCCCATCACATTCGTGTTGATCCAGCAGCAAGTCGCATGTATGTTGCCATATAGTGTCTTGCTGCTGATCCCTCTAGCTTGTGTTATTCTACAATTTGGGTCTATCCGTAGAAGATAGTCCTCAATCACGCCTGGGGTTTGATTCCCTGGGAGAAGGAGGATACCGGTGGATGCCGAGATAGCCGTTATGTGCACTTCGTGTATTTCTCTACACCAATGGAGTTCTATGGTTTTGCAATTTTTCGAAATATCGAATTTCACAAAACTTACATAAAATTCCTCTACTAACTCTAAGATATAGAATGAATTAGGCATGTAAATAAGATAATTTCATCCCTGAGTTTCGATAGTGGCTAAGAAGTATACACTGAATGCAGCAAAAATTTCACCGAAAAGCTTTCACAAACAAAACGTGCCATTATATTTTAACAGAGATCAGAATTTTTTTTTCTAATTAAACTGTAAATATATGATAGAGAAAAATTACCTCCCCTGAAGTTGCAGGGGGAAAGTCTAAGATCTTGCTGCTAAATGGCAGCACTATGCTGCTAATTGGCGTCATGAGAAGATCCTCTATGGCATGGCTTCGTGGATGATGGAGAACTTGATGAAGTCTTCTCTCTGTTCTCTACTGGTTGGAGCATAAGTTGGTGATTCTAGACTGACCTACAAAGAAGAGATCAAAGGAGCAAAGGAGGATTTGGGAGAGAAGGGGCAGTTAGGGTTTGGGTTTAGATGAATTGAGGGCTGGTTAGGGGTGTTAGTGGTTTTATAGAGATGGTAAATTTTAATCAGCCCCTCACCTTTCATCAATTTTGTTTGCAACCCTGTATCATGTTAGTAACACAATATACATAATATAAATACAATTATACAAATAAATACATGCCTCTATGCATAGATCGGGTTGTGAAGTGTCACGACCTCCGCATTATCCCTCGCTCGAGTCTCTAAAAACAGTTTTAATATTTGACCGTTCACTTTGAATAATTCACCGTTTTTAGGGTCCTCGAGATCGATCGCACCATGATAGTGCACCATCTGTACTATGTACGGTCTACTCCATCTCGACCTCAATTTTTTCGAAAATAAATGTAGTCCCGAATTATATAAGAGAATTTTTTGTTCAGGTGTAAATGACTTGCGAATGATCGCTTTGTCATGAAACACTTTAGTTTTCTCTTTATAAATCTTAGCACTATCATATGCATCCCGTCTAATTTCATCAAGTTCATTAAATTGCAACCTCCTCTGCTCGCCGGCCTTTTTGAGCTCAAAATTTAGAAATTTGATTGCTTATAAAACCTTATGCTCAAGCTCCACCGGTAAATGATATGCTTTTCCAAATATCAACCGATATGGAGACATGTCTAGATTGGTCTTGTAAGCGGTACGGTAGACCCATAATGCATCTACTAGTTTAAATGACCAATCTTTTCTATTATGATGCACTGTCTTTTCCAAAATCAGTTTGATTTGGCGAGTGAAAACTTCCACTTGTCCACTAGTTTGCGGATGATACGGTGTAGCTAACTTGTGGGTAATGGAAAATTTTCGCATAAGTATCTCAAATAACTGGTTAGTGAAATGAGTACCGTTATCGCTAATGATAGCTCGAGGAATGCCAAATCAAGAAAAGATATTCTCTTTCAAGAACTTGACAACGATTTTATTGTCATTTGATTTTGCAGCAATTGCCTCTATCCATTTGGAAACATAATCAACAACAACCAATATATATTGGTTTCTAAATGAGTTGGGTAATGGTCCCATAAAATCTATACCCCATGCATCGAATATTTCAATCTCAAGGATAGGTTGCAGAGGCATCATATTGCGCCGTGAAATTTTGCCTACGAATTGGCATCGTGCGCAAGTTTTTCAATATTCCACAGCGTCTTTAAAAGAGTTGGCCAATAAAAACCACTCTGCAATACCTTTTCTACCGTTTTCCTAGGGCCAAAGTGTCATCCACAAGCAAAATCATAATAAAAGGAGAGGATACTTTGTATGTCATCATCGGGTATGCATCGACATATGATCTAGTCTGGACAACATTTGAACAGATATGGTTCATCCCAATAAAAGAATTTTACTTGGGATAAGAATCTATATCAATCTTGCTTGGACCAATGGAATGGAATCTTTTTTATCACAAGATAGTTCACAATGTCAGCAAACCATGGTTCATGCATCAGTGCAAACAATTGCTCATTAGAAAATAATTCGTTTATAGGGCAAGAATTAGTAGGAGTATTGGGCAGGTGAGACAAGTGATCAGCTAGAAAATTATCATCACATTTCTTGTCTAATATCTTAAAATCAAACTCTTATAACAAGAAGATCTATCGAACGAGTTTTACTTTTGCATCTTTCTTGGTCAACAAATATTTCAAAGTAGCATGATCAGTGTAAACTATAATCCGTGATCCAATTAAGTAGAAGCGAAACTTTTTAAGTGTAAAGACGACTGCCAGAAACTCTTTCTCTATGGTAGAGTAGTTCAACTGGGCGTCATTAAGTGTCTTACTTGTATAATAAATCACGTGTGGCTGCTTATCAATACGTTGTCAAAGGACGATACCGATAGCATAATCAGATGCGTCACACATAAACTCAAAGGGCAGACTCCAGTCTGGCACATGAATGATAGGAGTGGTAGTAAGCGCCTTTTTGAGCTGCTCAAATGCTTTAAGACAATCAGGTGTGAAATTTAATGACACTTCCTTAGCCAGTAGATGTGGCAAAGGCTTAGCAATTTTGCTAAAGTTTTTGATAAATCTTTTATAGAACCCAGCATGACCAAAGAAGGAACGTATATTTTTCACTGATCGCAGAGATGGAAGATTAATGGTGAGATCCACTTTGGCTTTATCAACCTCAATTCTTTCCTTCGAAATGACATGCCCTAGCACTATGCCATTTTTTATCATGAAATGACATTTTTCCCAATTGAGTGTCAAATGTTTCTCATGACAACGCTTGAGAACTAACTCTAAATGATGCAGACACTCTTGGAATAAATCTCCAAAGATAGAAAAATTATCTATAAAGATTTCAAGAAATCATTCAACTATGACGGAGAAAATACTCACAATACACCTTTGGAACGTGACAGGTGCATTGCATAACCCAAAGGGCATGTGCCTGTATGCTAATGTGCCGAATGGACATGTGAGCGTGGTCTTTTCTTGATCCTCCGGAGCAATGAAAATTTGGTTGTAGCCAGAGTATCTATCTAAGAAACAATAGAACTCATGTTCGGCTAACCGTTCTAGTATCTGATCAATAAATGGTAAGGAAAAGTGGTCCTTCCTAGTTGCAGCATTAAGCTTTCTATAGTTAATGCAGCTCGCCATCCTGTCTGCAAACACATTGGGATAAACTCATTTACATCATTCTTGACTACAGTGATTCTGAACTTCTTAGGCACTACTTGAACTGGGTTCACCCATACACTATCAGAGATAGGAAAGATGATCCCATTATCAAGGCACTTAAGAATATCCTTCATCACAGTTTTCTTCATTACCGGATTCAACATACGCTGATGGTCTCTTGTAGATCGTACATTATCTAGTAAATAAATTCTATGTTGCACTATAGATGGACTTATCCCCTTTATATCGGCCATACTCCAGTCTATGGCTTCCCTATGTTCTTTCAATATTGATATGAGTGTTTCCTCCTAAGCCTCAGTCAAATCTGCAGAGATAATGACTGGCAGTATGTCGTGTTTATCCAAAAAAGCGTACTTGAGATGACTCGGAAGGGTCTTCATGTCAAACACAGATGGACACTCAATAGATGGTCGTAACTGAACTTGCGGTTCAGTCATCAATGGCTCAGGTGGAAGTTCCCATCGAGTGGAAGACACATAATTAGATGACTCATCGAGCGTATCCAATAATAATCTCTCATTAACTAAACCATCCACATTATCAAATAATTCCTCCTCTTGGTGCTTACTGGACAATCCTTGGATCATATTCACTTCTAGGAGCTCGTCATGTAGATCACTAGGTTGGCACCCTAGATTAAATATATTCAAGTCAAGTGTCATGTTTCCAAAGGAAAGTCTTATCGATCTACTCTGGCAATTATTAACAATATTAGAGGTCAAGTGTCATGTTTCTAAAGGAAAGTCTCATCGATCCACTCCCGTGAGGCAAGGCCGATTGATTTTTTTTTTTTTTTTTTTTGAGTTTAGATTTGGATCAGTAAGGGAAATAATTTTTCTCGTTCTACATCGGGCTCTAGTTTCTTCAATAACTTAAGTCTTTACTATCCTCTCTTGCTGGAGCTGTCCCTATTGCAGAATCAACTCCTCCTTCCTTTTTTAGGACTCCTCATATTTGGCCAGGCTTGCCTCTAGAATGATTTGAGCTTTAGCTATAGTCTCGAGGGCTCGAGAGATTGACATCTGGCTAGCCTCTATCTCGAAGTCAGTCCGTTTCAAATCTACAAAAATTGCTTCTTGATTGGCTAACTCTCGAGACTAAACTTCTTCTTAACGCCTCAGCTCCTCTTGTCGAGCCATCAAATCAACTCATAGCCTTGCCACTTCAATTTCAATTATTGCTGTCATATCTGCTTTATGAAGCATGTTCAGAACTTGAACTTGTTTCTCCAAGGCTTCTAGTCAAGCCTGATAAGATGTTGCTCACTTAGAGCCTCCAATCCTTTCAATGTTGTCTAGATAGTTTATCAACATTGGACACCCAAGTTCGAGAAAACCACACTCTCCCAAAATCATGTTAATACATCTTCTTAGCAGCTGTAGAAAGTTGCTAATACTGAAGTTGAAAAAATCTTTAAGTGGATCTTCGGTGACGAGATTGAGGGCAGGCAACGACAATACTAAGACTGCACGCAGAGTTGTGGCTTCTATAGGAACAGATCGCATATGACCCTTCCTTGAACCATGGTTACAATATGCAGAGCTAGCAGTTGTAATAGAGAGCTAACTGAGCTAGGAACTCAAATGAATGCAGGACTCTTGCTGGTCACCATGAAAGTAGGACTGGCAGGGGCAGAAATAGAAGATGGACTATCGTCTGAACCTATTTCTAATGCTGCCTCAAAAGAGAACTGCAAAGAATCTTTAGCTCTAGTGGTAAATATGCTAGTGTCAAAGGAGGATTAATAGCAAGACTCTCGATTACCACCACTGATGGAGTCGCTACAGCAGGCTAAGAAGTCAAGAGCGCGCCAACGACAATAGGAAAATTGTCGTTGGAACTGAAGGCGGATGGAGTTGGAGAAGGCAAGGTAGCAATCGGTTCCCTTGGAGTAGTAGTCTCTGGTGCAGTAGCCTCAAGGGGTAGAGGCCAGTCGATGTACCTGCCTGGCTCATCCAGTCTAAGATGAGAAAATTTTCTCGAATCCGGTTGAGGCATGAAGTAATGAGCATCATAGTCATCCGTAGAACCTCCCAAATCATTTGCAGATCTACTCGTTCCAGATAATCAACTTGCTCTTCTGACTCAACCCTTGTGGAAGAATTTATGGATGTCTGTGGCCGTTCACCTAAGATTAAGGGAAAGAAAAGAATATGAAATCACTTATACAAGATCACGAAATAAAGAGAATGAGAGACTAAAGCTTACTAATAGAGACCAACCCAATTGTTGCACTGGAAGGAGGAGCGACCTGGGTGTTAAGCAAAGCATCAACCCCACTGGTCGATGGTGGTTCGTCAATGTGAACCGGTGGATTGAGATTGGAATCGTCCGAAATATTTATTATTGGGGGAACATCGGTCAGGTTGTCCCTTGAACAGGATTTGACTGGAGCGCAGTTGGGAAGGTACGCTGCACCGTCTTCTTCTTGTTGCATATTGGTTTTGCCTTGGTTGTTCAGCAGCATTTCGTTGAGGGACTCTGGTTATCTTCATCTCCACCGCCAGGCATCCCTAGAGCTTCTCCAACCCCTGCAATATCATCATCAGTACTATCTCCTTCTGAATTCAGGCGACTCAGTCTCGAGATCTAGATATTCATGCATTCTCTTGATATGGACTCTTTTAGCCCTTTGCACAAACAATAGAAGGCTTCTATCTCTTTGCAGCAACTGTGATTAATTGAGAAATTAGGCACTTCTGTGTTGGTCGTGTAATACCAGTTAGAAGCTAAGCATCATATTCAAGACTGGAGATTTCTAGGGCAAAATGAATTTAGCACCAATGTCTCCGGTGACGAAATGAAACCATTCCCTTGTGCCTTAGAACAGATTGCCCTGGTAGCATAAAGCCTTATTTGGATTACCAACATAAAGTTGAGTATAACCGAATTAACAGGCAAAGCGGCTTAGAGTGTAAAGCTCTATATAACACATGTTGTCTTGTCTATGCACCAGATGGCGAGGGTGTATGTTTATCAGCCACAAGAAGATCCCCAAAGATAGGGTGGAGAAGTTATTTGGCCCCAGAGTATTCTTGAATCTTGATCCATACCCACTGTCTAGAAAATCGAAAAAGCAACGATTAATCTCATAATTCTGATGGTACTGAAGGCTTTGTGGATGACTGGCATATAATGCCCCCTCCAAGTTGAACGTTCATATTTCTCCACAAAGTAAGGTTTGTCCTGGATGGAATAGTTTGAAGCTGTCATCAAGGAATGACAATGCATTATAAGGCATGCTATCAAATACGTATAAGGCATCTCTACGTGAGGGTTTAGCATTTTTATTTGATCATTCTCCTTCGCCATTTTTCCCTTAGCCTTTCCCTTTGCTGCTTTAACTTGCAAGAAACTATCAGAAAGTGCCCGTAGCCACTTTGAAGGTTGCAGACCATGGTAGGAAGGAGTTCAGGTGATCGTCTGTATGCCAAAAGGACTATCGGGTATACAACATTGATAGCAATAGAATCATTCGGGAGTGACGGAACAACGCATCGCTTCAACCATAGCATGATGACCCAGCAATTAGACCTTAGCTTGACACGGGGATCCCAGCTTGATAGTAGAAACTCATGAACACTGTGCTAGCTTTGAACCCTCCTTCATTTTAGTTAGTAGTATAAGACACATCTCCTGTTTTTGCAATATGCCTTTCAATCTGTTCTTGTCAGCAGCTTCGTACAATGCTCCCAAGGCTCTCATTCAGGTTCCTGAATAAATAAGTAGCCCATACTTTGTGACTGATTCCTTGGCTTTTGGTTCCTGAAATGTTGGCACATATACGAAAATGACACATTATCTCCCAATAAGTCTCGTATATGTGCGCATCTTTGGTCTTCAACATGTTTAGTTCCTTAGTAGTTGAATGTATTCCTCATAAGGGACTTTGCCCATGGACAATGATGATACTTCATACATTTTGTGAAAAGCAAGTTCTAACTCACCAACTGGAGTAACAAAAAAATGTGTCGGTTGCAGAATTATACATCTCTAAGAGGCTAAACAAATGGTACGAGCTCTGGGGGATACCATATTGGAATTCCTAATTGCCTGACATAGGCCTATCTCCTCTAAAACTTGTTTGTGAGTGTCAAGCATATATCCTACTAGTCTAGCCCACCACATCTTGCTTGTCAATCGAATCTAGCCTAGGGTTGTGAAATTGTTAGAAGGGTATTACCCACCCTTCGATACAAATTCACTGATAAAAGTCTTAGCATGGATAGTGGTTTCTCCCACTGGGTGTTACTTACTCACTCTATCTGGAAGGAGTCCAGTTATAAATCTCCCTTAACCATCTTGGGAAGGTCCATGAAAACCGAATTTTCCTGTTACCACTCCTTCGTGCTCTCGGGTGATATCCCAATCCATCTGATGAGAGGTTGATAATCTTTGGAGGTATATCGGAGGATAGTTTCGTTCCATTTCTGGCAAGAATATAAAAAGGTCTCCAACCTGGTAAAGCCACTTGCTTTTTTCCTCAAACAAAACTTCATCTGAAACCAACACCCTATCGCCAAAATGGAAAGATGGCTTCTCTATAGTCTCACGATTTATGGCCTCAAAAGGGCAGTGATTATTTCCTTGAAAGTTTTAGGGCTACACTTTATCAAACTTTCCCTGTATTCTCTGTTGCTTGGATGGTACATAGGAATTGACGCATCATATCTAAATTGGGTTGCCCCATCTACCCCCCCCCACCCCCCCCCCCCCCCCCACAAATCCGAAGTGATGCTTCTTCAATAAAGAATCTACCAAGTAGCTTACTATAAAAAGAGAGATCAGAATCAGGAAGGAGGCAAAGATGCAAAAAGGCACTAAGTGTCAAAATGCGAGACTAAGAAATAGTTTCGAATTACATCAAAACACAAAGCTAAGTGATAGCTTCGCATGGTACTGAAATGTGAAGCTAAGTAATAGCCTGCTGCAACAATAGAATATGCGAAGCTAATAATTAGCCTAGCGAAAAATAGCATATGCGAAGCTGTTGTAGCTCTAGGTCAACTATTAAAATGATAGGCTAATGGATAGCCTTGCATAAGTAGTATACCCAAAGTCTGTTCTCCAAGTCATCGGAGCAACCGGAGAGCGATGACCGTTTCTCCATCAAGAGAGCATTGCAGACCGAAGTCAGGATGCGTTAGTGGCAAAAAAATGCTAAATTTAAGAGTTTACCTCCAATGGAGGTGGCATAGACTGTGTTGGCAGCAAGCGAGCCGGTTGGCAACATGGTTTGACCTTGAAGAGAGGTGTTCTTCTTGGACGCCATTAAAAGAATCAAGAAATCTTGATGAAGAATTTGAAGGGAATCAAAAGTGAGAATTTTTCACCAAAATGGGTGAGTTTTCAAAGTTTGGAGAAGGAGAAGTTTCTCTTTTTAAAGGGGGGAAACTGCCTCTTCATATTCGTCCATAATTACGGGCATGAATTTGAAGAAGAAAAATGCGACGCTAACCAACTTCGCATGTTGCTTGAAGTTGGCAAAATGCGAAGCTAATTAGCTTCGCATAATATACAAGTTGCAAAACGCGAAGCTAATTAGCTTCGTGTAATATACAAGGTGCAAAATGCGAGGATAATGTTTAACATCACATAGACAAAAGGAGACCGTTTAAAGGATACCCTCGCGACACAATGGAAGATCATTGGTCTTCAAGTAAAGTTTTAAAATCCAAAGTAATTCAAAATTAGCATCCAAACCATGTCAATTTCAAAAACTTTGGAGGGGTTTATGTTGAAGGGGAAAAAATCAAAAAAAAAAGGAAAAGAAGAAAGAAATGGAAGAAGGAAACAAAAGAGAGATCAGCCCACATGAGGCTAGATCTTAACCTCACGTCCAAATTAATGTGAAACTAGATGTTAGCCTCGTGTCCAAACCAACGCTAGGCTAGATCTTTAGTCGCGCGTCAAGGGTGAAGTACGAGGTATAGCATTGATCGAGCCAAAGATGGGATCCAAATTGATTCAGAATCTTGGATGAAATCCTACCGAAATCTAGACTGTTCCAGGGCCAAATTCAAGTCAAAACAAAACTCTAGATTTGGATATTTCAATCATGATCAAATATCTGATTAGAGTTATTAACAAATAAAAATATCTTCCATCTATATCTCTAACGAAATCCTCAAAACCAATTCATACCTATAAATAGACTTCAAGAGGAGACTTTTGGGGATTTTTGGTAGATCAAGCTACGCGCAAGAGAATCAGGGCAATCCGACTAATAGAGAAAGAGGCTGGCCACCATCTTTGTTCTTCATCAACAATATTCTTCGCATCAGTTCGTCAACGGGCCTACGGGCTTGACTCCACCACTACATTGATAATCCACATGTTTTGTAAAAGAGAGACATCACATAAGTCCTCTCATTTTTTTCTTCAAAATCTTTCATTATAATTTTAGAAAAGAATTGTAATTTAATTTTCTATGGCAATGAAAACCGAATTGAATTTCACCGAAAACAAGTACTAGGGGTTATGTCTATATATTGGGTGGTACTGCTATTAGCTAGGTCTCTCATTGCAGCAGATTGTTGCTCTCTACTATATAGCTTGAGTATGTGACCATAGTAGAGGCTACCTAGGAGATGATTTGGTTACAAGATTTCTTAATCGAATTGTCTGTGGCAATGGCTAGCTAGAAGATGATTTGGTTGCAAGACTTCTTAATCAAATTAGGAAAGGAGTAAGAGATTAATACTTTATACAGATAATTAGAGGGTGATTCATTTTGCGAAGAATCTATCATTTCATTTGGCAATAAGCATATAAGGAAGAAATACCATTTCATCCGCAATCTTTTAAAAGATTAAGAGTTGTTGCTTGAGAAGTTCCAAAGAAAGAAAAATCTAAATGATATTTTAATAAAAACAATTAATTTTGATAAATTGAAGCTATGCATAGTTTCAGTTGAATTGGAAACTTGAGGCTTCATAGCACGATACCAAAGATTTGTTTCATATTGATAAGAAGAAGTAGGAGGATGTATTTCACTCTCTAAATGGGAGATCGTTAGGTATTATGGAGCCTTAAAGTATTATATACCAATCCCCAACCTTATAAATCTAACTTGGCGATGGTGGTAGGAGGGTAGTGCCCCTTGCTCGGGGATTCAGGGGCGAAGCCCTTCGCCCCTGAAAAAGTTTTTGGGAAGAGTAATTAGGTAATTTTATATATTAGTGGGTTGTGGTCCAACTATATGTTTATTCTCATCATGTACTTAAAACCCTAATCTAAAAATAGTGAAAAACTCTTTGGTGGTTGTGGACACAAATCTATGTGTTCTTATAATCATTTTTTTCTTCATTAATTTATGATTACTACTGAGATATATGATATTCTCAACAATATATCCCACAGAAGTTCTAATCATGCGTCTCTCCCTCTGTAACAATCTCTTGTTTTTAACAGAGTGACCTATCAAGGGTCTGTTATGATCTCTCAATGTCCTCTCCCACAAGATTGCCCCAAAGCTGTAAGTCATGGTACTTGCGAAGATCACGACGAGTCTGCATGGGAGCATTGAACAAATCCAGAACTAGATAGTCGATCACTGTGTACATTAGAACAGTGTCCCAATATGTAAGTAAAAGGATAGTACAGAGAATGATTTATTATTTAAAATATGTTTAATTTCTTTTCAACCAGATTTTGCTCAAAGTAGCCCCTATAACCGAGCCTCAGATGGTCCCTACCAATTGCCCAAGTCTCCAAAGTCATAGGTTAATCTGAGTTCACGAACAGGTGTTTAACATTAACTTTTTCCTCAACTCCTCAGAAGTGGATACATTAGGTCCATTTCTCTCTCATTTTTGTAGATTCTACCCGGTGCAACATCCTCCTCTGTTCCTTCTGTGCTATTATTCTAGTATTTAATTACATTATCCACTTGAAGTTTATGTATAATAATAATGCAATAAGGTCCTTCTCAAAAAATAATAGCACATGCAATAGGATATTTTTTATGCGCGTATTTATTGGTTCTTTGCCACGTATGGAATTTTTATTCCTGAAAAAGAAGGAAGAAGAGGAGAAGAAGAAGAAGAAGAAGAAGAAGAAGAAAAGGACTTGATGGATACGTGTTGAGATGGGTCATAGATTGCAAAAGTCTTATTAGGCAAGTGCGGATGTTTCATTGTTGATTGAAAACATTCGTTCGAACTGTCAATGTTATACCCATGCATTCGTATCATATGTTTTTCTCATTTCCATATCATTGTCAACTACATGGATGCTCGTATTGTTATTTACTGATAGTATTATTTTTTACCGGAAGTAAAAATAAGACAGAATGATAAAAGACATGAGCGGTAGGCACATTTTATTCTACCATAGGTAATACAAAGCATACAATTGAGCTTGTCATCGTTGCATTAGATGGGAATATAAATTTTAAGTATGTTAGAATCTAGAGGTTTTAGATTGAATAGATCTAAAACAGAGTATATGGAGTGTAGATTTAATAAACGACGAACCATAGATTATAATGTTGTAAAACTGGATAGGTAAGAGATACAAATGAGCAGTCAGTTTAGATATTTGGGTTCTATTATTCAGAATGATGGAGAGATCGATAATGATGTTAACCATAGGATACAAGCTGGCTGATTGAAATGGAGGAGGGCAACGGGAGTTTTATGCGACCGTAACATTCCGTTAAGATTGAAAGGAAAATTTTATAGGACTGCTATTAGGCAACTTTATTATATGGCACGAAATGTTTGGCTATAAAGAAACGTCATTCACAGAAAATAAGTGTAGCAGAGATGCGCATGCTCCGTTAGATGTGCGGCAACAGTAGGAGAGATAAAGTGAAAAATGAAGATATTCGTGAACTAGGTGTAGCTCTCATTGATGAGAAGATGCGAGAAAATCGCTTACGATGGTTTGGTCATGTTAGGCCTACAAGTGCACCCGTTCGAAGATGAGAGTTTATTAATATAGGACAAGTTAAAAGAACGAAGGAAAGACCGAAGAAAACATGGATGGAGGTGATACGCAAAGATATGGAGTCTAGAGATTTAAATAAAGAGATGTTGCTTGATAGAAATGAATGAAGAAAGAATATCAAAGTGATCGATCCGGCGTGATTCTTTTTTTGGTTCATGTAGCCTACCCCAAATACTTGGGATAAAAGGCTTAGTTGTTGTAGTTGTTGTATAATTAGTATGTCGATTCTAAAAATGAGACGTACAAGTGCAGATGTATGGAGATCCTAAAGTAGTGTTTATACTGTGAAAGTTAGATTTCATATTTAAAAATATTGTTGACATGGAGGTATTCTAATTTGACATTCGGTAATGAAATTCTATGGTAGTGGCTTCTTTTATTTCCTTAACAAAAGAATTCCTTCAATAAAAACTGAAAAGAACCAAAACGGTAGGCAAAATAACTGAAATGTTCTTTACAAATGCAATTTCAAAAATGTTAAGGACTGACCTATTTTCTTACATTAAGTTATAGCAAGCTTGTGAATCACATTCCATGATCACATCCTTTCTCATTTAGAATAAGTACACATTGTATTAAACGTATAGAAGGTGTACTACAAGCATAAGAGACTTTCAAATTTTGCAACCTACCTTGCTATATGCCAAAGAGACTCTACTAAGATAAAAAGACAGATTGTCAAGAACATATAGGAGGTAGGATAAAAAGATAGACAGTTCGTCAGTTTTAATATGGATAGCACAAGGACACTTGTTGGAGTTGATAGCTCTCCTATAGTTCCATCATCTAAGATTTCTGGAGAAGAGAATCAAATTGGCCCTCGAAAATAGCTTGTTGCACTATTTTCCTTCAATCTTTTCCATTGAACGAAATATGGTAAAATGGCTAACTGGTTGGATCTCATGTATGATGATTTACTTTGCTGACAAGATTTTTAGTTCAAGTCCAGGATGGCCTAACTATGCCTAGATGATCAAGTTATAAGTCTGACTTCCTACTATAAACGAAAGAAAAGGGCAGCAGCATTGTCACCCAGCGTAATCACTAAGAAACACATTGCGTGAGGCACATAACATTCATTCCATAGTGTGAAATTCCTTATTGGCTAAATAATTATTTGGTTATGACATTTTTGGGAGATTTGCTCTAACCAAAATTATTGCATTATTTACCCCAATAATCACCTTTCTGATCTCATTCGTCTTCCGATTGGTAGAATCAGTCTTAAAACAAATAGATCCAATCTCTTATTGCAATTGGAAAACATCAATGACTGATGAACGACTTTAGTTTATATGTTGTATCAATATTAATACAAAAATCAAGAAATTAAGAAGTTTTTAAAGTTGAAAGCAATACTGTCGAACATACTTAAATTGACATGAAGAGCATATCTTTCAGCTTTCATGAGTATTGTGTAATCAGGTCATGGCTTTCTCAAAGAGAACAATTGGATGAAGAGAAAGAGAGACAACTAGGTTTTTTTTCGACCACAGTTACCAAACTGTTTGAGTAAAAATTCTTTTTTATAAGTTAGTCCAGACCGTTTTGCTAATGCAATTGGAAAGTTTGATCGTTTTTATTTTTAATTCAAAATCTTGTATATGACAGGTTAAAAATTAATCCATAAATGTGTCAATTACCATCCCTATCAGGAAATGACTCTTGATATCGGACGACCCCATGGATCTTAAAATGAATCTTAAAAATAGGGCAATAATAAAGTTGATCCTACTGTTAGAATATGGCGTTCATTTTCCAACTTTATATACATTGCATTGTGCTTTTTGCCTGTAGCTCTCCAACAAGATACCTTACTTGCACATGGATGCATGTCGCCACAATTTTTTTTATTTTGTCTTTCGTCATCTGCTGCATTGTATTTGTGCTTGTGTCGTGACTTCTGCAGTGTCGTCTACGTTGATCATCTATGTGAGGTTCGCTGTATTTTTCACAATGAACACGAGGAAAATTCCTAAAATTTATGATTATATCTACATCAATGCAGTGTCATCTACGTCTACATCACAAGTCGCTGTCGAATAAAACTTTGGAGCTGTATTGACTCGTAAACAGTTTGTTGAATATTAAGTGGCTGCAGTTTCTGCTAGCACTCAAACTTATCAAAGTTAATTTGATCAACCGTGACTAGATTCTTTCGGTTTCAGTTGAAAGATTAGTTTATAGCAAATGTAAAATGATCGCTTGTTAAGGCTTATGGTGTCATATCTAATGTCCATCTAGTCTTAGATACCATATTAGAAATCAAAAACTTATCGTATGGAATCTTTCAACAACGACAATGCCTTTTGATTTTGTCAAGATAATTGAGGAGGCAAGCAACACATTTCCTTTCTTATAATTATAATTATAATTATAATTAGAGAGATGGAAATGAGCTCACAGCTCATATAAATTATCTGAGTTGTAATTCATACCCACTATCTCTAATAATTTTTTTTTAAAACTCTTTTGGATTATGATCTCGATTATTTAGGGTTCACTCGTATCCAATTTCTTGGATTTTAATTTTGATTTGATCCTCTATTAAACTGTCACAAATTTTAATGGTTTCCAATAAATAAATATTTTGTACCACTTGATAAAAGTGTAAATAAACTTCAAAATTTATAAAATATAATTTTATTAAAGTTAAGGAAGTTGAAATCGTAATTCTAGAAAAATTTGAAAAAAAAAATTATTTAATTACTATATTTTTTCTGTTAGTTCACGTAATTTTTCATGAGCTGGCAGACCTCATATATATATATATGTATATATATATGTATATATGTATATATATATGTATATATGTATATATATATGTATATATGTATATATATATGTATATATGTATATATATATGTATATATGTATATATATATGTATATATGTATATATATATGTATATATATATATATATATATATATATATATATATATATATATATATATATATATATATATATATATAGAGAGAGAGAGAGAGAGAGAGAGAGAGAGAGAGAGAGAGAGAGAGTTGAATAATGACCACTCAACTAGAAAGCGAAAGAACGAAAATGTGTTTAACTTTCGGCTACAAGAAAGAACGAAAATGTGTGTATATTCTAGGCTTTCGGCTAACAAGTCTTTGTACAAATTAAATAAATTAGTAGGATATTATTTTCTCTCTTCCATCTGATAACAAACAAGTTCTTTGAGATTCTTGTTGTCTCAGTTGCGATAGGTCGCTGCATTATTTTCCAAAACTTGGTGGTTTTAGTGAATAACCACCCACTTTGTTATAATATTTTCAAAGTACCACTACCTTGTCTATTTCTATTAAGACACACCCTTGTTTTTTTAGATTAATGTTGTAAGTAAGGCTAAGTATCGGTCGGTTAGGTTAGGTTCGGTTAGGTTCGAATTTGGACAAAAAAATTCCATCAAAAATCGAACCGAATTTCCAAATACGAAATCGATCGAAATCTATTAAGAATCGAAACCGAAACTGAAAATTCGGTTTGGATCGGTTCGGCTGGAAAATTCGGTTTGCTAGCTCTACAGCCCACAAGTTTTTTGATTTTAATAAAATAGCAATGTGGACTTTCAGCTTTGGTCCATTATTTAAAATAATAAAAGAGTTACTGGGCTTGCTAAACTAGGGGAAAAGACAAAAAAAAAAATTCTTCAATCCAGAGAAAAAATTTTCAGCGCAGCCCATTACTTGCAAATTTTTTTAAACTCCTGACCTATAAAATAACTAAATAAGTTACGTGATAGAGAAAAATTTCACAACAACGAACAAAATAATAAAATTACATAATAAACAACAATTATAACAAAACTAAAATAATATAGCAAATTACAAGCAACAATTACATACCATATTGAAAGTTATCAAGTTAAATTACAAGACATGGTTATGATTACAAACAGAAATAATATAGTAAGTTAAATTGCATGACATGATCACAAATTGAAGTTAATATTTTGTTTTTAAAATTAATTACAAACAGTACATGACCCAATAGGCGCCCGTAATGTTAACAGAGATGTTTATAATAGGAAAGGTCTTGAAAAAGTTTCATCATGGGCACGAAGAGTTGAAGTTGTATTACTCTACTTAACATGAAAAACAAAAAAAAATTAATTTTTAATAATTATGTGAAGTATCATATATGAGCTTCAAAGCTATCAGCAGAGAGCTCCTGGAGCTGCACAGAGCTGTTGCGGCGCCAAAGCAAATCGGCGGAGGTTCGAGACTCGCAATTACAAAGGTAGAGCAACGCAGAGTCGATAGAGTTGCGGCGCCAGCTGGGGTTGGGGTTTGGAAGTGGGTATTTGGAATTAATTGGGGAGAGAGAGAGAGAGTCGACTCAGTCAGTCGAGAGTCGGAGACTCTGAGTCGGAGCAAGCTGCGAAGAGCAGCTTTAAGCCAAGAGAGGAGGAGGCGTTGCGGTTAAGGTTAGGGTTTAGAATAGAAGAATAGGCGATTTTAGTTGAATCGAGTCGGGGGAAAATGAGTTGAGCGTCAGAGTCTCAGGTGACCCCATGAGAGAGAATTCGCTTTTGAATTAGGGTTACGGGGTCGGGTAGAATTAATGGGTTAACGGATTGTATATTTATACAAATTCAATTTTTTCGGTCGGTTCTGATTGGCGCTAGCGCCATCGAAACCCGACCCGATATCCAAATTAAATTTCGATTTTGTATCCGATCCGAATAGAAAACCGAACTAACCGAACCAATTTGTTCGGTTTAGCGGTTCGGAGTGGTTTTTTCAGAAAATTACTCACCCCTAGCTCTAAGAAACCCGTACAGGCTGTGTATATATATGTACTCTGTTTGATATAGAGACATTGACATGGAGTTGAATCTACGACTTCTCTAAAACTCGTTTCGCGAGGATAATGCATACAAATAGTAAGAAAATAATATATTTTCGTAATATTAATTAGACATAGAGAGTAATGTGAATTCAAGGAAAAAGAAGCCCCGACTAACAAGTGGTTGGATCACTGGAGAGAGAAAAAACAAGTATTAATGATTAAAAAAAAAAAGCGTGAAGGATAAGAAAAAACCTTTCGTATATTTCAGTCTTCTGTTCGATGCGTCGCATTCAATATATATATATATATATATATATATATATATATATATATATATATATATATATATATATATATATATATGAGGAAATGGAAAATTTACCGGTGGTGAAAAGAGTTCCTTTACCGTCGCTTAACTGGTCCAATAAAATTATTACACATAGTGTCATTCATTGAGTGATTAAAAGAGTTCTTTTATTTATTAGTTTAAGTTACGTCACATATAATAATTTTATTGGGCCAATTAAGCGACGGTGAAGGAACTCTCTTGCTGCCCGGTGAATTTCCCATTTTCTCTATATATATATATATATTCTATCCTAAATATTGAGCTTTTAGTGTGACAATAATTAACTAGTTCTCGTGAATTTCATTGATGATTTAATGTTCTCCCAACTTTGTGGAATATATTAACTTCTTATCTGTCACGTGGCTCAAAAACTTTGTCGGTGGTTGCAAGACTCTTACTGCTTAAGAGAGGAGAGGAGCCATACGATCAATCAATAATGATTTTAGATAAAGTTACCAAGTTCCAATAATTGATCAAGAACACACCATGGTTTCATAATTTGCTCTCATGTTCATTATATGAGTGCACATTGTAGAATGAAATTGCATCAACTTCAACATTCAATCATGAAATATTTTCTTGAGGAAAAATATTACAATCATGAACTTTGAAGTTATTTGATTTGTATTTGATTACAATAACATCATACCACATGGCCAATCTCTCCAATATAACTGCAAACCAACCTGATTCAAACACATTATACGTTTTGCTTCTCAATTTTGTCTCACGTAATTTTTTTTTTTTTTTTTTTGATCAACACTTTTGGAACTTGAAGTCACATCTCTTAGCATTTTCGATGCACCTAGGATGTTGATCACTAATGCACCCATTTTAAATAATTAAATGGATAGATAGAATTTTAATCAGAAATTTATGATTAGCAATAGGTTTTTTTTTTCGAGTCTACCACTAAAGTGTAAGATAAGTGATTTAGCTTTTGATAAAAGAGGAAATTATATTATTCCTTGCTTAAAGCAATACATATGCCTAACTAGGGATGATAATAGGACCATGGGCCAATTGGATATAGATGAAGATGTCATACGGATCTCTATCATCAATAAAATGTACAAAATAGACAAAGAAAATTCCTAATAAGTCGTAAAAACTATCAGTTTTGATCTATAAAGGGCAAATTAGTTTGGCTCATAACACTAGTGTTTTAAGTTTCTAACTGTGATAGGTAAGGTTATCATGTAACAAATAACCGTGGGTTTTTTAATAAATAGTCACAATAATATTTGAAATTAATATCCAAACAATAATTTATTAGGGACTATTTACAAATACAACATTTGTTAGATACGTTTATTCTAAATAAACAAAAGTTATTTAAGGGGCTTAAAATACAATAAATTAGTTATTCATAAAATAGGGATAGTAATAGACGTGTCCCTGGATCAATTTTCGGTTCTCTCTATATAAAATTTTGAATTAGAAAAATATAAATTTTATTTTTAATTTAAAATTTTGTATAAGTGGGCTAAAAATAAATCCATGGACACGTCCATTACTATCTCCATTCATACTGTTTGGTGACCTCCATTACAGAGAAACACATGCATCTTTGAGATTTGGCATTTCAAGTTGACCTCCATTATAGAGAAACACATGCGCGCATCTCTGAGATTTGCGTCACAATATATTTATTCTACAAGTGTAAACAATTCACAGATATAATGTTTTATTTATTGAGATTTGCTGTGCACAAAAAAATATTATATTTCTTTTTTTACTTTTATACTGTTTCTAAATTGTTAAAAAAAAAAAAAAAAGCGAAGAAGAAGAAAAAAAACTTAAAGTTAATTATTTAATTACTCAACAACATGTTTTAACTAACTAAAAACAAAATCTCTGTAGTGATCTCTTCTCCCTTTTTGTAAATCGTAATCCTAATATACCCTTCTTGTTTATCAACAAAAAAAAAAAAGTCGCTTATAATTACAAAATTGTCAGTGAGATACCAGCATGAATCAGTTATTACTTGTTCATATGTAAGTATAGTCCCACATCGGATAGGACAAAGAAAATCTATAGGTTTAAATACAAAGTTGGGGTCTTGACTTAGGAGCTTAAACTTTTGGGTCAAACTGGTTATCAGCTTAAGAGGGAGTGAAGCCGATATTTGAGGCCTGAATTATGTGAGTATAGTTCCATGTTTAAATACAAAGTTGGTGCTATGATGCTCGTCTGATTATAGCGAACATAACTTTTTTTTTTTTTTTGCTAGTTAAACTCACAATTATTTATTATTAATTTTTTTTCAACATTATTTAAATTGAATTCCTAACGGAAATCAACCTAAGAGAGGTGTGATAGCGGATATAACTGCTGTCAATATTTCATTTTAGTCCATATTCATTCTTTAAAAATGGATGTTACATTTTCTTTTAGAAAACTATCGATATTTATATCTATATTCCATTCCGATGAGTAATTCTGGTTATATTTTTTATTATATACATTTTCACTTTGAATAATTCTGGATATAAATCCTAATTTGTTCCATGGAGGTCTTTTTTCTTTTTTTCCTCCCTCCCTAATTTAATAAATGCGATGAATAATTCTGGTGGCTGGATAAAAGATGAATTTGAGTTTCGGGTAATTATAAAGGCACATCCCATTTCTCTAGCGGCACAGCCCTTCTAAGGATACACCTTTTAAAGGTTGGAAGCAATTTTTCTATGGGCACACACTATTTTCAGACGTACCATCTCAAAAAACCTTCTTCCTCTTCCTCCCTCCTCCTCGTCCTCCTTATCCACCCTCTCTCCCTCCTCCTCTTTCTCCATCCTCCTCCTAGTGCTCATCCTCCTCCTTCTCCATTAGCTTTTTTGGAAACAGGATTCCATAACTAATTATAAACTATTTTAACTATTCGGTAAAATATGTTGTCGGTACTTGTACATATTCTTGAATATGCTGTCGATACTTGTTCGTACTTATATACCGTATATTAGAAGCGGCCCGCCACTTGCCCCCCAAGCCGCAACCCTTAGCTCTATTTCTAACCCATTGGAATGAAGAGAAGATATATACTTGTTAGGGATGGTAATGGATGCATCCACGGACTAAATTTTAGTCCTCCCAATATAAAATTTTGAATTATAAAAATAAAATTTTTATTTTTAATTCAAAATTTTTTATTGGACGGACCAAAATCTAGTTCGTGGACACATCAATTACCATCCCTAATACTTGTTTAAATAAATTAACGGTATATTTGTAAATAAAATCAAGTTTGTGGGGGTGTGATTTTAGAGAATTGTTATGTATCTTTGTAATTACCCTTGAATTTCTGTGAACAAGTTCTAAATGCCCGTACTTTTATTTGGGCCGGACCAAATTTCCTCCAGCTTGTTACGTTACGTCCCAACTTGCCCAATGAAGCAAAGTAAAAGCCCAGGGCCAGATCAATATTTGGGCTTGATTTTATTACTAATTCAAAAAAAAAAAAAAAAAAAAAATCCATGGCAACGTCTTTTTTTTTTTTGCTTTTTTTCCCCACCCCTTTTTTTTTTTGGTGAAAGCAAAACGTTATGTTTTCTCTGACGTTGTTGCTCGGATCATAAATGGTCATGCCATTTTATCTAGAACGATCTCTTCAATACCATGAACGTCTTCACCTAGCATCCCACACCTTCATTGTTCCATTATATATCTTATCTTCTCCAACTAAATTGGCAATTTCTTATGTCGATATCACATCGTTAAAATACAAAATAATTTCTCTTAACTCTCACCACAAATTTAGAGTTTTGCTACAGTAAGAAACCTTCAATATAGTATCAGAGCAACTCAGATTACCAATCAAGTTCAATTCCTGTCCGGTGCGTGTCAACTCTTACTACAAGTTTAGAGTTTTGATATAGGGAAAGAGACCTTCAACACACGTGTTCCTAGTTACCATGTCAAATCACATCGACTCTTACCGAGCCACATTTGATTCACTCCGATATAGACACGAGTCACGTAGGTTCACATAGTTTGCCTTGACATCCAATACTTCCGTAAGATTTTTCATTCTGGTTGCATATTACTTTCAACCTTGGACGCATTCACTTCTAGCATGATATTGAAAGTTTCCGTACGTTCATCTAGAGATGGCCTGAGTAAAGAGATTCTTATCTAGGGCTTGGGAACGAACGGTAACAGTTTCACCACTTGGGTTTCTTATAAGCTTCTAGAGGAGATATCCTTGAAACCATCTCTTATGTATTTTTGCTATTACTAGAGGATTCTCTTTTATCCTCTCTGAGCAGGTACAAGTTAGCAGATTTTTCTTTTTTTAGCTAAAGACGGGGAATTAAAACCCTAAGCATTTCATTAATGGGCAAATAAAAGAACAACAGGTACTCATGGCCACTCTTATAAATGGTCCCCATAATAGATATTACAACATATGAAGCATACTAGAAAAAAGTACATAAAAAGAAAACCATTAAAAAAAAAAAAAATGGCCTCTTTGCATGGATTTTGTGGTGACACTCTTGTCTGCTCTGCTTGTCCCGACAAGGTCTAGTGCCCTTTTTGGTCGTTGCTACTTCGGAAATGGTTGATGACTATCGAGACCGTCTTCCGATGAGCCTCCTAAGATCTGCAAGCGGTTCTCGTTTGATGGAATATCTGTCCAAAAAATAATATCTGTTGAGATATAATTGAGATATGATCATAATGTTAAAATATTTTGAGATACTTTCCTATTAGATATTAAGATATTTTCCTAAATTAGGATAGTTGATAAATCTTTGATTTGACTAATTTAGGATAGTTGATAAATCTCTGATTTTATGTAATTAGTATCAATTACAGATCCTGTAATTATTCTTTTGATTGCCTCCTTCACCTATAAAAAAATGACTCATTGTACAATTCAATGATAAGAAAATATACAGAAATTTCTTCATTCCGCTTTCGCTCTATTTTCTTCAATATGGTATCAGAGCTATCAGAATTCTGGTGCCTCTTCTAACTTCTTTTGTGAGTGCATAAACCACCATAAGTGAGTTTTTCTTTGTCCTCACACATCTCGAAGCTCTTTGTGCCCGTTTCGGTCATTTTGAAGTCAGATCTCGACAATTTTCTACCTTCAGATTGTTCGTCTCCTTTCGATCTCCTTCCATCAAAATTTCAGCTCCATCGGACTTGACAAGCTCTTCCACATACCGTGTGAAGTCTCTATAAGTGGTCTTTACACACCTCTCTTCTTCAACGCGTGAGTCTCACTTATCCTGGTCAATTCTGTTCTACAATCAGGTTTGACTTTTTCGGACGCTGATTTATTTTTGGTTGATTTTTCGGGAGTTGAGTTTAACATATCTGTTCCAAAATGTCTTCCCACAATGATATTGTTCGTCCATTTGATATTGTTTTGGATGGAACCAAAAATAGTTTTTGGACTTCCAATATAAAACTTTTTCTCAAAGGAAAAAAATTGTGGCGTTATATTTCTGAAGATTCTCCTAAGCCTGTTCGTGCTAAGGATGAGTCCGCTACTGATTACGCTACTCGCTGGACGACTGGGAGAGTATTTATAATAAAATTCTGCAGTGAATTGTTAATACATCAATCTCATCTATTAACAGTTTTCTATCCAGTCTCGAGAATGCAAAACATTTTGGCACTAGCGATCATGCCAAAATGCTACTTTGAACCCGCTACCTTGCTTGTATGCCAAACTCGGCCATACTATATATTTTAAAATCACTAATTCTTTCCAAAAGCCCAAGGTGTTTGAAGAGTTTCTGAGCCCCACGTGCCATGTGTCAGCTCCCAATCCATATTTTGATATCATAAGTTTTTAAAATGAACCCTAAGGTCGTGTTAATAATTGTCGCTATCATTTTGCTATTAGTGCTAAATTGAAAATTCTTAGAACTAAAACTCCTAACCCTCCGACCTCCTTAGGCCTCTACACCTAGCCCCAAGAGACTAATTGGTATTTATTGTTGGATTCGGCAATTCTGTTCTGCAAAATTCTCTTTCTAATACGATCTATTTTATCTTACCCAACATGGTAACACAAAGAATGATATACAGTAGAAAGGTAATGTAGACAGTATTGCGTTAAGCATAACAATTTTACCTCCCAGTGAGAGCAAGTTTCCCTTCCATCCGTCCAATCTTCTCTTGAAGGAATGGAACAGTAGGTTTCAATTCTGTTTAGAGACTCTATCAGGTTTGATTGGAATACCCAAGTATTTGATTGAAAAATACTCCTTTTTAGATTTAAAAATGTTAAGAATGAATGCGACGGAAAGGTTTTTATTATCCAAACATATGAATGTGCTCTTTATTAAATTGATATTCTACAAGCTAGCAAAACATAAATGTTCTCTATTTCTCAATTTGATCTATTATCTTAGTTGCGGTATGCTTCATGCTTTATCTAGATCATCATTTCTATAGATTGAAACGCTTCATGCTTTATCTAGAGCATCATTTCTATAGATTGAAACTTCCATTGGGAAATCCAACAAGCTTATGATTTTTGAAATTCTTAATTGCTAGCTTGTGCCCTCAGCATTCCGTTAACAAGTCATAATAGAATGAAGACTAATCTCAATATCCCCCAACAGTCAACAGAATAAGAGTACTGTGACAACGGTTATCGTCAATCCTACACATAGGCTTTGTCTCACAAATTTCATCTAGAAAAAAAAAAAAAGCATCATCAATTCTATTCCAAAAGCAGCTCCTTTGAAAAAGATATGGTTTTGGACTGAGCACGGAATGAGAAAGCAAGAAACATGACCGGCTCCAACCTGTGCGTCTACAGTTCTTGGAGAAATATTTTCTCATATTTCTCTCCCTTCCCATAAATTTCACAGGATATATATGTCAATTTTTTAGGCTGATAATGCTTTAATAAGAATCCAAGCTGTTCCAAAATAATTGGCAGCTCCAAAGAACTACTTGTACAACATCGCCTATCAAAATCAATCTTGTTAGAATATTCTTTAAGCCATAAAAGCGAAGAAAATCGCGGACAATTTTACACCAAAGAGAGGAATCGTGAAATATACGGTATTTCATTTAGTAGTAAGTAGACCATGACATCTGCTTTATCTAAATGGACCACAATTTGCATAATTTTTTTTTTTTTCTTTTTGATGGAATGACGAAAATTCTAAGGTGAAAAGGACAACGGCGGGGATAGGAAGCCGTAAGCAGCTTCTCATGCTAACCGTCGTGTTAATGAAGGAGAAACAGAAAGGGAAACTCGCTACCGGTTCAACATTTTCTTCTCCTCGCCCCCTTTTGCTTGACCAACATGGACAAATATTAGCATCTATTACTATATTTGCTGTGCTATTATCTCTTCAGGCATCGGCAAGAACCTTGTTCTTTTCTGTAAAAGGAATAAAAATAACATGGATGAGCAAAAAGCATCAGTCGGAAGAACAAAAAAAAAATTGAGGATACAAAATTACAAGAAATATTCTAATTTAATATTTTGACTTACTAAATTAAATGGAAGGGATGTTACG
The DNA here is from genome assembly GCA_036321105.1 of Dracaena cambodiana. Lineage (NCBI taxonomy): Eukaryota > Viridiplantae > Streptophyta > Magnoliopsida > Asparagales > Asparagaceae > Dracaena > Dracaena cambodiana. The sequence goes on from JAYEPQ010000016.1 coordinate 31,305,286, forward strand.
AAGAGACAAAGAAGAGGGTTGTTATACCAATATGCCGATAACTAGGTCAGCATGCTTACCAAACCGAGAAATCCATTATAGTAGCCTTGCTGATTCTAAAAGAGATCATCTAGCGCTTATTTACTTTATAGGCGGATTATTCGTGTAATTGATTATAATTTTTCTTCCTTCTAGAGATAGACTATAGTTCTCTATACCAACAAATTCTGTTCATTTCACAAATATTATTCGTCAACTTAGATGAATGTTTGGTACCGACATGTACGTTGTAACTAGAAATCTAAGAATGTAGGATGATTGAGTCAATCTGCACTGTGGAACATTAAACATTATATCATCTCAAAGGGAAATTAAAAATAAATAAATAAAAATGTTTTGCTTGTTAACAACCTAATGAGAAATATTGAGAAAACAATATATTGCAAATTTAGCTCGATTTTGTTTTCTTTTCTCGTACCAAACATGTTTTTTAAATGATGGCTATACTTTTTCTTTGGCATAAAAGCTAAAATCTACGGTCAGTTGCTAAGAGGGTAAGCATGTTGATTCAAAGGGTCTCTTGTTTTATATATAACCATCAATTTCGCTAAAAGGTTGGACCAAATCTCAGTTTAATTTTCTAGACATGGACTTCACTTGTGCACATGGATAGACTTCAAATTAGTTTGTTGTATCGATATAATAAATGACATATTCAACGTATCATCAACATGATTTCTTGTTAGTCATAGATGCTTTTTTCTAAACAAGTATGATGTGAGAACAAATCTCCTTTGAATGAGAAAAAAACCTAAATAGCGCAACGATGTAAAGGAGAAGTTGGATTCAAACTCAACAAGAAAGCCCATGTAGCGAAAGACAATAAACCCTAGAGTGAAGGGACGCGGAGCATCATTTAGTCTTTCATTCAGTTACGTGCACCAAACTACTAATTTATCTCAATGGTACTGCAATATTCCTAACATTAGTATTCCTGCATTGGATATGAGATAAGAACGCGTGAACTCAAGAATCCTAGTGTCTTCACAAAGTAAAACGGACAAATTCAAACTTTATGTTGCTAAATTTATTTAGATGTCAAAGAAAATTATTCATATTATTTATATTGGCCCAATAATTATTTCAAGCATGTATTGAGCACAAAATAATTGATACAGTAAAAGAAAAATGAATTAAGCATATAGGGAGCCAAAGATCCTGAGGTCCCTGTTCTTCAAAGAAACAGGGGATTCAGAAAAATATCAAATAACAACTATTTCCTTTTGTTTGGGTCCCTTCGAAAATAGAAAATTAACTCAGGTTTATTTGCATTCTCCAAAACAAAAGGATAAATAATTTAATAAATTTATATTGCTTTCTCTCAACTTTCATTTTCCATGATTATAATTGTTTTTTTTTTTTTTAATTCAAAGAGCTTTCATAGAACTATTAAAAAAAAAAAATTGCAAAGTAAAACTAACTCATTTGGAAGCATCCACACATGGTTGATGTTGCATTTTTGCTTCCCATTGAGAGTGTGAACAAAGATACCATTTTTTTCAAACAAGCACGAATTCTATCCCAGTTTGGTAATAATAAACTAAATTTAAAAATACCGACAAAATCTCCATTGAGAGGTAAGTGATAATCCCAAGCTCAAATTCAGGAAAAAAAAAAAAAAACATTTTTTTTTCCAAAAAAAGGAAAAACATTAATAATTAACCTCACCTCCTTCCTCCTCTTCACCGGCGCAGCTGCAGCCGCGGCCTCATCCCTCTCCCTCGCCATGCAAAGCTCCATTATCTTCTGCGCCGCCTCGGCAGAATCCCTACTCCCCTCCACCACCCTCGCCACCTCGGCCTTGGGCAGCCTCATCCGCACCCTCATACCGCCCTCCGCCTCCTCCACCGACGCCTTCGACAAAACCGACAGATCCGACGCCGAGCGGCGCGTGAGCTTCAGGCTCTCGAGCCGCTCCCTGGCGCTGACATGCAGCGCCCCGGACCAGGCGCGGCGCGGAGCCGCGCCGGTTTGGTCCGGCATCCGGGGAAGCTCTATCAAGAAATAGAGCTTCCCGGAGCTGAGCGGGTGGTCGGGGTGAAGCGGCTGGGCGCGGAGGCCCAGCCGCTTCACATCCTCCGATTCAAGCAGGTCGTGTCCGGGGTGGTCGCGGAGAACGTCGCTTGCTTGAACCGGAGGCTTGAGGCGGAAGGTGGTGCCGTCGATCTTCATTATCTTTGCAGTCCTCTTCTTCCTTCCACCTCCTATGCTGTTTCCCATTTTAGAGTTTTGATTTCGATTCTTAATGTCTTTCTTCTTTTCTAATTTTGTGAAGGTTAAAGTGATGATAAATGGGCAACTGGGAGGGGGAGATAAAGAGGACGGTGGGGGTAATTAGTGGGGGCCGGTCGGGGTTTGTTGATTTTGACGTGGGCTTTCGATTGGGTATTTGGCTGGGTGAGTTCTTTTTTTACAAGGTTGAAGACGGTTGGGTTTTGTAGAGCCTGACATTGAAGAGTGTTGAGCTTTGAGGTTGAAATACTGTACACCAATTTCAATTTTGTTGACCCAACTTCGCCGTAGGCTGGCGATGTGGGGAGTTTCTAGATGGGCACAGCATATTTCCTAGTGAATCCACTTAAAAGATCATTTTGTTTACCACTTTGCCATTATTTTTTTTGGTCAAAAATACCCTTCCTTCATCTGGTTAGTCCGGATAGGGAATGACAGATAAAACAAATTAAATTTTCATGTCATAACATGCGCATCTGGTGTAGTGTTATCATATTTCCCTCCCATGGAATTGACTAGAGTTCGATTCCCAGGATGCACAATTTTCATTTCTACTCTTTTTTATCACGTTGAATTAGTCTCACTGCCTTGTAAATTTCCTTTTTCTCTCAAAGATAGAGAGAGAGTGAAATTGAGAAGAAAAAGAAGAAGAAGAAGTAGAAGATGAAGATGAAGATGAAGAAGAAGAAGAAAAGAAGAAGAAGATGAAGAAGAAGAAGAAGAAGAAGCAGCAGCAGCAGAAATCGGAGAGAGAGGGGTAGGTTAGGAATTTTGGTGTGCTCACTAGGAAAACCCTCTCTTTTTAAAAGAGATGGTGTGCTCAGTAGGAAAAGTGGGCTCACTAGGAAAAAAACCGTGCCCATCTAGAAATTCTCGCGATGTGGCAGGGGCATAACCCAGCTAGTTTTTTTTGGAAAGGGTAAGTAATTTTATATGTTTGTCAGTTGCAATGTAATTATGGGGAATTCTAAATGCGCACCACTTTCCTCTTAGTGAGCACTATGGGTTAAGTTGAGAATATTTTCAACTTTGCCATATTTTTTTGGAAAAAAAAGGGTTGGTCCTTTTCTTAGTAATTAAGCACCATCACTATTCCACTTATTCTCTAGCCCATTCCAAGAAAGTTTTCCGGCGACTATCGAGAGAACCTTGACGAGCGAGAAGGATGAAGATAGTAATTTTGAGCGAGGGTTTCGGAGATAATGTCGGGAGAATGGGCAGAAATAGGGTGTGGTGTTCACTAGAAAATTTTTTTAGAGAAAATAAGAACAAAGTGGAAAAATGGGCGGTGCTCACTAAAAAAAAAAAAAACTACTTAGTTTAAAGGTTATATGGTGCTCTAGAGGAAAGTGGTGCAAATTTAGAATTTCACCGCAATTATATATATGCCCATCATATGCTTGTAATCCTATTTTTAAATGGTGAAAAAAAAATCCTCTAATGGCTATGGACATAGTCTAATTTGGAACTAATCATATAAATCTTTTATTTTTCATGTGATTTCTTGTTTTTTGTTCTTCTGAGATTGCTCAGATATGTAATAATAACTCATGATTTCTTTTTTTTTTTTTTTGTTAAGTACTTTTTTTTCTAAGATAAGTTCTCAACAACTAGATCTTTCATACAAAAAACCAAAAATATCTTTTAGCGTAAGTTCTAGAAGTCGTTGAGGAAAAATATCTTCCCACATTATCCTCATGCGTACCCTTGTATAGTCACTTGCTACATAATCAGCACATATGTTCCTCTCCCTCCAAATGCATTAAATAGAAAAATTTGCAAAATAACTACCCAACATACGAGTATCGCAAAGTAGGGGGTGACAGGCATAGTCATTTTGTCTCCTAAATAAAGTATACGTTGAACATTCGTTCTACCATTAATGTTGGACAAACAGTCTGTCTGTTGCCTATTAAATAGTTTTCCATAGACCTCGTATCTCAGCTTATGGTACTGACACCAAAATTACAGAAATACTATATGTCCCAACTAATGTACCAATATCATTTCTGACAACAAAACAAGTTCCCGTCTTATACCGAATCATCAAAATTTATTTTAAGTTACCATTTAGGAGGGAAGTCCCGTCGAGCCTACTGCGACTGGTGTTTCTCAGATAGAAGACCTGAAAATCTCCAAGATTGCCATAAGACTGCAATAGATGACGAAATAGAGTTGACCGCAACGATTGCCATTAGAGTCACTTTGTCAGGCAAGAATACATCATTCTCGGACGTCATTCTACTTCTATCTTTCCAAATCTCCCCGCTTGTATATATAACCAATGACTGGATGAACCTCTATAGCATAGGTGCACCATCTTCTCTATGCGAGATAATAGATAACCAGTCCTTCCTCTATACCCAAGAAAACTATAAACTTAACTCACTATCAATCCGAAACCACACCTTCTTAGAAAATAGATAAAAAAAGGATAAGATGCTTCATAACTTCCTCATCCAATCTACAAAAAGGACAAGTGATAACAACTGAAATACCACAGCAAGATAAGAAAGACCTGGTAGACACGTAATCCCGAACAATTCACCAAGTCTGAGTTCAAACTCATGGTACAATGACCTACTCTCACACCCACTGCAGGTTAATGGGCATTTTTTATTGAAAGTATTTATAAATACTAGTAATACTAAGCTCACATAAAAATAAACCATGCCAGAGAACCAAATCCTTACTAAATTGTCGAGATAGATAAGATATTCTCAACCAAAGATGGATGAAAGACACCAACAAGTTTCACTATGTCCCACATGCGCTCATATGTTATAAATTAGCTAAGAGAGTGCTACCCGGGTCAACTGCTATGATATCTAATAGAAAGAAAACCTATGAAAAAGAAAATCCAGAAAACCACTGATCCTCTAATACTCGAATTGAATATCCATTGGCCACAAACCACTGGCAACCAGCCTTTAAGATCTCTGCACTATCTGAAATTGTCCGCCATGCCTAAGACGATAAACGTGTCTTATATAGTTCCTAAATAAAATTTGAGATTTTTTTTACTTGAAATGGATCATTCTCATCTAAAAGGAACATGGTCCATCAAAATATTACTCCAGTTGCTTAATATGGCAAGAAATCTATAAGATGTCTAACTGCTGTATCTCAAAATCTTCTCCTTATGAGACCAGCAGATCCGAGACCAGCTAATCAAAGGCAAATTTCGAAACCCATCACTCTTATCCCATAAGAAACAATAAAATTCCTTATCAAGATTGCTAAGAAGGGCCTTCAGAACCTAGCTATTGCAAGCATAAATCTTGGCATTGCCATTAGAGCCAACTGGAGTAGCACTTCCGTATAGTTAGAGATAGCAAATCACACTTCCAACCACTTAGTTTAGCTCCGACTTTAGAAAGTATACTATTAAAGTATCTCAGAAGAACTCGTTTACCACCAACAAAGATGTCCAAATACTTAAAAGGCATAGTACTAGTCTGGATTAATAAGAATCTGGATCTCTGACAAATCCTCACATCAATCCCTTTACCAAAATAAACAACTGACTTGTTGTGATTTGTAGACTGACAACTCGCTACATAATATCACTATATAACTCGCTACAGTGTCTTGGTTTTAGGCAGAGTAGCTCGAATCACAATAAAACAGTCATCGGCAAATAAGACATGTGTCACCGAATGCCCAACATTGCTAGTACTAGCACCCATCAATCTACTATCCTCTTCTCTTGCTTAAGTAATCTAGATAACACTTCTGAGGTAAGAACAATTATGCATGGTGATGAAGGACACATTGACAAGCCCATGGTCGATAAAAACAAGTATAATGGTAAACCATTAATAAGGATAACAAAAGATGGCTTTCTGACATTGTTGGCAGTGAAAATTTCTAAGTAAATAGAGTTTTCCACAACAGAACGCGGAGCTAACTCAGTAGCTCCGCGATTTGGCTATATTAGCCTCGCGTTTGAGTAAAACGCGGAGATGTTCAATAGCTCCGCGTTAACTCCGCGTTCTGGTTCTTTAGCTCCGCGTTTTGATGCGATTTAGCTTCGCGTGAGCAGATAACCAGAATCTCAAATTGATTGAGATTATGATTTGGGCTTATCCAAATACCTAAATTAAGTCCAATCAGAACTCTAAATCAAGAGATTTAAATCAGAACTAAGATATTTGATTGGAATCCTTGAGGAGAGCAAATTCTATTTAGATAGAAACTCTCAAATCATCCTAAGGCTATAAATACCCTCACAGGGAAGCCCTAGGGGTCTCTTTTTTCGGTCATCTTTTCTTCTTTTCGGCATCTTGGAGAATTTAAGTTACGCATAGAGCCTTGAATTCGTGAAAAACCAGAGAAAATCATCTACAGTCGGCCGCCACCTTCAAGAGAGAAGAATTCGACGCCCGATCGTCCAAAGGAACTACTATAGATCCCATCGCCACAGATCCCACAAATCATTGTAAAAGAGAGCGATAGATTATAAATCCTCTCGTTTGTTCTTTTTATCTTGTTCTCTTCTATTGTAATTCGAGTTTATTCAATGGAAGGAAGGCGAGGAAATTCCGCTGCGAACAAACTGGCGACCAGCCATCTCTTTCACTGATGAAGAGATTGTGGCGCAATCCGAAGTCGATATGATCGGATCCGATGTAGACATGCTGGTCGTTGAAATCGACCAGCAGAAGTACGAGGAGTACCTCTCCTCTGAATCATCAGGTAACCTGAATGACACACGACACTATCGTCGCGTGCGCTCCAATACCCGAGCAATGGGTAAAAAGGAATCCACCGAGGAACAGGGATCCTTGGAGATCGCAGCTATAGAGCCGGTGTTCGGGCAGGAAATCCTAGCAGAGGATGACCTCCCTACTGCCGAAGAAGACCTGCGAACTGGATTGACCAGAACCCAACTCCGAAACAGAAACCGGAGAGCAAGGCATAAAGCCCTCAAAGCCCGCCTTGGACGTGGAGCTAACACCAAAGAACGCGAGGCTATGGTCCCTCGCAAACTGGCTCGCGCTAATCGCGAGACCAGTCATTATCGCGTTAAACGCGAAGTTACCAATTGCTTTAATCGCAAGGAAAAACCAGCGTGTGATATTCCACGCGAGGCTATTACTGAGCTTAGAGAGAAATGCGAAGCCAGTAAGATTTGCGCTAGTCGCAGAATTTCTGACACCTGCGAGAAACGCGAGTATAAAATCTCTTTAAAACCAGCATGTGAGTTTCCATGCGAGGCTACTACTGGATTTAGCAATAAACACGAAACCAGTAGCACTTGCGAGAAACGCAAGACTTTTGACACTCGCGAGAAATGCGAGGATAAAAGATCCTTAAAGCCAACATGTGATTTTCCATGCGAGGCTACTACTGGGTTTAGCGAGAAATGCGAAGCCAGTAGTACTTGCGAGAAAAGCAAGACTTTTGACACTCGCGAGAAACGCGAGAATAAAACTTCCTTACAACCAGCGTGTGATTTTCCACGCGAGGTTAATACTGAGCTTAGCGAGAAACGCGAAACCAGTAATACTTGCGAGAAACGCAAGATGCCTCACCTCCGCGTAGATCACGAAGGTGATTGGCAGATTGTCGTCAATCGTAAAAATCGCGCTAGACGCGAAATTATGACTTGCGTTAATCGCATGGGTAAGCCAGTGTGGAAGGATCTTCTTCCACGCGGGGCTATTATTCCAGAAGAGAAACTTCTGAAGGCATGCCAAGCCAGCGTAAAACGCGAGGCTAACGTAGCAAAATGCGGAGCTATTTTTCAGTCCCATGAGATAAAACGCGAAGCTAATTTTCAGCCCCGCATTCCAAAACGCGAAGCTGCTTCTAAGCTCCGCGTAGATCAACCCGACTACAGAATCAGGGCTGATCGTCGCGTCAGTGGACCAGAACTGGATTCCATTAATCCTAAGAAGTTTCAGTGGGTTTCTAGACCCTCTCAAAAGTTGGATGGGTCACAAGACTCCATGGCTAAGGTCACTGACCACAGGGAGTATCTATCTAAGAAAAGAGGCATAGAATAAGTTCAAGCTGAACCTGTCTGTCACTGCCAGCAGCTTATGACAACGGTATCCGCTGTAATGGACAACTGTGGCTGCAGCAAGAGCAGGGTATCGGTGTTCGACCGATTAACAGAGTCAGACAAGAACTCTACTAAGAAGACAAAAACCGCTTCTTTAAAAGAATGGAGAGCTGTAACTTCCAATATGGTGGGAAAAGGGAAGAAGGTTGTAAAGATGGATGATGATTCAGAATCAAGTGATGAAGAACCTCATCATATCACTCGACTTAAATCAGGAGCCGTCCCGCCTCGAAACTATAAGAGGCTTATAAGAGGTTCTTATGATGATAACAGCGATAACTCAGCTATAACTTCATCTCCTTCCTCTGAGTTATCTCGGCTACAAAAGTCAGCATCACATATGGCGGATAAGTCCGACGACATTAATCAGAGATTTGAAACTCAAGACAAAATGATTCGAGAGCAACAAAAGACGATTGAAGATTTTAAAATGATGCTTTCAAAAGTTGTCGAGGATAATGCCAAAAAGGGCAAAGAAACCCTGTTCAATAAAATGAACGAAGAGGAAAAAGTAGAGAAAGCCCACTCGATGCAGGAGGACGAGGATAGATTTTCTTTTCATGATCCACATAGAGAGAAAATAGAAAAATTGCAAAGTCAACTCGAAGTACTGATGCATAAAAAGGAGTTGAAAGAGTCAGGGGTCTCAAGACCATACCCACCTGAATGGGATATGGTACCATACCCTCAGAAGTATAACCCACTCAAATTAGAGCCATATGACGGGAAGGGATCTCCCAGTCAACACATTTACTACTTCTTGTCCCAAGCAGGACATTTGATGGGTAATGACCCGATAATGACCAAGGTATTCGCAAGTACCTTGCGAGGGCCTGCTTTTACTTGGTGTATACAGCTGCCCCCAGGTACTATTAATACCTGGTTTGATGTTGAAAAACTATTTCTCTCACGTTTCTTTGAGGATGATACCGAAATTACGGTTCATTCCGTCCTTGCAACTAAACAAGGAGAACAAGAAACAGTGAAAGACTTCATAGAAAGGTTCTGGGAGAAGTCCGCGCATTGTAAACACGGAATGGTCCAGAAAACTCTAGTCGAAACATGTCGACATAATTTTAAGACCAACGTGCTCCTAAAAATGGAGGTCGTAGAGTCTAAGACATGGAGGGATTTGCTCAAACAGGGAGAGCAAGCCGAAGACTTAATTCGTCGAGTTGAAGAGTATCGTGGATCAATAAGTACTAGAAGTAATAGGCCATACAGCCAAAATAATAATAATAAGAATAAAGGGAAAGCGGTGATGGCATCAGAAGTTGCTCCGCAGAAAACAAATCCTCCACCAAGCCCAAAGCCCCAAAATCAAAAGGGCCCAAGGCAAAATAGGCCTCAACAAGAGAAGACCTACACTTTCAAAGCGGAACAGATGCCTACACTCTTCCACCTACTCCTGAAAAAGGGAATGTTGAAACTTCAGGAGAATAGGAAATCTGAGGACGCTGGTAAGACCAACGACCTCAATTATTGCCTCTACCACCGGAATGTTGGACACTCTACTAGGGATTGTTACCCTCTAAAGAACATAATCCAAGTATTAATAGAAGCTGGAGTTCTGACACTTAAAGAGGAGTAAAAGAAGGTCACTGCCAACATGGCAACTATAGTGGTTGGAACCCATGAGTTCCCCGTAGGGGTGACCCCAATTCCAAAGGGTAAGCTGGTCACGAAGAACCTTGACCCTCATAAGAAGGCTCAAGAAGGACTTGTCCCCATAACAACTCAGAAGGGGGAAGTCATGTGGGTCCACCCAGATTTGCTACAAGACGAACAGTGGACAACCACAGGGGTCAGAAGAAAAAGCGGACTAGTAATGCTATCTCCGCGGAAATAAAAGACGAATACATTGCAGGGGCATTTACAGATTCTGAAAAGGAACCCAAAGCCATGGCCACTCATCAAGATGGGGAGGGCCCTTCCGGCACTCGGTCTGGAAAAACATATCTCAAGGACTACACCAGAGTAGACCCGAAAGATATATATGCGGAACTCGCCAAGCCTGCAAAGCAGAAAGGTCTTCGCTTCCAGAAAAACCTTGGAAAAGATGAAGGAGTCAAAGATACTGCCTTCAAATTTGATATAATAACTCAGCTGGAAAATATTCCAGCTCGAGTCACACTATATGAGTTGCTACGATTATCAAAGTCAACTTGTGAGGCGTTGAGAGAGGCTTTGGCAGACTCTGAGTCATTCCTAGCTCAGATTGTCGAGCCGGCCAATGAGGAACATGACTCTTGCCCCCACTGTCATCAAGTAAGGAGGCAGGTTCCGCAAATCGTTTTCTCTCCGGAGGATATGCAGGTATGGAATATAAAGCATAATAGGCCTTTATATTTCATCGGATATGTCGGGTCCACAAAGGTGGACCGAATTCAAATCGATCCAGGGTCTACACTAAGTGTCGTTCCTAAAAGGTTGATGCAGTCTGACACCAACCAACACAACTATATATGGGTTTAATGCCAATAATAGTTGTCCCCTCGGAAAGATCCGACTCCTATGTCAAATCGGAGATTTGAGGACGAAGGTCACATGCTACGTTATTAATGCAGATACCTCCTACAATATTTTACTGGGACGGCCTTGGATCCACGCTTACATGATAGTCCCATCGACTCTCCACCAATGCATGAAATATTGCCATGAAGAAGGAGAAGTCCGGACGCTAGTTGCAGATAAGTAACCATTTAAAGGGCTGGAAAATTACTTCACAGATGCTTCACTCTACAAGCCAGCCCACGAAGTCTCCAATGACGATCTTAGTAAGCCTCAAAAGCCTGATGAAAGCGGCAATGAGGCGGATACTGAGTACGAGCTTCCTGAAGAAGATGATGGGGGTGATTATGAAATCAACCCTCACTTAGATTTTAGTTTGAGTCTTGAGAATAATGTAGCTGATATAATAGAGAGTGAATGGGTTATTAATGAAAGCATAAAGTTAGTCTACGAGTATGCTGTAGCTACTGAGTCTGAACCCTCTTGTATTTCCACTGAAGTGATGGCCTGTCCGAACTTGAAGTTCTAGCGGCATACCATATGCCCCTCAGGTCATCCCTCCTCTCTCAATCAAAAATAACTGAGGGACAAAGTCACTTCTTTGAAGTGCCTCCTCGACGGGGATCCCAAAAGCCGATCCTGTTCGGCAGGGTAATTACGTCACGTCGATAAAGATAAAGCAGTGAAAGTGATGAACAAATATCACCTCAATTTTACTTGTATGAACAGAAATCCCGGCAAATGATGGAGAAGATGGGTTTTAATTTTATCCAGAAATCGGGATTAAACTTTGGAAAAGGGCGACGGAATCTTATACCCTCGTTTAGACCAAGAGGAAAGAGCCCAAATTATTATCAAAAGACTCGCAGGGGGTTGGGCTATGTATCTACTCCTCCCTCATCACCATCCGGACAAGAATAAAGTTCTTCGGCCGATGATGAATCACCTCCAATTGACCATGACTCAGATCAAAGTACTGGCACTTGGTTTTAATCCTTGACAGCCAATATGGTTTCAGCCGCACTAAAAAGCGACGAGAAACCAATTGATATTCAAGATGATTCCTGGGCTAAGCATATGGACACTCTATGGGATGTCTGCTTTGAACAGCATGACCCGCCCACAGAGGACAAATTGGTACAAGTTAATATAGGAACAAAAGAAAATCCAAAACCCATCTTCATAAGCGACACGCTAACTCCCTTGGAAAAGGAGAAACTTATATCTCTTATCAAAGAGTATATAGAAGTGTTCGCATGGAGTTATGAAGACATGCCCGGGCTTGACCCTCAAATTGCCACACACCGGTTAAATATTAAAGAAGACGCCAAACCAGTTAAATAACAATAAAGGCGTTTTTGACCGGAATTGATGGAGGCAATAGTTGCTGAGGTCAACAAGCTTATAAAATCCGGATTCATCCGTGAAGAGAAACATCCTGATTGGGTGGCTAACATAGTGCTAGTTCGTAAAAAGAACGGCAAAATACGGATATGCATCGATTTTCGAGATCTGAACGCTGCATGTCCTAAGGATGAATTTCCACTCCTCATCACCGATGTGATGATTGATAATACTTGTGGTTATGAGAGGATGTCCTTTATGGATGGCTTCTTAGAATATAATCAGATTAAAATGCACCCAGATGATGAAATGCACACATCTTTCAGAACGCCGCTGGGGATATACTGTTATACGGTGATGCCTTTCGGATTGAAGAACGCAGGTGCCACCTACCAACGTGCGATGAGTGTCATATTCAAGGAACACCTGCGCAAAACGGTGGAATATTATGTGGATGACTTAGCGGTCAAAAGCAAGAGCAAAGAAGATCATCTTCATGATTTAAGAGTGGTTTTCGATCTTATGCGAAAACATCACTTAAAGATGAATCCCACTAAGTCTTTTATGGGGGTATCCAGCGGGAAATTCCTTGGGTTCATAATAATCTCGAAAGGAACTTTCCTTGACCCCGAAAAGGAGAAAGCGATTAGCGAAATGCCACCGCCGCGCAATCTTAAGGAATTAAGGGGGTTACAAGAAAAGTTAGCCTATATCCGGCGCTTCATCTCCAATTTATCAGGGCGATGCCAGCCATTCTCCAGACTCATAAAAAAGGGTTTCTTTTATATGGGATGAGGCATGTCAACAGGCATTTGACGATCTCAAACAATATCTCATTAAACCTCCTGTTCTTATGGCATCGACCCCTGGGCAGCCATTTCTTATATATGTAAGGGCCATGGATGATGCGTTAGGAGCATTACTTGCTCAGTACAATGAGCACGGCCATGAACACGCCCTCTATTATTTAAGCAGGACAATGATCGGAGCCGAGCGATGGTATACCCCGATCGAAAAAGAATGTTTAGCCCTAGTGTTCGTTGTTCAGAAAATGCGACACTATCTTTCAGGGCAAACGATACATGTCATCTCACGGGTTAATCCTTTAAAGATTCTGATGACAAAATCAGGATCCTTAAATGGCCGATTGGCGAAATGGACATTATTGCTATCGCCATATGATATACACTTTGTCCCTCAAAAAGCCATGAAGGGACAGGCGATCGCCGATTTCCTTGCAGACCATCCAATTTGGTCTAAATCCAAACAGACGTCAGAGGTCAACACAGTTAGTAAAGAGCAATCATGGTAAATGTTCTTTGATGGTGCTGCCAGACGATCTGCTGCTGGAGTGGGGGTTGTGCTAATATCCCCACATAAACATATATTGCCTAACGGTTACTCATTAACAGAACCGTGCACGAATAATGTGGTTGAATATAACACACTAATTATCGGCTTAAAAATGGCTTTGCAACTGGGAGTGAATTATTTAGAGGCATATGGAGACTCTAAGCTCATCGTCAATCAGATGACGGGTGAGTATGAAGTCAGACATGAAGCCCTCATCCCCTATCATCAGCTAGCTATTGAGCTAGCAGGATATTTTGAACAATTTTATATATATCATAATCTCGGAATGAGAACGTCTATGCAGATACCCTTGCCGCGTTGGCCGCAACATTGGCGATCCCGCCAGGTGAAGCTAAAAGCATCACCATTGGTAGCAAAGAACTCCTCCACTCAGACACGGTGTCCCAAACCGAAGAGGTGTGCCAGACAGGTTTAAGTCTGGAATCCCGTGATTGGCGATTTCCGTTTGTGGATTATGCCCTACATGGGATATTACCAGAGGATCCAAAGGAGGTCGCCTCGATAAAGAGGAAGGCCCCGAGATTCTATTTTGATCATAAACTTCAGACTTTATATAGAAAGTCAAATGATAGTCTGCTATTACGCTGCATATCAAAAGCAGAAGCAGATAAAGTGCTGAGGGAAACACATGATGGAGTATGTGGAGCTCATCAGCCCGGTCCAAAACTCGGAGACCGCATAAGAAGGCTGGGATATTACTGGCCAAACATGATTACAGAGGCAATGACATACGCTAAACGGTGTCATGCATGCCAAGTACATGCCAATTTTATTCATCAACCCCCAGAATACTTGCACAACACTGTTGCTAGTTGGCCGTTTGAGGCATGGGGAATGGATATTGTGGGGCTAATAACTCCCCCGTCATCTAGAGGACATCGGTCTATTTTTGCAATAACCGATTATTTTTCAAGATGGGCCGAAGTCGTGCCCATGAGAGAGGTAAAAACGACAGATGTGATTAAGTTCATTAAGCATCATGTCATTTACCGTTTTGGCATCCCCCGAAGGATCATTCATGATAATGGGTCGCAATTCGTCATCCAGGGATTCTCAAGATTCTGTGATAAGTTTAGAATCAAAGATATTGCTTCAACGCCATATAACCCCACGGCTAATGGATTAGCCGAAGATTTCAATAAGACAATCATTAAACTCCTTCGGAAGATTGTCTCTTCTAACAAAAGGGACTGGGATGAAAAGCTGGGAGAGTGTCTGTGGGCTTATCGCACCACCGTTCGCACCCCGACAAAAGCTACCCCGTTCTCCTTGGTTTATGGAAGTGAGGTCGTCTTGCCTCTTGAAATCCAGATACCATCTTTGAGAGTGGCCTTAGCCACAAAGATAACGACAGAAGAGCACCATCAACAAAGATTGCAAGAACTAGAGGCGTTAAATGAAAAACGTCTAAGGGCTCAGCAACAAATTGAGTTGTATCAAGCCCGAATCTCGAAAACATTCAATAAGAGCGTAAAACCAAGGACCTTTAAACAAGGAGACTTGGTTCTAGCTATTAAAAGGCCAATGGTTCTAACCCACAAGACTAAGGGTAAATTTGAACCCAAATGGGAAGGACCGTTTGTTGTGGAGACGGTATACTCTAGTGGAGCCTATCGCTTAATGAATCAAAACGGCGATAGAATGATGATGCCGATCAACGGCAAATTTCTGAAGAAATACTATGCCTGAGCTAAACCAGAATGATGACAGAGTAACTGTCACATCTAGTCCAGACCACTGGAAGTATGAGCCTCCACTAGTTCAAGTTACGCAGATGAGCACTTGAACTTCTTTCTTACCAGGCATGCGCAATTAGGCGCCTCTGCCAAAATTTAAAGAATCCTGACCCGATCATCTTGGTGTGCCCAGTTCAAGTTACGCATGAGAGTCTTGAACCGCCTCCACTTGTTCAAGTTACGCAGATGAGTACTTGAACTTATTTAGGTATGTGCAATTAGGCGCCTCTGCCGAAATCTGATGAATCATAACCCGATCATCTTGGTGTGCCCAGTTCAAGTTACGCATGAGAGCCTTGAACCGCCTCCACTTTTTCAAGTTACGCAGATGAGCACTTGAACTTCTTAAGGTATGCGCAATTAGGCACCTTTGCCGAAATCTGATGATCCTGACCCGGTCATCTTGGTGTGCCCAGTTCAACTTACGCATGAGAGCCTTGAACCGCCTCCACTTGTTCAAGTTATGCAGATGAGCACTTGAACTTCTTTCTTACCAGGCATGCGCAATTAGGCGCCTCTGCCGAAATCTAATGATCCTGACCCGGTCATCTTGGTGTGCCCAGTTCAAGTTACGCATGAGAGCTTTGAACCGCCTCCAATCAAATTCTAGGCATGCGCAATTAGGCGCCTCTGTCGAAATTTGGTGATCCTGACCCGATTACCTCGGTATTATCAGTCTAAGTTACGTAGATGAGCCTTGGACTATTTTACCTAAAAACAACTAAATTATTTTTTATGACAAGTTATCTGTTGTGCAAATAAATTTGGTGGCCAACAGGTAAAAGAATCAAAAGATTACCTTTATTCATCAATGAAAAAGGAAGTTACAAAAAGTTCTCTTTTTTATTACAAGTTTTTATTACAAAAAGAATAAAGAATAAAAGAATAGAACAAAATTACGGATCCCCTAAAAGCCTCAGCTTATTCGTCGCTTCGTCAATTACTCGACGACGAGTCTCCTCCACAGAGTGTTGAGCCTGTCGACGTAAATCATCATCGCTTATCGCCAATTGCTGGGCTAACTGCTGGCGAGATTCTTCAATAGTGCGGCTTCTTATTGCGCCGTCTTGTTCAAGTTGTCCTTGTTGGAGGAGCAACTCTTCCCGTTTCTTAACGGATTCCCCTAATTTAGACTCACTGACATCCAAAATGGCTCGAGACTTAGCAATGGTCTCTCTGGCTCTTAGGATGGCGACATGACTCCCCTCAATTTCAAAATCCACCATCTCTAACCCCCTGAGGATTGATTCTTGACTGGCTCGTAGTTCTGCTAACTCTCAAGACCAGACTTCCTCTTGGCGCTTTAACTCCTCTTGACGAGCCACTAATTCTACCCGGAGATGCGCCGCTTCAATTTCGGTGATCGCTCCCACATCCGCTTGGCGAATTGTGTTTAGCGTGTTCACCTGCTCTTCTAGGGCTTCAAGGCGGGCCCGATAGGGAGCTGCTCGGTCTTGACCCCCAATCCGTTCAATATTGTCCAGATAGCTGGACAACATCGGACGTCCAAGATTTAAGAAATCTCTTCCGTCCAGGATCATCTCGATGCATCTCCTTAGAAGACGCAAAAAGTCATTTACACTGTGGTTGAAGAATTCTTCAAGAGGGTCCACAGTGTCTGTGTTTAGAGCAGGCAGCACTAAGGAAGATGTTGCTGAGGGAGGAATAGTGTCCGTTGGGGTCGAGGAAGAAGAAGCCCGTCCCTGTACCAGATTCATAACATGCGAGGCCAGTAAAGCCAGTGTGGACTTTGCGGAACTGGGAACCCGAGGAGAAGCATCATTAGTACAGATCACTCGGGCAACGCCACCAGCTGGGGTAGATGATGGTGTGTCTTCACCCGAGACTCCTCCCGTGATAGAAGTGGCTTCGAATGAGAACTTCAAATTTTCTTCATCTCCCGCCGGCGGAGGACTTGGGGATGGAGGAGTCACCAACGGCTCAACAGCCATTATTGTTGATGATGTTAATACGGCTAGCTGAGGAGCCGAGGGTACACCGACAACCACCGGAAAAGTTTCTTCAGAGCAGACCCCGGATGTTGGAGACGGCAGACTTGGGGACAGCGTAGTTTCTCTTGCTGTAGCTTTGACAATCACCTCTGTCCTATCATCACTCCCAAGTTCATCTATTGGGGGACTGAAGAAGGAACAGAGGGAGGAGTTGTCGTGAAGTAGTCTGTGTCAAAATCATTAGCAGAATTACCTAATCCACCCGCTGAGCCAGTGGTGCCCAAATAATCCACTCTCTCCTCAGACTCGCCCCTGGTAGTCGAGAGCATCGGTGAGTGAGGCTGGCCACCTGCATTTCAGAAAGCAAACGAATAGTGTTACATATAATGATGAAGTGAATAATGAACAAGAAGATAGAATAAAAGAGCCATACCAGGAGAAACAAGTCCAGTAGTCTGACTTGAAGGGGGAGCCATCACTGTTTCGAGGAGCGCGCCCATTTCGCTACCATGGAGTTGCGTCGTGGAATGATCAACAGATTTCGCTGTGGGGGGAGTCAGGACCTCAGTAGTTCTTGGAGCTTCAGCAGGTCTACTCTCCTCTGTTAGCACCGGAGGCAGAGTTGAAGCCAATAAATCTGAAGCAAATTTAGCTGCCACCTCTCGAGGGACTAAGACGGTCCCCGGGGCTAATTTTTGCTTTTTCTTCGCCGGTTCGCCTCTTGCAGGTCCACGGCATTTTACGGTCGGACTCCGGGAACGGGGGACCAAGTCTTGAGGAGCACCGCCAGCATCAGCGCCATCCTCATCATTGTCATCATCATCAAAGTCGTCAATATCTGACGGATCGACCGATGCGCCAAGGATTCGTCCATTTCTCTTATCCTTATTCTTCTAGCCCCCTGGCGGCTGAAATAAAAGGCCTCTATTTCCTTACAACAACTCCGGTTGATGGAAAAATTAGGCACGTCAGCATTGGCAACGCTATACCATGTGCAGAAGCTAAGAGTCATGGCTAACTCTGGCGATTTCTGAGGAAGAAGGAATTCAGCTCCGGTTCCACCAGCTACAAAGTGGAACCAGCCACGGGCGCCCTCGTAGTACAAGTTCCCTTCATAAGCCAGATGTTTGTTTGGGTTACCCACATAAAGTTGGGAATATCCAAACTGGCGAGCGAAGCGGCTTGGGGTGTATGGTTCAACATAACACTTGGTGTCTTGACGATACACCAAGTGCCCGGGTGGGATATTAAGGAGCCACCAGAATACCCCTGAAGATAAGACAGTAAAATTATCCGCACCCAAAATATCCTTGAACTTTGACCCGTGTTCCCTACCAGAAAAATCTGGAAAACATCGGAAGATCTCATAATTTTGGTGATGGCGGAGCGTTTTCCGGATTTGCGACATATAGTGACTTTTCCATGTAGAGCGTTCATACAGCTCCACAAAGAGAGGCTTGTCAGTAGAATGGTGTTCGGCCGCACTCATTAAAGAGGGGCAGTGCATAACGAGCCACGCCATCAAGTAAGTATAAGGCATCTCCACCCTGGGATTTGGAGTCTTCGCCTTGGCAGTCTCCTTTGACTTGCCTTTTCCGTATCCTTTTCCCTTGTCGGCAGAAATAAAACCATTACAGAGCTCTCGTAGTCCCCTTTGTAGGTTGCACACCATCGCGGGAAGGAGTCTGAAGGGTCGGCCATATGCAAGAAGAACTGCGGGATATACCACATTCATTGCAATTGCCTCCTTCGGTAAAGACGGCACGACGCATCTCTTTAGCCACTGCATCAAGAACCCAGCAATGAGACCTCGATTGGATATGGGGAACTGAGCTTGGTAGTGATAGCTCTTGAAGACTGTGCCAGGGTTGAACCTGCCTTCATTGTAATCAGCCGTATAAAATATAACACGAGTCTTAGCGATACGACGATCAATCTCCTTGACATTAGTAGGGGCATAGCCATGGACCGTTGCCGAACTATCTTTGGAGTTTAAGTTGGCAAAAAGGTAATCGGCCCATTTCTTATGACCAATACCCTGATTACGCACACCTACCATATCGGCACAGATGCAGTAATGACACATCATCTGCCAGTAAGTGTTGAAGATGCGCTCGTCCCCCATCTTCAGCATATTCAATTCTTCGGTGGTGGGAATATACTCTTCATACGGGACTTCGCCCATTGACAACTCAGACACTTCAAACATCTCGTGGAGGGCAAGTCCCAGCTCACCCACTGGTGTAAAGAAAGTGCCAGTCTCAGGGTTGTACATCTCTAAGAGACCGAAAAAGTGATAGGCACTCTGAGGGATCCCCAATTGAACATTTCTGATAGGTTTATATAAGCCGATTTCTCTCAGAACTGGTTCATGGGAGTCTAGCATGTAATGGACAAGGCGGGCCCACCACATATTGCCAGAAAAGTAGACCCAGCCAGGCATCCTGAAATCATTAGCCAGGTATTGGCCTCCTTGCGCCATGAACTCGCTTAGGAAATTTCGTGTGCGAATTGGAACCTCTCCTACTGGGTGTTCCTTAGTAATTCTCCCAGGAAGCAATCCAGTGATACATCTTGTGGGACCATCTTGGTAAGGCCCGTGTGTACCCAATTTGACCGTAGGGACACAATCATATTCCAGGCTCAGCCCCCACTCCAATTCACGGTGCATGGTTAGCCTTTGAAGATAGACTAGAGGGTAGCTACGCTCCATGCTAGGCAGAAACATTAACAAATCGCCAGATTGGTAAAGCCACATACCCTCTTCTTCAAAGAGGATCTGGTCTGATTGCCCCATTGCGTCCCCAAAAAGAAACGCTGGTTTCTCCAACACTTCCCGGTTCATAGCTTCAAAGGGAGCATCCGTAATGATCTTCCGTGCAGTAGCAGGGCTGTATTTGATCAGTTTCTCCCTGCGCTCTCTCAAATTTGGCTTGTAGGAGCAAGAACAGTGGTGAAGCGAAATTGGGTGACTGAGTTTGCACCCCTGCCATAACCAAAGTGATGTCCTTGGGAGAGTGAGTACAGAATAGCCAACTGCAAAAAGAAAAAAATTAAAAGTTAAAGAAAAGTCTCTACAAAATCGGAAAATTGTTTAAGTATGGAAACGCGGAGCTAGGATAACTCCGCGCGAAGATAATAGCCTCACGTTTTGGCAAAATGCGAGGATCCTAAAATAACTTCGCGATTACAAACGCGAAGCTAAAATTCTAACCTAGCGTTCGAACGCGATAGTTAGCAAAAATAACTTCGCGTTTAAAAACGCGGAGATAACGTGATAGTTTCGCATGGAGGAAGATCAGAGATCTTTTCCTTCTTCTCCAAGCCATTTGGCCGGAGTACGGCGATCTCGCCGATAAAAGAGAAGATTGGCCTGTTAAAACCGAGCCAAATTACTCTCTAAATGTTCCACAAAGCCCCAAAGTGAGGTTCTTACCTCCGATAGGCGAGGCATGAACTGGCTCGCCGCTGCCACGGCCGCTGCCGCCGCTGCTTGCGCTGGCCGCCGATGGCGAAGATGCGCGAGAGGAAGCGCGAGTCTTGGGTACCATTGATCTTGAAGAAAACGGAGAGAAACCGATGGAAACTCGGTCGGAATGGGTCGGGTCGCCTGAAATCGCCTGATCGCCGATCGCCTGGAGCTTTGGAGTTTTTGAAATTTCTTTAGATGAGTGAAGAAGAAAAAGAAACTTCATTTAAATGAAGGAAACAGTCTCTTGGTATTCGGTGCAAAAATCGAGGCAACTGATTGATCAGTTACCCCCTAAAACGCGAAGCTATTTAGCTTCGCGTGGTCATCTAAAACGCGAAGCTATTAGCTCCGCGTAACTATGCAAAACGCGAAGCTAACTTGGTATTTTAGCTATGCGTTTCTATGAAGCTTGGACTTGGCAAGTTATTTGGCGCCTCTGCCAAAATCTGATAGTCATCACTTGATTATCTTGGCAGGTGCAATTCAAGTTATGCATGAAAGCCTTGAATTACCTCCATTAAAACTAAGGCATGTGCAATTAAGCGCCTCTGTCTAAGTTAAATGATTCTTATCCGATCATTTCAGGTACTAACAAATCTAAGTTACGCAAATGAGCTTTAGATTGTTTTACCAAAACTATGAATCATCTATTTGTTGAGCAAGCAAGATTTTGAAGCCAACAGATAAAGAGTCAAAAGAGTTATCTTTATTCATGAAGAAAAAGGTTACAGAAGAAGAGGGATTTATAACTCTCCCAAAAAGCTTCAACCTATTCATCGACTCATCAATAACCTGACAACAAGTCTTTTCCATGGGATGCTGAAATTCCCTGGTTCACATACAAAAGATCTCCTCTGCAAATGTCAACTATGATCTGTTTAAAAGTTCTTAGTAAATCATCTGAAGATACTGCTACAAGAATCCTAATGAAGATACACAAGTTGAATTCGACATGCTACAAGCTCTTAGATGATCATCTCTATCGCTTTGGAAAGTAACAGAGATTGTCATATAACAGAAATGGTTCTCAAGAAAACTTAATGAGCTGCCGCAGAGTTCTTGTAACTCCTTCAAAAGTTTATCTTTTGGAGCCAGAGCTAGAAACCTGCAACTATGTTGTAAAGCATATGCTTCTGACTTTCTTAGAGTTACTTTTGCTGACGAAGACTGGTAGTGCCACATGCACTCCTCTTCAAAAAGGATCTGGTCCAAGTACTTCGCTGCAAAAGAAGAATCAAGAGTTAGAGAAAACTCGAAAAATCTTCTAAGTATAAAAATGCGGAGTTAAAAAATAACTTCGCGTGCAGCTAAGGAAATAGCCTCGCGATTGAAACGCGACTGCTAGTCAAAATAGCCTCGCGATTGAAACGCGACTGCTAGTCAAAATAGTCTCGCGGTTGAAACGCGACTGCTAGTCAAAATAGCCTCGCGATTGAAATGCGACTGCTAGTCAAAATAGCCTCGCGATTGAAATGCGACTGCTAGTCAAAATAGCCTCGCGTTGAAACGCGACTTCTAGATAAAATAGCCCCGTGTTTCAAATGCGAGAAAGAGTTTTTCTCTGTTTTCTCCTTTCTTCCCAAGCCTTACGGCCGGAGAACGGCGATCTCGGTTTAAAAATGGTTGGTTGGTTAAAACCGAGCCAAAAACACTCCAAAATTGATTTAAGGAGTCTAAAAGTTGAGAACTTCTGCCTCCAATTGGTGCAACATGGACTGGCTCGCCATTGTGGCCACTGTCTCAGCCGCCGCCGCCGCTGCTAGTGCCGGTCGCTGATGGTGAGGAGGCGCGCGATGCCGTACTCTTTTTAGATGACATCCTAGTGATGGAAAATCTTTGGAAAGTCGGGGGAAGATCGGATGAAGATCATTCCTTCAAACTGATTAGCCTGATTCGCCTGAGTCGCCTGAGCTCTAAGCTCTTGAAATTCTTCGGATGAAATGAAAAAGAAGAAGAGCTTGAGGCTCTATTTAAATGATCCGCCTCTTGGTATTCGGCGCGAAAGTCAGAGCAGGATTAATTACTGAGTAATTACTGAGTAAATTACTGAGCAATTAATGAGCAATTACTCACTAAAATGCCAAGCTATTTAGCTCCATGCAAGTGAACAAAACACGAGATAAACTTGGTATTTTAACTATGCGTTTAAGGATCCAAAGTATTTCAAAATTTGCTAAGTTCTAAACCATTTTGAAAACTTTGGAGGGGGTTCTGTTGGCAATAAAAATTTCTAAGTAAATAGAGTTTTCCACAACAGAACGCGGAGCTAACTCAGTAGCTCTGCGATTTGGCTATATTAGCCTCGCGTTTGAGTAAAACGCGGAGATGTTAAATAGCTCCGCGTTAACTCCGCGTTCTGGTTCTTTAGCTCCGCGTTTTGATGCGATTTAGCTCCGCGTGAGCAGATAACCAGAATCTCAAATTGATTGAGATTATGATTTGGGCTTATCCAAATACCCAAATTAAGTCCGATCAGAACTCTAAATCAAGAGATTTAAATCAGAACTAAGATATTTGATTGGAATCCTTGAGAAGAGCAAATTCTATTTAGATAGAAACTCTCAAATCATCCTAAGGCTATAAATACCCTCACAGGGAAGCCCTAGGGGTCTCTTTTTTCGGTCATCTTTTCTTCTTTTCGGCATCTTGGAGAATTCAAGTTACTCATAGAGCCTTGAGTTCCTGAAAGACCAGAGAATATCGTCTACAGTCGGCCGCCACCTTCAAGAGAGAAGAGTTTGACACCCGATCGTCCAAAGGAACTACTATAGATCTCATCGCCACAGATCCCACAAATCATTGTAAAAGAGAGCGATAAATTATAAATCCTCTCGTTTGTTCTTTTTATCTTGTTCTCTTCTATTGTAATTCGAGTTTATTCAATGGAAGGAAGGCGAGGAAATTCCGCTGCGAACAGATATAACCTATAATCCAAGAAAGAAATTATTTTTGGAAACCAAACTTTCTCAACACCAATTAAACAAAACCCCAACTCATATGATCATAAGCTCTCTCTATATCTACCTTAAGACCCATAAAAAAACTCTAATTTTGTTGAGTTTGACATAGAGTGAAGAATTTCTTGCACCAATAAGATATTATTAGAAATACTCTTCCCCTACACAAACACCCTATGCTCCTCAGCCATCATCTTGGGCAAGAACTTCTTCATCCTGCTAACAAGAATCTTTGTAATCAATTTGCAAAAAATAATTACTCAAGCTGATGGGCCTGTAGTCTTTAAACAACTTCGAATGGTCCTCCTTATGTATCAATGTAACAAATGTTGCTTTCCACTGCTTTGGTAGCAACCCTGTGGAGAAAAAGTACTGGATTGCCGCCACAAAATCACTCTTAATAATATTCTAATAATATTTATAGAATCATCCCGAAAAACTATCTGGCTTTGGAGCTTTACTAGCATCCATCAAGTGAAGAATCTTCTCTATCTCTCTCATAGTAACAGGCTTACGAAGCTCCCCATCATCTTTTGCAGATGCTCCCCCATCAATCGAGCCCATTTCAACTTAAAATAAGCCAAAAACTCCACAACAATCTCACCTTGTTTAGTATGCAGCTCTCTATCTGCACCTTAGACACCTGCAATCAAGCTCTTGGATCTCCTAATCATGATAATACGATGAAAGAACTAAGTATTGGAACCCCTTCTTTGAGCCAAATCAACTGTGATTTTTACCTCCACATTAGTTCCTGGTTGAACTCGATCACCGAGGTGTCGATAGTGGCATCAAAAGCCATGTTACCGGATTGTGGCATGAATTCCTCAATGCTGGAGGACTGACTTTTAATGGAATTGCCAGCTTGTTTCACTCGTTGACAATATCGAAATTGAAAGATGCCATTGAAGATAAACAAAATAGATTTATTGAAATTCATAAATTGTAACACTCAAGATCTACTTTCACTTATCTAGAGAAAATACAACGAGATTTTTAGGGAGTGTGACGATGAAAGTATGATCATAACGACACTTTTTACTTCTATTAACTATCTGGTAAGGATTTTGAGTTGGGGAAGAACTCTCTCTCTTTTGATCTTCAGGAACTGAATTGAAAGTACCTTTATCTACGTATTTGGAGTGGTTTTATAGTTTGGATAGTTGTAACTTCCCCTTGATTTACAGATATCGTGATGGAACTGTACCATGATCTGAACAATTTGAATAATCGCCTTCCAGCAATGATGGGATGTTTTTCGCTAGCAGAATTGATTTCCTCGGTCAGCAAAAATGAGATGTCTTCATCAACGTATGTAGATACCTAAAAAAATAAAAATAATAATAAAATAATAATAATAATAATAATAATAGTAGTAGTAATTAAATTAAATTAAAAAAAAGGGGAATTCCCCGCGGTGGGCCCCGCGGGAATTCCTCCAGCGGGTGCCCACCCGCGGGAGGAATCCTGCGGGACTCCCGCGGGAGAAATCCCGTGAGACACCCGCGGGAGGATCCCACGGGAGGATCCCGCGGGTGGCCACCCGCGGGATTTCTCCTGCGGGTGCGCACCCGTGGGAGTTTCTCCCGAGGGTTGCCACCCGCGGGAGCGATCCCGCAGGTAGGCACCCGCTGGAGCGATGCCGCAGGTGCCAACCGCGGGTTGTCTTTCTCCTATTCCTATTTTGGTTATTTGCTGATATCTCGTGATCCGGATTTTTGGGAATTTAATCAGATTCTAGGGAAGAATTTTAGCCGGATTAGAAGCACTCCTCAATATATAAAATTGGGAACGGAGTTCAGGAAGAAGGAGAGGAGATTCTTTTGGAGAGGAATTTTTCCAGAGACCGGAGTCCAATTTTTCAGAGGCCGGAGTCCAAAAATCCAGAGAGGAATTCCTCAATCCAGAGAGATCGGATCATCAACAGAGTGCAGAATCAAGACTTCACCGCTGCCAGAACCCACAAAAATAAAGGGGAATCGAAATCAATTGATCCACATTCTTGTAATCTCGAATTTATTTTGTTATTTTTCTTTTATTGCTGCAAGTCAAAATCAAATTGGCAATTTAGAGAAGATTCAATTTTTCGGGCATACATGAATTGGCGACCACAGTGGGAGTTTGGGCGGCGCAATCCGATCTTAAATTTTTTTTTTTTCGGAGCCTAGGCTTCATCGCCGGGTTACGATAAAAAATTATGAGGCGTCATCGCCCATAAAATAAAGACAAGACGTCATCGTCTGTCTTAAAAAAAAATTATGAGGCGTCATCGCCCATAAAAAAAATTTGACAAGACGTCATCGTCTATCAAAAAAATAAAAATTATGGGGCGTCATCGCCCATAAAAAAAAATGACAAGACGTCATCGTCTGTCAAAAAAAAAAATTTATGAGGCGTCATCGCCCATAAAAAAAAATGACAAGACGTCATCGTCTGTTAAAAAAAATTTATTATGAGGCGTCATTGCCAATAAAAAAAATGACAAGACGTCATCGTCTGTCAAAAAAAAAATTGAGACGTTATCGCCCAAAAAAAAAAATGACAAAACTGGATACAACCCATGGGATGCAACCCGCAGATGGAATCGTGGAATGCAACCCGCAGATGGAATCGTGGAATGCAACCCGCAGATGGAATCGATGGATGCAACCCGCAGATGGAATCGAGGGACGCAACCCGCGGGACCCGCGGACGAAACCCGCAGATGGAATCGCGGGACGCAACCAGCAGATGGAATCGATGGATGCAACCCGCAGATGGAATCGAGGGACACGCAGATGGAATCGCGGGATGCAACCCGCAGATAGAATCGAGGGACGCAACCCGCAGGACGCAACCCACAGATGTAATCGCGGGATGCAACCAGCGGGATACAGAATTACAAAAATAATACTAATAATAAAAAAATAAGTAATAATAATAAGATAGTAATAAATAAAAATAAATAAAATAATAAATTGAAATTGCCTCAATTACAATAAAAAAGTTAATAAAAAAAACATGAGGTGAGATTAAAAAAAAAAAGAAGTACTGTGCTCGGGTGGGGCCCACCTGAGCCACTGGCACTTTTCACCCTCTCTCCCGCACAAAAAAAAATAAATAAAAAATAAAGAATAAAAATAATAACAAAAAAGGGCAAAAAAAAAAGGAAAAAAAAAAAGAAAAGGTGTTATCGCCTACAAAAAAAAAATTGACAAAGCTATAAAAGAAAACAAAAAATAAATAGAAATTTAAAAAAATAATAAATAAAAATAAATTTATAAGGCCTCATCGCTTACCAAAATAAATAAATTAATAAATAATAAATAATAAATAAAAAGGCTAGATGTCATCACCTAAAAAAAAAAGAAAATTCAAAAGGCGTCATCGTTTATAAAAAAAAAAGTGACGTCATTGCAAAAAAAAAAAAAAAAAAATCACCCAACGCCGTCAAGGAAGAGAATAAATTTCTCGCCAACCCCAACATGCTAGGGGTAAAAAGCATGAATCACCAAACGCCGTCAGGGCAACGGAAAGAGAATAAATTTCTCGCCAACCCCACCATACTGGGGGTAAAAAGTATGAATCACCCAATGCCGTTAAGGCAGAGGGAAGAGAATCAGTTTCTTGCCAACCCCATCATACTGAGGGAAAAAGTATGAATCATCCAATGCCGTTAAGGTAGAGGGAAGAGAACCAGTTTCTCGCCAACCCCAACATGCTGGGGGTAAAAAAAAAAATGAATTGCCCCACTCCAAAGACAACGGGAAGAGAATAAATTTCTCACCAACCCATCATGCTGAGGTAAAAGCATGAACCGCCCGATGTCGACAAGGCAACGGGAAGAGAATAAATTTCTCGCCAACCCCACCATACTGGAGGTAAATAGTATGAATCACCTAATGCCATTAAGGCAGAGGGAAGAGAACCAGTTTCTCGCCAACCCCACCATGCTGGGGGTAAAAAGGATGAATTACCCAATGCCGACAAGACTATGGGGAGAGAATAAATTTCTCGCCAACCCACCATGCTGGGGGTAAAAATCATAAACTACCCAACGCCGACAAGGCTACGGGAATAGAATAAATTTCTCGCCAACCCCATCATACTGGGGGTAAAAAGCATGAAGTACCCAACGCCGTCCAGACAACGGGAAGAGAATAAATTTCTCGCCAATCCCACCGTGCTGGGGATAAAAAGCATGAAGTATCCAACGCCGTCAAGGCAACGGGAAGAGAATAAATTTCTCGCCAACCCCACCATGCTAGGGGTAAAAGGTATGAACTACCCAATGCCGTCGAGGCAACGGGAAGAGAACCAGTTTCTCGCCAACCCCTCCATGCTGGGAGTAAAAGTATGAAATGCCCAACGCCGCTAAGGTAAAGGGAAGAGGTTGGTATTTAAACCCAAACGAAACCCTCGACAACTCACCATGCTGAGAATAATAGCATGGCTAGCCCAACTCAAACGGTAGTTGGTAAAGACAAATCAAACCCGTTGATAGATGGGGGTCTGCTAAAAATCCTACGACAAATCTGTCACAACAGTATTCTTATCCAAATATAAAGATACGTCACTGCCCTGCGTTGCTAAGGCAAATGGAAGAGGAAAAGTTTGGCATTTAAGCCCAAACAAAATTTTCGACAACTCACCATGCTGAGGGGAATAGCATGGCTAGCCCGACTCAAACGGTAGTTGGTAAAGGCTAATCAAATCCGTTGATAGCTGGGGGTTTGCTAAAAATCCTAATCAGATAAATCTCTTGTCACGTTAAGATTTCACCTCTGACAGCAAAACTTTTCTTGTCATTTTTCTCCAACAGAGCAAGTGACGCTCGAAAATATTTGTCAAGTTAAAATCATACCTCTGACATTAAAATTCAAAATCAAATGAGATAAAATTCGATTAAATCTCCTGTCATGTTAAGCTTTCACCTCTGACAGAAAAGAAAACTCACACTTCATCAAGTCCAATATTACAGCTTCTGATAAATTTGTTTTTGATATCGTTAAGTTAAAAATTACCTTTGACAAAAATCATCTCCCTATCAAGTTAACAGTTACCTCTGATAGTCTGATTCCAAAACTAAATACGTTAACCGTCACCTCTGTTTAGTCAGCTTGTCCCTATCATGACCAGATCCTCTGAATAGGTTGAGCTCCAAGACACGTTTAAGGTCACCTCTGTCTTTCCCTGATCCGTCATACCAAATGTCACTGAACGGTTAGGATTAAAATGAGCATGTTAACATGACACCTCTGCTTGACTTAAAATTAGCATGTTAACGTCATACCTCTGCTTGTCATCTAATGAGTACGTTAAAATCATACCTCTGCTGTTATTGAATAAATAAATATGTTAACAGTGATCTCTATCGACCAAATCCTTTAAAAGGTCTGATAGCAAAAAATTAAAGAATCCAAAGTGTTTCGAAATTCAGTACGGCTCAATACAGAACTTCGAAAACTTTGGAGGGGGTTAGGTAGATACCTAAAAAAATAAAAATAATAAAATAAAATAATAATAGTAATTAAATTAAATTAAAAAAAAGGGGGAATTCCCCGCGGTGGGCCCCGCAGGAATTCCTCCTGCGGGTGCCCACCCGCGGGAAGAATCCCGCGGGACTCCCGCGGGAGAAATCCCGCGAGACACCCGCGGGATCCTCCCGCGGGTGGCCACCCGCGGGTGCGCACCCGCGGGAGCGATCCCGCGGGTAGGCACCCGCGGGAGCGATGCCGTAGGTGCCAACCGCAGGTTGTCTTTCTCCTATTACTATTTTGGTTATTTGCTGATATCTCGTGATCCGGATTTTTGGGATTTTAATCGGATTCGAGGGAAGAATTTGAGCCGGATTAGAAGCACTCCTCAATATATAAAATTGGGAACGGAGTTCAGGAAGAAGGAGAGAAGATTCTTTTGGAGAGGAATCTTTCCAGAGACCGGAGTCCAATTTTCCAGATGCCGGAGTCCAAAAATCCAGAGAGGAGTTCCTCAATTCAGAGAGATCGGATCGTCAACGGAGTGCAAAATCAAGACTCCACCGCTGCCAGAACCCACAAAAATAAAGGGGAATCGAAATCAATTGATCATCATTCTTGTAATCTCGAATTTATTTTGTAATTTTTCTTTGATTGCTGTAAGTCAAAATCAAATTGGCAATTTAGAGAAGATTCAATTTTTTGGGCATACAACGTAGATGAACTTTATCATTTTTAATAATTTTGTTTGCTTTGGCGAAGTTGTTTTCTTTTATTCGGCGGAGATGAGATGTCTTCGTTGGTGGAGATGGACTTGGCCTTTGAGTTGTTTAGACTTGTTCAGTTTGGTGAGGATGCTTCTTTTGGTTGGAAAAATTGGGATCCTTTGTTTAATGAGGCTAGGATCCTTCATTTGACGGAGATGATCATAAGAGTAACTATATCTCTACCAGCTCAGGAAGTTACTAACATTTGTTTGGCTTAGTATCAGTTGATAAATTTTTACTTCCTATAAGTGTTGGCAGTGAAAATTTCTAAGTAAATAGAGTTTTCCACAACTGAACGCGGAGCTAACTCCGCAACCCCGCGTTTGGCTATATTAGCCTCGCGTTTGAACAAAACGCGGAGATGTTTATTAGCTCCGCGTTAGTTCCGCATTCTGGTTCAATAGCTCCGCATTTTGATGCAATTAGCTCCGCGTGAGCAGATAACCAGAATCTTAAATTGATTGAGATTATGATTTGGGCTTATCCAAATACCTAAATTAAATCCAATCAGAACTCTAAATCAAGATATTTAAATCAAAACTAAGATAGTTGATTGGAATCCCTGATAAGAGCAAATTCTATTTAGATAGAAACTCTCAAATCATTCTAAGGCTATAAATACCCTCACGGGAAAGCCCTAGGGGTCTTTTTTTTTTCAGTTTTCTTTTCTTCTTGGAGAATTCAAGTTACGCATAGAGCTTTGAGTTCGTGAGAGACCAGAAAAGGTCGTCTACAGTCGGCCGTCATCTTCAAGAGAAAAGATCTCGACGTTCGATTGTCCAAAAGAGCTGCTTGACAGATCCCATCACCACAGATCCCACACAATTCATTGTAAAAGAGAGCGATTGAGATATAAAATCCTCTCGTTTGTTCTTTTTATTTTGTTCACTTTCATTGTAATCTAAGTTATATTCAATGGAAGGAAGCAAAACTTTTGCGGCGAACAAACTGGTGACCACAGTGGGAGCCATCTCTTTCACTAAAGAAGAGATTGTGGCGCAATCGGACGTCAATATGATCGGATCCGACGTAGGTATGCTCGTCGTTGAAATCGACCAGCAGAAGTATGAGGAGTACCTCTCCTCTGAATTATCAGGTAACCTGAACGACACACGATACTATCGTCGCGTGCGCTCCAATACCCGAGCAACGGGTAAAAAAGAATCCACCGAGGAACGGGGATCCTTGGAGACTGCGGCCATAAAGCCGGTGTTGGGACAGAAAATCCTAGCAGAGGATGACCTCCCTACTGCCGAAGAAGACCTGGGAACTGGATTGACCAGAACCCAACTCCGAAATAGAAATCGGAGAGCAAGGCGTAAAGCCCTCAAAGCCCGCCTTGGACGCGGAGCTAACATCAAAGAACGCGAGATTATGGTCCCTCGCAAACTGGCTCGCGCTAATCGCGAGACCAGTCATAATCGCGTTAAACGCAAAGTTACTACTTGCGTTAATCGCAAGGAAAAGCCGGCGTGTGATACTCCACGCGAGGCTATTACTGAGCCGAACGAGAGACGCGAAGCCAGTAAGATTTGCGCTAGTCGCAGAATTTCTGACACTCGTGAGAAACGCGAGTATAAAATCTCCTTAAAGCCAGCATGTGATTTTCCATGCGAGGCTACTACTAGGCTTAGCGAGAAACGGGAAGCCAGTAGTACTTGCGAGAAACGCAAGACTTTTGACACTCGCGAGAAACGCGAGGATAAAGATTCCTTAAGGCCAGCATGTGATTTTCCATGCGAGGCTACTGCTGGGTCTAGCGATAAACGCAAAGCCAGTAGTACTTGCGATAGACGCAAGATTTCTTACACTCGTGAGAAACGCGAGGATAAAATTTCCTTAAAACCAGCATGTGATTTTCCATGCAAGGCTATTGCTGGGCCAAGCGATAAATGCGAAACCAGTAGTACTTGCGAGAAACGCAAGATTCTCTGCGAAAATCGAGGAGATGATTGGCAAATTGTCGTCAATCGTAAAAATCGCGCTAGACGCGAAGTTATGACTTGTGTTAATCACAAGAATAAGCCAGCGTGCAGGAATTTTCTTCCACGCGGGGCTAAGATTCCAGAAGAGAAATTTCTGAAGGCACGACAAGCCAGCGTAAAACGCGAGGTTAGCGTAGTAAAATGCGGAGCTATTTTTCAGGCCCACGAGATAAAACGCGAGGCTCATTTTCAGCCACGCATTCCAAAATGCGAAGCTATTTCTAAGCTCCGCGTAGATCAACCCGACTACAGAATCAAGGCTGATCGTCACGTCAGTGGATCAGAACTAGACTCCAGTAATCCTAAGAAGCTTCAATGGGTTTCTAGACCCTCTCAAAAGTTGGATGGGTCCCATGACTCCATGGCTAAGGTCACTGACCTCAGGGAGTATCTATCCAGGAAGAGAGGCATAGAACAAGTTCAAGCTGAACCTGTCTGCCACTACCAGCAGCTTATGACAGCGGCATCCGCTGTAATGGACAACTGTGGCTGCAGCAAAAATAGGGTATCGGTGTTCGACCAATTAACCGAGTCGAACAAGAACCCTACTAAGAGGACAAAAATCGCTTCCCTAAAAGAATGGAGAGCTGTAACCTCCAATATTGTGGGAAAAGGGAAGAAGATTATAGAGACGGATGATGATTCAGAATCGAGTGATGAAGAACCTCATCATATCACTCGACTTAAATCAGGAGCCGTCCCGCCTCGAAACTATAAGAGGCTTATAAGAGGTTCTTATGACGATGACAGCGATAACTCAGCTATAGTTTCACCTCGTTCCTCTGTGTCATCTCGGCTACAAGAGTCAGCATCACATATGGCCGATAAATCTGACGACATCAATCAGAGATTTGAAACTCAAGAAAGAATGATTCGAGAGTAACAAAAAATGATTGAAGATCTTAAAATGATGCTCTCAAAATTTGTTGAGGATAATGCCAAGAAGGGCAAAGAAACTCTGTTCAATAAAATGAACGAAGAAGAAAAAGAAGAGAAAGCCCACTCGATGCACGAGGACGAGGATAGATTCTCTTTTCATGATCCACATGGAGAGAAAATAGAAAAATTGCAAAGTCAACTCGAAGCACTGATGCATAAAAAGGAGTTGAAAGAGTCAGGGGTCTCAAGACCATACCCACCTGAATGGGATGTGGTACCATACCCTCAGAAGTATAAGCCGCTCAAATTAGAGCCATATGATGGGAAGGGATCTCCCAGTCAACACATTTATTACTTCTTGTCCCAAGCAGGATATTTGATGGGTAATGACCCGATAATGACAAAGGTATTCGCAAGTACCTTGCGAGGGCCTGCCTTTACTTGGATTTATGCAGCTGCCCCCAGGTACTATTAATACCTGGTTTGATGTTGAGAAATTATTTCTCTCACGTTTCTTTGAGGATGATACCGAAATTACGGTTTATTCCCTCCTTGCAACTAAATAAGGGGAACAAGAAATAGTAAAAGACTTCATAGAAAGGTTCCGGGAGAAGTCCGTGCATTGCAAACACGGAATGGTCCAGAAAACTCTAGTCGAGACATGTCGACATAATCTTAAGACTAACGTGCTCCTAAAAATGGGGGCCGTAGAGTCTAAGACATTGAGGGATTTGCTCAAACAGGGAGAGCAAGCCAAAGATTTGATTCGTCGAATTGAAGAGTCTCGTGGATCAAGAAGTACGGGAAGTAATAGGCCATACACCCAAAATAATAATAATAAGAATAAAGGGAAAGCGGTGATGGCATCAGAAGCTACTCCGCAGAAGACAAATTCTCCACCAAACTCGAAGCCCCAAAATCAGAAGGGCACAAGATAAGATAGGCCTCAATAAGAGAGGACCTACACTTTCAAGGCGGAACAGACGCCTACACTCTTCCACCCCCTCCTGAGGTAGGGAATGTTGAAACTTCCGGAGAATAGGAAGCCAGAAGACGCTGGTAAGACCAACGACCCCAATTATTGCCTCTACCACCGGAATGTTGGACACCCTACTAGGGATTGTTACCCTCTAAAGAACAGAATCCAAACACTAATAAAAACTGGAGTTCTGACGCTTAAAGAGGAGCAAGAGAAGGTCACTGCCAACATGGCAACTATAGTGGTTGGAACCCATGAGTTCCCGCAGGAGTGACCCCAATTCCAAAGGGTAAGTTGGTCATGAAGAACCATGACCCTCATAAAAAGGCCCAAGAAGGAATTGTCCCCATAACCACTCAGAAGGGAGAAGTCATATGGGTCCACCCTGATTTGCTACAGGACGAACAGTGGACAACCACAAAAGGTCGAAAGAAGAAGCGGACTGTTAATGCCGTTTTTGCAGAGATAAAAGAAGAATACATAGTTTCGGGAGCCTTCACAGATTCTGAAGAAGAGCCCGGAATAATGGCCACTCATCAAAATGGGGCAGGCCCTTCCGGCACTCGGTCTGGAAAAACATATCTCAAGGACTACACCAGGGTAGACCCGAAAGATATATATGCGGAACTCGCCAAGCCTGCAAAGCAGAAAGGTCTTCATTTCCAGAAGAACCGTGGAAAAGATGAAGGAGTCAAAGATACTACCTTCAAGTTTGATATAATAGCTCAGCTGGCAAATATTCCAGCTCGAGTCACACTATACGAGTTGCTACGATTATCAAAGTCAACTCGTGAGGCGTTGAGAGAGGCCTTGGCAGACTCTAAGTCATTCCTAACTCAGATTATCGAGCCGGCCAACGAGGAACAGGACTCTTGCCCCAGCTGTCATCAAGTAAGGAGGCAGGTCCCACAAATTGCCTTCTCTCCGGAGGACATGCAGGTAAAGAATATAAAGCATAATAGGCCTTTATATTTCACCGGATATGTCGGATCCACCAAGGTGGAACGCATTCAAATCGATCCGGGGTCTGCACTAAGCGTTATTCCAAGAAGGCTAATGCAACTATTGGGAATATCTCTTCATCGTTTGACGCCTACAAACACCACTATCTACGGATTCAATGCTAACAACAGTTGTCCTCTCGGCAAAATCCGACTGCGGTGCCAAATTGGAGACTTGAGGACGGAGGTCACATGCTACGTTATTGATGCAGATACCTCCTACAATATTTTATTGGGACGGCCTTGGATCCACGCTTACATGATAGTCCCGTCGACTCTCCACCAATGCATGAAATATTGCGATGAAAAAGGAGAAGTCCGGATGCTAGTTGCAGATAAGCAACCATTTAAAGGGCTGGAAAATTACTTCACAGATGCTTTACTCTACAAGCCAGCCCACGAAGTCTCCAATGACGATCTTAGTAAGCCTCAAAAGCCTGATGAAAGTGACAATGAGGCGGATACTGAGTACGAGCTTCCCGAAGAAGATGATGGGGGTGATTATAAAATCAACCCTCACTTAGATTTTAGTTTGAGTCTTGATAATAATGTAGCTGATGTAATAGAGAGTGAATGGGTTATTAATGAAAACATAAAGTTAGTCTACGAGCATGCTGTAGCTACTGAGTCTGAACCCTCTTGTACGTCCACTGAAGTGGATGGCCTGTCAGAACTTGAAGTTCTAGCGGCATACCATTTGCCCCTCAGGTCATCCCTCCTCTCTCAATCAAAAATAACTAAGGGACAAGATCACTTCTTTGAAGTGCCTCCTCGACAGGGGTCCCAAAAGCCGATCATGTTAGACAGGGTAATTACGTCGCCTTGACAAAGATAAAGCAGTGAAAGTGATGAACAAACATCACCTCAATTTCACTTGTATTAACAGAAATCCTGGCAAATGATGGAGAAAATGGGTTATAATTTTACCCAGAAACCGGGATTAAATTTTGGAAAGGGGCGATGGAATCTTATACCCTCGTTTAGACCGAAAGGAAATAGCTCGGACTATTATCAAAAGACTCGCAGGGGGTTGGGCTATGTATCTACTCCTCCCTCATCTCCATCCGAACAAGAAGAAAGTTTTTCGGCCGATGATGAATCACCTCCACTTGATCATGACTCAGATCAAAGTACCGGCGCTTCGTTTCAATCTTTGACAGTCAATATGGTTTCAGCCGTACCCAAAAGCGACGAGGAACTAATTGATGTTCAAGATGATTCCTGGGCTAAGCATGTGGACACTCTATGGGATGTCCGCTTTGAACAGCGTGACCCGCCCACAGAAGACAAATTGGTACAAGTTAATATGGGAACGGACGAAAATCCGAAACCCATCTTCATAAGCGACACGCTAACTCCCTTGGAAAAGGAGGAACTTATATCTCTTATCAAAGAGTATATAGACGTGTTCGCATGGAGTTATGAAGACATGCTCGGGCTTGACCCTCAAATTGCCACACACCGGTTAAATATTAAAGAAGACGCCAAACCAGTTAAACAACAGCAAAGGCGTTTTCGACCGGAATTGACGGAGGCAATAGTTGCCGATGTCAACAAGCTTATAAAATCCGGATTCATCCGTGAAGAACAGCATCCTGATTGGGTGGCTAACATAGTGCCGATTCGTAAGAAGAACGGCAAAATCCGGATATGCATCGATTTTCGAGATTTGAACGCTGCATGTCCTAAGGACGAATTTTCACTCCCCATCACCGATGTGATGATTGATAATACTTGCGGTTATGAGAGGATGTCCTTTATGGATGGCTTCTCAGGCTATAACCAGATTAAAATGCACCCAGATGATGAAAAGCACACGGCTTTCAGAACGCCGCTGGGGGTATACTATTATACGGTGATGCCTTTTGGATTGAAGAACACTGGTGCCACCTACCAACGAGCAATGAGTGTCATATTCAAAGAACACCTGCGCAAAACGGTAGAGTGTTACGTGGATGACTTAGCAGTCAAAAGCAAGAGTAAAGAAGATCATCTTCATGATTTAAGAGCGGTCTTCGATCTTATGCGAAAACACCATTTGAAGATGAATCCCACTAAGTCTTTTATGGGGGTGTTCAGCGGAAAATTCCTCGGGTTCATAACAACCTCAAAAGGAATTTTCCTTGACCCCGAAAAGGTGAAGGCTATTAGTGAAATGTCACTGCCCCGCAATCTTAAGGAATTAAGGGGGTTACAAGGGAAATTAGCCTATATCCGGCGCTTCATCTCCAATTTATCAGGGCGATACCAGCCGTTCTCTAGACTCATGAAGAAAGGGGTTTCTTTCGTATGGAATGAGGCATGTCAACAGGCATTTGACGATCTCAAAGAATATCTCACTAAATCTCCTGTTCTTATGGCACCGACCCCTGGGTAGCCATTTCTTATATATGTAAGGGCCATGGATGATGCGTTAGGAGCATTACTTGCTCAGTATAATGAGCATGGCCATGAACACGCCCTCTATTACTTAAGTAGGACAATGATCGGAGCCGAGCGTTGGTATACCCCGATCGAAAAAGAATGTTTAGCCCTAGTGTTCGCTGTTCAGAAAATACGACACTATCTTTCAGGGCAAACGATACATGTCATCTCACGGGTCAATCCTTTGAAGATTCTGATGACAAAATCGGGATCCTTAAACGGCCGATTGGCGAAATGGGCATTATTGCTATCGTCATATGATATACGCTTTGTCCCTCAAAAAGCCATGAAGGGACAGGCGATTGCCGATTTCCTTGCAGACCATCCAACTTGGTCCAAATCTAAATAGACGTCAGAGGTCAACACAGTTAGCAAAGAATAACCATGGCAAATGTTCTTTGATGGTGCTGCCAGATGATCTGCTGCTGGAGTGGGGGTTGTGCTAATATCCCCACATAAACATATATTGCCTAACGGTTACTCATTAACAGAACCGTACACGAATAATGTGGCTGAATATAACGCGCTCATTATTGGCTTAAAAATGGCTCTGCAGCTGGGGGTGAACCATCTAGAGGCGTATGAAGACCCTAAGCTCATCGTCAATCAGATGACGGGTGAGTATGAAGTTAGACATGAAGCCCTCATCCCCTATTATCATCTAACTATTGAGCTAGCAGGATATTTTGAACAATTTTATATATATCATATATCTCGGAATGAGAACGTCTATGCATATGCCCTTGCCGCATTGGCTGCAACATTGGCGATCCCGCCAGGTGAAGCTAAAAGCATCACCATTGGTAGCAGAGAACTCCTCCACCCAGACACGGTGTCCCAAACCGAAGAGGTGTGCCAGACAAGTCTAATACTGGAACCTCGAGATTGGCGATTTCCATTTGTAGATTACGCCCTACATGGGATACTACCAGAGGATCCAAAGGAGGCTGCCTCGATAAAGAGGAAGGCCCCGAGATTCTACTTTAACCATAAGCTTCAGACTTTATATAGAAAGTCAAGAGATGGTCTGCTATTACGCTGCATATCAAAAGCAGAAGCAAATAAAGTGCTGAGGGAAACACATGATGGAGTATGTGGAGCTCATCAGCCCGGTCCAAAACTCGAAGACCGCATAAGAAGGCTGTGATACTACTGGCCAAACATGATTACTGAGGCAATGGCATACGCTAAACGGTGTCATGCATGCCAAGTGCATGCCAACTTTATTCATCAATCCCCAGAATACATGCACAATACCGTTGCTAGTTGGCCGTTTGAGGCATGGAGAATGGATATTGTGGGGCCAATAACTCCCCCGTCATCCAGAGGACATCAGTTTATTCTTGCAATAACCGATTATTTTTCAAGATGGGTCGAAGCCGTGCCCATGAGAGAGGTAAAAATGACAGATGTGATTAAGTTTATTAAGTATCATGTCATTTACCATTTTGGCGTTCTCCGAAGGATCATCCATGATAATGGACTGCAATTCATTAGCCAGGGATTCTCAAGATTCTGTGATAAGTTCAGAATCAAAGATATTGCTTCAATGCCATATAACCCCGCGGCTAATGGGTTAGCTGAACCTTTCAACAAAACAATCATTAAACTCCTTCAGAAGTTTGTGTCTTCTAACAAAAGGGACTGGGATGAAAAGTTGGGAGAGTGCCTGTGGGCTTATCGCACCACCGTTCGCACCCCGACAAAAGCTACCCCATTCTCCTTGGTTTACGGAAGTGAGGCCGTCTTGCCTCTTGAAATCCAGATACCATCTTTGAGAGTGGCCTTAGCCACAAAGATGACGACAGAAGAGAGCCATCAACAAAGATTCAAGAACTAGCGTTAGATGAAAAATGTCTCAGGGCTCAGCAACAAATTGAGTTGTATCAAGCCCGAATCTCGAAAACGTTCAATAAGAACATTAAACCAAGGACCTTTAAATAAGGAGACTTAGTTCTAACTATTAAAAGGCCAATGATTCTAACCCACAAGACTAAGGGTAAATTTGAACCCAAGTGGGAAGGACCGTTTGTTGTGGAGACGGTATACTCTAGTGGAGCATATCGCTTAATGAATCAGAATGGCGATAGAATGATGATGCCGATCAACGGCAAATTTCTGAAGAAATATTATGCTTAAACTAAACCAGAATGATGACAGAGTAACTATCACATCTGGTTCAGATCCCAAGGAGTATAACCATCCACTTGTTTAAGTTACGCAGATGAGCACTTGAACTTCTTTCTTATGAGGCATGCGCAATTAGGCGCCTCTGCCAAAATCTGATGATCCTAACCCGATCATCTTGGTGTGCCCAGTTCAAGTTATGCATGAGAGCCTTGAACCGCCTCCACTTGTTCAAGTTACGCAGATGAGCACTCTAACTTCTTTCTTACCAGGCATGCGCAATTAGGCGCCTCTGCCAAAATCTGATGAATCCTAACCCGATCATCTTGGTGTGCCCAGTTCAAGTTACGTATGATTGCCTTGAACCGTATCCACTTGTTCAAGTTACGCAGATGAGCACTTGAACTTCTTTCTTACCAGGCATGCGCAATTAGGCACCTCTGCCAAAATCTGATGATCCTAACCCGATCATCTTGGTGTGCCCAGTTCAAGTTACGCATGAGAGCCTTGAACCGCCTCCACTTGTTCAAGTTACGCAGATGAGCACTTGAACTTCTTTCTTACCAGGCATGCGCAATTAGGCGACTCTGCCAAAATCTGATGAATCCTAACCCGATCATCTTGGTGTGCCCAGTTCAAGTTACGCATGAGAGCCTTGAACCAACTCCAATCAAATTCTAGGCATGCGCAATTAGGCGTCTCTGTCGAAATTTGGTGATCCTTACTCGATTACCTCGGTATTAGCAGTCTAAGTTACGCAGATGAGCCTTGGACTATTTTACCTAAACAATTAAATCATTTTGATGAACAAGTTATCTGTTGTGCAAACAAATTTAGTAGCCGACAGGTAAGAGAATCAAAAGATTACCTTTATTCATAAGGATAAAATTACAAAGAATCAGTAAACTTCTCTCTTTTATTACAAGTTCTTATTACAAAAAGAATGAAGAATAAAAGAATAAAAAGTTATGGATCTCCCAGAAGTCTCAACTTATTCGTCGCCTCGTCAATTACTCGACGACGAGTCTCCTCCACAGAGTGTTGGGCCTGCCGACGTAAATCATCATCGCTTATCGCCAATTGCTAAGCAACTGCTGGCGAGATTCTTTAATAGTGCGGCTTCTTATTGTGCCTTCTTGTTCAAGTTGTCCTTGTTGGAGGAGCAACTCTTCCCGTTTCTTAACGGATTCCCCTAGTCTAGACTCACTGGCTTCCAAAATGGCTCGAGCCTTGGCAATGGTCTCTCTGGCTCTAAGGATGGCAACCTGACTCCCCTCAATTTCAAAATCCACCATCTCTAACCCCCTGAGGATTGATTCTTGACTGGCTCGTAGTTCTGCCAACTCCCGAGACCAGACTTCCTCTTGGCGCTTTAACTCCTCTTGACGAGCCACTAATTCTATCCGGAGACGCGCCGCTTCAATTTCGGTGATCGCTCCCACATCCGCTTGGTGAATTGTGTTTAGCGTATTCACCTGCTCTTCTAGAGCTTCAAGGCGGGCTCGATAGGGAGCTGCTCGGTCACGTCCCCCAATCCTTTCAATATTATCCAGATAACTGGACAATATTGGACGTCCAAAATTAAAGAAATCTCTTCCGTCTAGGATCATCTCGATGCATCTCCTTAGCAGCCGCAAAAAGTCATTTACACTGTGGTTGAAGAATTCTTCAAGAGGGTCCACAGTGTCTGTGTTTATAGCAGGCAGCACTAAGGAAGATGTCGCTGGGAAAGGAGTAGCGTCCGACGGAGTCTAAGAGGAAGAAGCCCGTCCCTGTACTAGATTTATAACATGTGGGGCCAGTAAAGCCAGTATGGACTTGGCGGAACTAGGAACCTAAGGAGAAGAATCATTAGTACTGATCACTCGGGCAGCGCCACCAGCTGGGGTAGAAGATGGTGTGTCTTCATCCGAAACTCCTCCCGTGGCAGAAGTGGCTTCGAACGAAAATTTTAAATTTTCTTCATCTCCCGCCGGCGGAGGACTTGGGGCTGGAGGAGTCACAACGGCTCAACAGCCATTACTGTTGATGATGTTAATACTGCTGGCTGAGAAGCAGAGGGCACACCAACAACCACTGGAAAGGTTTCTTCAGAGCAGACCCCGGGTGTTGGAGACGATAGACTTAGGGATGGCGTAGCTTCTCTTGCTGCAGCTTTGACAATCACCTCTGTCCTATCATCACTCCCGAGTTCGTCTATTGGGGGAACTGAAGAAGGAACAGAGGGAGGAGTTGTCGTGAAGTAGTCTGCGTCAAAATCATTTGCAGAACTACCTAATCCACCCGCTGAGCCAGTGGTGCCCGAATAATCCACTCTTTCCTCATACTCTCCCCTGGTAGTCGAAAGCATCGGCGAGTGGGGCTGACCACCTGTAAAAAGCAAACAAATAGTGTTACATACAACGAGGAAATAGGAACAGAAGATAGAATATAAGAGCCATACCAGGAGAAACAAGTCCGGTGGTCGGACTTGAAGGGGGAGCCATCGTTGTTTCCAGGAGCGCGCTCGTTTCACTACCATGGGGTTGCGTCGCGGAATGATCAACAGATTCTGCTGTTGGGGGAGTCAAGACCTCGGTAGCTCTTGAAGCTTCAGTAGGTCTACTCTTCTCTACTGGCGCCGGAGGCAGAATTGAGGCCAACAAATCCGAAGCAAACTTGGCCGCCGTCTCTTGAGAGACTAAGAGGGTCCCCGGGGCTAGTTTTTACTTCTTCTTCGTCGGTTCGCCTCTTGCAGGTCCAAGGCATTTTACGGTCGGACTCTGGGGACGGGGAACCAAGTCTCGAGGAGCACCGCCAGCATTAGCGTCATCCTCATCACCATCATTGTCATCATCATCAGAGTTGTCAACATCTGATGGATTGACCGCTGCGCCAGGGAATTCATCCATTCCTTTTACCCTTATTCTTTTAGCCCCCTTGCGGCTGAAATAAAAGGCCTCTATTTCCTTACAACAATTCCGGTTGATGGAAAAATTAGGCACGTCAGCATTTGCGATGCTATACCATGTGCAGAAGCTAAGAGTCATGGCTAACTCTGGCGACTTCTGAGGCAGGAGGAATTCAGCTCCGGTTTCACCAGCTACAAAGTGGAACCAGCCGCGAGCGCCCTCATACAAGTTCCCTTCATAAGCCAGATCCTTATTCGGATTACCCATATAAAGTTGGAAATATCCAAATTGGCGAGCGAAGCGGCTTGGGGTATATGGTTCAACGTAACACTTGGTGTCTTGACGATACACCAAGTGCCCGAGTCGGATATTAAGGAGCCACCAGAACACTCCTGAAGATAAGACGGTAAAATTATCCGCTCCCAAAATATCCTTGAACTTCGACCCGTATTCCCCACCAGGAAAATCCGAAAAACATTGGAAGATCTCATAATTTTGGTGATGGCGAAGTGTCTTCCGGATTTGCGACATATAATGACTTTTCCATGTAGAGCATTCATATAGC
The DNA here is from genome assembly GCA_036321105.1 of Dracaena cambodiana. Classification (NCBI taxonomy): domain Eukaryota; kingdom Viridiplantae; phylum Streptophyta; class Magnoliopsida; order Asparagales; family Asparagaceae; genus Dracaena; species Dracaena cambodiana. Next base: position 31,348,047 of record JAYEPQ010000016.1, read on the forward strand.
TCCACAAGGAGAGGCTTGTCAGCAGAGTGGTGTTCGGACACACTCATTAAAGAGGGGCAGTGCATAACAAGCCACGCCATCAAGTAAGTGTAAGGCATCTCCACCCTGGGGTTTGGAGCCTTTGCCTTGGCAGTCTCCTTTGACTTGTCTTTCCTTGCCCTTTTCCCTTATCGGCAGAAATAAAACCATTACAGAGCTCTCGTAGTCCCCTCTGTAGGTTGCACACCATCGCAGGAAGGAGTCCGAAGGGTCGGCCATATGTAAGAAGAACTGCAGGATATACCACGTTCATTACAATTGCCTCCTTCGGCAAAGACGGCACGACACATCTCTTTAACCACAGCATCAAGAACCAAGCAATGAGGCCTCTGTTGGATAAGGGGAATTGAGCTTGGTAGTGGTAGCTCTTGAAAACTGTGCCAGGGTTGAATCCGCCTTCATTGGATTCAGCCGTATAAAATATAACACGAGTCTTAGCGATATGGCGATCGATCTCCTTGACATCAGTAAAAGCATAGCCATGAACTGTTGCCGAACTATCTTTAGAGTTTAAGTTGGAAAAAAGGTAATCGGCCCATTTCTTGTGACCAATACCCTGATTACGCACACCTGCCATGTCGGCACAGATGCGGTAATGACACATCATCTCCCAGTAAGTGTTGAAGATGCGCTCGTCCCCCATCTTCAGCATATTCAATTCTTCGGTGGTGGGGATATACTCTTCATATGGGACTTCGCCCATAGACAACCCGGACACTTCAAACATCTCGTGGAGAGCAAGTCCCAGCTCACTCACTGGTGTAAAGAAAGTGTCAGTCTCAGGGTTGTACATCTCTAAGAGACCGAAAAAGTAACAGGCACTCTGAGGAATCCCGAATTGAACGTTTCTGATAGTTTTATATAAGCCAATTTCTCTCAGAACTAGTTCATGGGAGTCTAGTATGTACTGGACAAGGCGGGCCCACCACATATTACCAGAAGAATAGACCCAGCCAGACATCCTGAAATCATTAGCCGAATATTGGCCTCCTTGCCCCATGAACTCGCTTAGGAAAGTTCGTGCGCGAATTGGAACCTCTCCTACTGGATGCTCCTTATTGATTCTTCCAGAAAGTAACCCAGTAATACATCTTGTGGGACCATCTTGGTAAGCCCCGTGTGTGCCTAATTTGCCCGTAGGAACACAATCATATTCCTGGCTCAGCCCCCACTCTAATTCATGGTGCATGGCTAGCCTTTGAAGATGGACTAGAGGGTAGCTACGCTCCATACTGGGCAGAAACATTAGCAAATCGTCAGATTGGTAAAGCCACATACCCTCTTCTTCAAAGAAGATCTGGTCTGATTGCCCCATTGCGTCTCCAAAAAGGAACGCTGGTTTCTCCAACACTTCCCGGTTCATAGCTTCAAAGGGAGCATCTGTAAGATCTCCCGTGCGGTAGCAGGGCTGTACTTGATTAGCTTCTCCCTGCACTCTCAAATTTGGCTTGTAGGCAGCAAGAAAGTGGTGAAGCGAAATTGGGTGACTGAGTCTGCACCCTCGCCATATCCAAAATGATGCCCTTGGGAGAGTGGGTCTACTGAATAGCCAACTGCAAGGAAGAATCAAACAATCAGGAAAAATTTCTACAAAATCAGAAAAATTTTCTAAGTATGGAAACGCGGAGCTAGGGATAACTCCGCGCGAAGTTAAGAAAATAGCCTCGCGTTTTGGCAAAACGCAAGGATGATAAAATAACTTCGCGTCTACAAACACGAAGCTAAAATTCTAACTTCGCGCCCGAACGCGATAGCTACCAAAAATAACTTCGCATTTAAAACGTAGAGATAACGCAATAGCTTCACATGGAGGAAGTCAAAGATCTTTTCCTTCTTCTCCAAGCCATTTGGCATGAGTACGGCGATCTCGCCGATAAAAGAGAAGATTGGCTGGCTAAAACCGAGCCAAATCACTCTCTAAATGTTCTACAAAGCCCCAAAAGTGAGGTTCTTACCTCCGATAGGCGAGGCGTGAACTGGCTCGCCGCTGCTTGCGCCGGCCGCCGATGGTGAGGATGCGCGAGAGGAAGCGCGAGTCTTGGGTGTCATTGATCTTGAAGGAAACGTAGAGAAATCAACGGGGAAGTTAGTCGGGCCGCCTGAAATCGCCTGATCGCCGGTCGCCTGGAGCTCTGGAGTTTGAAAATTCTTCAGATGAGTGAAGAAGAAAAAGAAACTCCATTTAAATGAAGTAAACCGCCTCTTGACATTCGGCGCGAAAATCAGAGCGACTGATTGATCAGTTACTCTCTAAAACGCGAAGCTACTAAACTTATAGTGGTCATCTAAAAACGCGAAGCTATTAGCTCCGCGCAAATATGCAAAACGCAAAGCTAACTTGGTATTTTAGCTATGCGTTTCTATGAAGCTTGGACTCGGCAAGCGTTATTTGGCGCCTCTGCCAAAATCTGATAATCATCACTCGATTATCTTGGCATGTGCAATTCAAGTTATGCATGAAAGTCTTGAATTGCTTCCATCAAACTAAGGCATGTGCAGTTAAGCGCCTCTGTCTAAGTTAAATGATTCTTATCCGATCATTTCAGGTACTAACAAATCTAAGTTACGCAAATGAGTCTTAGATTGTTTTACCAAAACAATGAACTATCTATTTGTTGAGCAAGCAAAATTTTTGAAGTCAACAGATAAAGAGAAAAAGAGTTATCTTTATTTCATGAAGCAAAAGGTTACAGAAGAAGAGGGAGTTATAGCTCTCCCAAAAGCTTCAACATATTCATCGACTCATCAATAACCTGACAACTAGTCTTTTCTATGGAGTGTTGAAATTTCCTGGTTTACATGCAAAAGATCTCCTCTGCAAATATCAACTATGATCTGTTTAAAGTTCTTAGTGGATCATCTGAAGATACTGCTATAAGAATCCTAATGAAGATATACAAGTTGGATTCGACATGCTACAAGCCCTTAGATGATCATCTCTATCGCTTTGGAAAGCGACAGAGATTGTCATCTAACAGAAATGGTCCTCAAGAAAACTTAATGAGCTGCCGCAGAGTTCTTGTAACTCCTTCAAAAGTTTATCTTTTGGAGCCAGAACTTGAAACCTGCAACTATGTTGTAAAGCATTTACTTCTGCCTTCTTTAGAGTACTTTTGCTGATGCAGACTGGTAAAACCACATGCACTCCTCTTCAAAAAGGATCTGGTCCAAGTACTTCACTGCAAAAGAAGAATCAAGAGTTAGAGAAAACTCGAAAAATCTTCTAAGTATAAAAACGAGGAGTTAAAAAATAACTTCGCGCACAGATGAGGAAATAGCCTCACGATTGAAACGCGACTGCTAATCAAAATAGCCTCGCGATTGAAACGCGACTGCTAGTCAAAATAGCCTCGCGTTGGAATACGACTACTAGTCAAAATATCCTCGCGATTGGAACGCGACTGCTAGTCAAAATAGCCTCGCATTGAAACGCGACTGCTAGTCAAAATAGCCTCGCGTTGAAACGCGACTGCTAATTAAAATAGCCCCGTGTTTCAAACACGAGAATGACACGATAACTTCGAGTAAGAAAAAGACCAGAGTTCTTCTCTGTCTTCTCCTTTCTTCCCAAGCCTTACGACCGGAGAACGGCGATCTCGCCAGTTCAAAAATGGTTGGTCGGGTAAAACCGAGCCAAAACACTCCAAAATTGATTTAAGGAGTCTAAAAGTTGAGAATTTCTACCTCCAATTGGTGCAGCATGGACTGACTCGCCATTGTGGCCACTGCCTCGGCCGCCGCTGCCGCTACTAGTGCCGGTCGCCGATGGTGAGGAGGCGCGCGAGTCCGTACTCTTCTTAGATGACATCCTAGTGATGGAAAATCTTTGGAAAGTCGAAGGAAGTTCGGTTGAAGATCATCCCTTCAAACTGAGTCGCCTGAGCTCTAAGCATTTGAAATTCTTCGGATGAAATGAAGAAGAAGAAGAGCTTGAGGCTCTATTTACATGATCCGCCTCTTGGTATTCGGCGCGAAAGTCGGAGCAGAAGTAATTACTGAGCTATTATTGAGTAATTACTGAGCAATTAATGAGCAGTTACTCACTAATACGCGAAGCTATTTAGCTACGCGCAAGTGAACAAAACACGAGATAAACTTGGTATTTTAACTCTGCGTTTAAAGATCCAAAGTATTTTAAAATTATTAAGTTCTAAGCCATTTTGAAAACTTTAGAGGGGGTTCTGTTGGCAGTGAAAATTTCTAAGTAAATAGAGTTTTCCATAACTGAACGCGGAGCTAACTCCGCAGCCCCGCGTTTGGCTATATTAGCCTCGCGTTTGAACAAAACACGGAGATGTTTATTAGCTCTGCGTTAGTTCCGCGTTCTGGTTCAATAGCTCCGCGTTTTGATGCGATTAGCTCCGCGTGAGCAGATAACCAGAATCTCAAATTGATTGAAATTATGATTTGGGCTTATCTAAATACCTAAATTAAGTCCGATCAGAACTCTAAATCAAGAGATTTAAATCAAAACTAAGATATTTGATTGGAATCCTTGATGAGAGTAAATTCTATTTAGATAGAAACTCTCAAATCATCCTAAGGCTATAAATACCCTCACGGGGAAGCCCTAGGGGTATTTTTTTTCGGTTTTCTTTTCTTCTTGGAGAATTCAAGTTACGCATAGAGCCTTGAGTTCGTGAAAGACCAGAGAAGATCGTCTACAGTCGGCCGTCATCTTCAAGAGAGAAGATCTCGACGTTCGATCGTCCAAAGGAGCTGCTTGACAGATCTCATCGCCACAGATTCCACACAATTCATTGTAAAAGAGAGTGATTAAGATATAAAATCCTCTCGTTTGTCCTTTTTATCTTGTTCACTTTCATTGTAATCTAAGTTGTATTCAATAGAAGGAAGCAAAACTTTTGCGGCGAACAATAAGGAACAAATATAAAAGTATGAAATAGAGCCAATTCATTTCGTATTGAATTACCATCATGCCTGGGCCCCATTAGTTGGCGTAATCAATACGAAATGCACTAATTTAGAGAACTGACTGGTTAAAGATGTCACGAAGCATTCGCTCCTTTTTCTTTGATAGAAGGGGTATTTATAGTTGTTGGCAGTTCAGTTTATTTTAGGAAATATAACTGAATCACGACTCCCTATCTCCACATTCAAAAATAAGTTTCCGTATAGTAGTAAAATCTAGTTTTCTTATCCTCAAAAAATTTTATTTTCTCATCAAGTAAAGATTATGTTAAAATACTGATTTATTGTAATTGGAGTAGAGAGTATGAATTGTAATCTAATATTTCTTAACGATAATCACATGATAACCATATGACGTGTTTTTAGCGAGCTGATTTCTTGATTCAACTGTCGGCTTGATATCTGCAATCATGTTTATGTGCTTTTGCATCGTGGGTCTTAGCCATGGGCCTAGACAGACCATTTTTTAGAGTTTTTAGATATAGATCTCTAATAAATTTTATATTTGGAAATTAGTCCTGATAAATCGTTATTTGGCTATTATTCACCAATATTGTTATGATTATTTATTAACAGTTCCTAAGTCTATCTCTTACATAATAACCTTATCTAATCACAACTAGAAATATAAAATTTCTAAGATTACATATAATGGACCAAAGTAATTTTCCATTTGATAAATCAAAGTTGGTAGTCTTCATGGCTTAAAAGGAATATTCTTGGTCTATTTTGTAATTTTTTTTTTATTGATAGAGATCATTATGACTTCGATGTTGTCTAAAGCATTTTACCAGTTATGATAAAAGTGAAACTCATGTCAATCACAAGTAAAAATTTTTAATCTTTTTATATTTCTCCAATTAGGATAGTTGAACAAAGAAGAAAATTGGACCAAAAGAAGTGGGGGAGCGAATAATGATCAGTAACTTAATTTGACTAGTTAATAGGGATAATTAAGTAAACTTACTATTATGGTTAATTTCTAATCTTGGTTAGTTAAAATTTTATGAAATTTTAATGGAAGGACTAATGTAAGGTGATTTTAACATTCTTGAGGTATGATATCTAAATAATTATTTGTAGGAAACTAATATCTAATATGAAATTTGTTAGGAATTTATATTCTAAATTTTTTTTTTTAATAACAGCAAATAGAAATCAAAGAGTTGGATTAAAAATTCTAAATAGGCTATGCATAATGTTAAATACTTAATGATTTTCATTTTAATAATAAGGTCATAACCTAATTATTTTTTCTCAAAATGTCTCTTGATCAACATTCCTGAAAGACAAGTCATTTTATTCGGAGTAAGTGTTACTGGCTGAGCTAATTCAATTTTACTGTTTACAACTTGTTAAAAGATGACATTACTTTAAGAAGCTAAAAGAAGGCGAGGTTATCATGCAATATATTTATTTCTTGTGAAGTTGAGATTTTAAGTTCGAATTTTTCCATCCTCGCTAAATGAAAAGGTTCAAGATCGAAAGTGTTGTCCACTTGGTTCATGTGTCACGGTGCTCTTACACAAACCTAGCTACGAGTTGTTTGACAAAATAGCTACAAAAATAAAATTGGGTTAGAAGCAAAAAGTAATAAGATAAGCGAGCAATTGGCCAGTGGCTGTGTATAGATCCTTGTGACACCTATATTTTCTGCATGTGTAAATGATAATATGATGAGTATAGATCCGTAGAAAGCGTACTTTCTACATATATATATATATATCATCACCTTGATCTGATATTTTCAACCGTGACTACTTTAATCATCCATAGACTTGACAAGATGAGCTGACGGAGCTTGCAAAATGATTAGTGGTGCTCAAGGAGAGGGGATCACGGCTAAATTTGGTGCATTGTCGGTACTTTCTTTAGACAATAATCACAAAGGTGGTATATAATTTGATTATTTTCTGATTTTGGTCTTAAAGAACCTCTCATATTCAATCCCATGCACCTTCTTGTTAGGCGGTACATGGAGCAACTCAAGCTGGTCTAAAAAGGATCAATTCAAGTTGATTCCATTCACATGAGACCAATACTATACTTTTCAACAAAAAAAGTTGAATAGATCTACGTTAAAGTAAGACTTTGTATTCTCTCAACGGTTGATCAATTTGAATTGCATGCTAATTAGCCTCAAAGTGTGACCAAAATTTCTCCGTACTTCGTGTGAACACTCTTTTTGCTTATGTGAGTCATGCCATTTTGACAAAGAGATGAAGCAATGGTCACTAAATGGTGGAGAAAAATGAGGCTTGGTTAGGTTTTTTATTTGACTGATCGTAGTTGCCTATTAATTTGACATGGATCAGGGTGTCTTTGATAGCTACTCTTCGTGCTGATGAAGGGGAGCACATGCCGGAGATGATGCTGGTTAGTCGCCATTTATTGTCTGTTTGTTCATAATGGTGGAATTAAACCTAATGTGTGCTACCTAATAGTTTGATATCTGTGGCAGAAAAATAAAATTTTGACTGGTTTCATTTATATCTTCCTTTTCTTTTTTTTCCCTTTGGGGGTGGGGCAGATTTTTTTTTTTTTTTATTTTTTATTAATATTACTCTACTTGAGTCCCAATCGCACTCTGAGAAGAGATTGAGATATTACTACTAGAGACGATGCTCATTGACATGCACTTGTATCTACTCGAAGAAGATAATGTGTATTAATGATAAGTATAGTTGTTTAGTTACTACCATACATTAACCATTTATACCACCTTTCTTTTATCTTAAATTGTTAGGAGTGGTAGTTTGGCACGTGTAGGAAAGAAAATATTCTGCTCTCTTGTAGACCAGAGGACTGAGTATATTTACTTTTTTAATTTTCATTATGTAAAAGAAAATTTATCATTAATCAAAAATAAAAATTTCATTTATAGCTTCTGTTTTGGCCGGTGGTAGAAAAAATCATGATTAAACACATAATCATTAATATGAATAATAAAATGAACAGCATGGTTCAGCATTTAATTTAAGCTCTATAGTTTGTAGGCAATTCAACTGAGAGTAATTATAAAGGCATGCCAAATCTCTAATGACTCACCCTTTCTAAGTGTACACACTAAAAATTTGAAAAACCCAAGGGTGTACACCTCATTTTTCCAAACACTCTCTCCTGTAGCTCATCCTTCTCCTCTCTCTCTCTCTCTGCACTCCTAAAGCTCATCCTTCTCTCTCTCTCTCTCTCTCTCTGCACTCCTAAAGCTCATCCTTCTCCTCCTCTCTCTCCCCCCCCCCCCCCTCCCAAACCACCACCTCACCCCACCCCTCGTCTCATCAAGCCACCCCCCTCATTCTCTCCTTCCTCCTTCACCATTTATAAGTTTACTATTTACGAACAAATATTAAGCACCTAATTTACGTCTAATAAGTTTACTATTTACGAACAACTCGAAAAAATATTAAGCGCCTAATTATTTCACTGAAATGGGCCTGGACATTGGGCATTGAAAACTATTTTGCAAAATAGAAAAAATAAAACAAATCACTTATTTGTTTCATGGATTATGACAATGTGCAAAATCCACACGAATTGTATGGAAACCAACCCAAACTCTAGAATTGGGTTCTTTTTTTATTTTTCATTAATAGGAGGGGGAATAGAGAGAGAGAGAAAGCCTATATCTCATTGTCTCCAAATTTTATTCATTCTCTCTTATCTCTTTTATGAACAAAAAATGAAAAGAAATTTAAAACTCAGGTTAACATCAAATCCTCGTCTCTTTTCAATGAACCAAAGATGAAAAAGAAAAAAATAGTAAAAAAGGATTTGATTAGTATTATCACTGTCATAGATCCTTTTTTTTTCAAATCCACGAACCAATCCGTCTCTGAGCAATCCATATGGCATTAATCTATACAAGAAAATCATTAAATTCAATCATCATAGGATGTTATTTGATCCCATCCTTATAATATGTTTAGCTTGTCCATTAGGTGTCCTCTTGGAGTTGAAATTGGTAGGATTGAGAACCTCTAATGGGCTTTTAATCCTCTCAAGTCCTCGTGAGGAGTAGTGGATGCATTGTGAAAAGAGAACTCAATGATTAATTAGTGGTCAATATTCTATAGTAGCACCTAATCAATGCAGTGATGAATTTGAGAGGATCAATAATTGAGTATATGATGTGAGCCCCACGCACAATATCCTGGTGGGTAGCTCCCTTAGACCTTTGAATGCCTAGTTTGGCAATTGAGATTCAATTTTGAAAGTTGGAGGTTTGCTTACTTTTAACATAATTTTTTCTTTTTAAAACTATGTCTTATTTGGAAATTTAAAATATAGTTTTTCAAATCGAGTTTTAGCTGGTTTTTGTTTAGTCAAAAATTTGCTTCTTTCCATTGAATTCAATTACAACGACTACAAAAGGAAATGAAAGGAGATGATCTTCTTTTAATTGGTGGGTCCTTCTTGTGGCTATAAGTCTTTGGTCTTTTGCCTTATTATCCGACCGGACGCGTATAGAGGATCTTGCTTATAGATGAGTTAATTAAATTACCTTCTTTATAGATGAGGATGAAACCAAATCTCTTAATTGATGATTAAGATAAAATATTTGTTTCCTCTGTGGTTGGTTGGATTTAGAATCTTCTGATTTGGAGTATTTGGATGTGAATTAACTACTCAAATTAGGATTGAAAATCCAAGTTTAGTTAAGAGATTCAACTGAGATCTAATTAATATCATCTGATGATTTATATTTGATGCGGGTTATTAGCCTCGCGTTGATCCTAACACAAGGCTCTTAGTCTCACATGGATTGCAATGCCAGGCTTTCAGTCTTGTGTGAATCTCAGTGCGAGACTATTAACCTCACATATAGCCCCTTTCTTTCAAAAAAATTTAGTTTTTGATATTGTATCAAGAAGCTTAATATATTCCTAGGAATATATTTTCCGACATTTCTACTGTCCCGCATTTATGAATGAGGAGCGTTATAAAGGTAGTTGAGTAACTAATTTTAATCCATTCTCTAGAACATTACAGAATAGTTTGTAGGTCACATGAAGACCCACAAAATGGGCTTATATGAGTTATGACATGTGCAGCATGGAGCAATAGAGAAGCCCGGACTTGCGCCAAACTCGTATTATAAGCTTCTTTGTTTGTTTTTCTTGTGCTTGAGCCCAGCTTGTTTAGTAATTGGACTCGGAATTTCTAAACTAGCACACCACTGGTTTTAGTGAGTACACTTTTTTAAATCGGAATTAGTTTCCGAATGGTCTTTCAAACTGTTCAGGAATTAGCCTCTGAATGGTCTTAACAGCGTTTGGGGATTAATTCCCGACCGGAGCAAAAAACAAGGGCACGACATGAAGTGGTAAACTTGTAATTTTTTATAACTTTAAGAGATGTGCTTACTAAGACCAGTGGTATGCTCATTTAGAAAGTCACAATAGACATGGGGAAATTCTATTTACGCACGACAATTTACTCTTGATGTACATATTTCTCCTCTATTCTCCCTCTAAACTCAAAAAAAAAAAAAATTGTGCTATTTAAATGTTTAAAAAGCACATCTCCTACAAACTTATCAATTTCCTGACACTCTAAAATTTTTATATTTTCATTGCTCAAAAAGTTAGGAAGAAATTTAAATTCTTCGAATTCACTATGACAAGCAAAATTAGGGTTTAGAAATTGAGTTTTTTGAAGTAAATGAAAAATATCCAACTTACAATTGGTGTCGGATGATAAATTTCATGTACAAGTTAAAATTATTCTTAGTTTTGAATCATTTTTGTTTCCAATTGATTTTTACTAATTTTTTTTGTTGGCGCAACGGTCAGTCACTGATTAGAGTAAAGGATTGGGACTAGAATCCGAGGGGGTCACTAGAGTCAGTGAGTGGCGATGGAGATGAGAGTGGCGATGAAGCCTGCCGGACAACAGAGCAGGGCTCGGAGGAAAGTTTGAAAATTTTAGAATTCAGTTGCGATAGACGAAAGTAGGAGAGAGAGAGAGAGAGAGAGAGAGAGAGAGAGAGAGAGAGAGATGGAGGGAGGATTAAATTTGAAAAAAAATAAACATTAAAAGTAAATTGGTGATGTTTTAAAATGGAAGGCTGGTATAAAGAGTAACTGAGCGTCAAAAGTAATTTGTTGTTTGTAAATAGAATTTCCCATACAGAGGGCTAAAGCCATAATTGAATGAGTTCCAAAATACCCCCCATCAAATAACAAGTAAATAAATATTAAATGAGATAATATTTTATAATCAAATCCAGTAAAAAAAATGATGAATAAGTAAGTGAAAAGTTTGTTTTCATATTTCTACACAAACTATTGTGTCATCTGTAACGCCCACGTTTTTCAGCTGCTTCCCAAAACGGAGGACGCTACTTATAATTTATACTAGACAACTCAACAATCATAGAATTTTGGAATAACCGCAACTACTGTCACAATCAGATTAGTAAATAACATATCTAAAACTAAAAGGATTTCATTTATACAAATAGTTCATTACATAAAATGGAATGTTGTTTTAAATATTAACACAAAAGAATCAAAAGAGAAAAACAGTGTTCAGACAAAAAGGAAATACAAACAAAATACACAAAGGTTCTCCACTGGGTACTTCACTTGCCTATTGTCACTCGATCTGTCCAACGAAGTGCGGGTTTTCAACTGGGGTTGGCTCCACTTCTTCGCCTTCCAAATCTGGTTTCAAAACCCAGGGGATTAAATACAGCAAGTAACACTTTAAGAAGAGAAAATGTGTAATATCATAGTACAGAAATATTAGTAAGCGTGAGCATGTTTATGTCAGTGTTGTTCATGTATGTATAAATTAAACATGAAAGCAAACATAAATAAATGCAGATATAAATGAACAAACAGAACAATAATTACTCTATCTATTTAATCCTATATTTTATTGGTCTCAGTCACCGTCTAATTTAATTGTAGAAACTGTATTAATGGATAAAATAGCGCTATTCTCCATTGTCGTATAAGTGCCCGTGCATACCCGGGACCCGACCTAAATGCTCATGGCACTGAACTATGACATGTCGCTGGCATAACAATCAATTTCCGTACTGTTTTACAGTAACGGATATACCACTCTAGGTATCAATTATCAATTAGTGATCCAGTAATCACCCAGGTCGTTCCAGTAAAAGAATCCCGACCTCAACATTATAATCATTTCTTATACGACATGGATCTTATCCATCATATAATTTCTCCTATCCATGTGTTCGTAATACATTATACACATGATAATTTTATTTTATATTTACTGTTTAATTTCCTTTCCCCTATATATATATATATATATATATATATATATATATATATATATATATATATATATATATATATATATATATATATATATATATATATATATATATATATATATATATATATATATATATATATATATATATATATATATATAATCATAATAACATGCTTGCATTTCCATGACCGCACATGATATGTAGTATCATAGCATATAATTTGTAATATCAGAGTACATGACTTGTACCTTGATGAATTAGATATCCGCGATATCTTAAAATTTTTAGGGTACAATTATATCACAATATAATTTATTAAAATTGATTAAATCATTTGGTCTAGTTTTTAATACCAATCAATGTCCAATTTATGAACCAAGTATATCATGTAATAATATTTTATTATTTCTAAACCCAAACTTATGAACTTGTTTCATTTCCAGGTTCAATCACATATATTGATATATTTTTCTTTGATAAATTTTCATTAATATCTAAGCCCAATTTGTCAGTTATTCATTTATCTATTTATTTATTGTTATTATTATTATTATTATTATTATAATAATTATTATTATTATTATTCACATTACTCTTTATTTTTATCCATCAATTATTCCCAATTAAGATCCAAGTTCAATCCATCAATCATTTAATTCATCAAGTCCAAACCCATTAAATTCTCACTTAATCATATTTTTATTTTTCTTTTTCTTTTTTTTCCGGCCTAGGCCCAAGCCTACTGTTTTTAATTTAATTTTTTTTTTCTTTTACTTGATTGGCCGGGCCAGTCTTTTTTTCTTTTTCTTTTTTTGGCCCAAGTCCAATCCAAGCCCAATGCTCTCTTTCTTACTTTTTTCTCTTTTATTTATGTTACTGGGCCAGGCCCAATTCCCTCTTTATTTTTTTTTCTTTTTCTTTTTCTTTCTCTTCTCTCGGCCCAGCCCACAAAATTCTCTTCTCTCTCTTTCTACGGTTTCCTCCACTTCTTCTTCCTCTCTTCTTTATTTTATTTTATTTTATTTATTTACCTATTTACAAAATTTATTGTAAAGAGCATAATTGTAAATAGGAGCACCCTCGTATCAAAAATAAAATGTCTACTCCAAATCGAAACTTAATTTAACAAAATAGCAAATATTTAAGCAATTTTGCAACAATATAATTAACATAAGTAATATATGATTAAAAATAAATAATCAAAAAGAGAAGTATGCTACTTACATCAGGCTCCCTTTTATCTTCTTCGAGTTTTCCCGAATCCTCCCCCTTCTCCTCTTTTTTTTCGGTTGGTTGTGTTAGTGCAGATTGAGAGAGGGTGAGTCTTGATAGAGTGTGTGAGAGAGAGTGGGTGTTGGGTTTTTATTTTTCGTTTTTTTTTCTTTCTTTTTTTCCAATTGGCTTTTCATGTGGCCACTGCCCATGTTTGGCGGTGGCTTGCGAGGCAGCCAGCTAAATCCCTTTTTAATTAAATTATTATTTTATTTATTTATTTAATAATTTAGTAATTTCAGTTCCATGTAATATTCTCCGAATGCTACCAAATTAATGTAGAGTACAGTGCTCAACGAGAGAAATGCTACAAAATTATCCGTTTATTGTTTCTATGTCCGAAATAAATGAACTAAAATTTTAAAGTAATTAGAATGTTGATTTTAATATTATTAAATTAGCAATTTTGGGAGTATTTTTTTGGCCTCATAAGAAAAGTCTCAAAAAATCCTAAATATTACAAAACTAATAATCGCAAAGGTCGAATGTCATTTGAGTTTGCGGATTTAAAATTATATTCACCAAAACTTATTTCGGTGTCCAAAATTGATTTTGGTGGACTTTTTCGGCACAATTGGTCTCAACAGAGCAATACAGGTAGCTTAAATTTTGGGATATTACATCCTACCCACATAACAAAAAAAATTTATTCTCGAAATTCCAAATTAAAATACATGCTTGTATTCACAGGTACCTACTAATATATAAAAATAAATTCAAATTACATACCTGATCATGAGAAAAAGCATGAATACTTTGTCCTGATATCCTTTTCAAGCTCCCAAATTAAATCTCTTGGTAATTGTGTATCTCAGGAAATAAGGACCAATGGTATCACTTTGTTCTTAAGGACCTCCCATCGGCCGATAATTGCTACAGACTGCTTCTCATATTTTAGGTCTGATTTTAAATCTTTCTCAGATAAATTTACTACTTTGTGCTCTTCACCCAAATATTTTCTCAGTTGTAATACATGGAATACATCATGAACAACTTCCATCTCTAATGGTAATTATAATCTGTAGGCAAAATTTCCAATCATTTTGATGATCTCAAATGACCCGATGTATTTTGGACTGAGTTTTCCTTTCTTACCAAATTTAATCACACCCTTTATCGGAGATATCTTAACAAATACTTTATCTCTTACTTCAAACTTCAGTAATTTTCTGCGTTGATCTGTCAATTTCTTTTGTCTATCTTGGGCCACTTTCATGTGTTCTCTAATAATCTTCACTTGCTCTGTTACTTGAGTAATCAATTTTGTCCCCAAAATACTTCGTTCTCAAATCTCGTCCCAACATAATCGAGATCTGCATTTTCGTCTATACAAGAGTTCAAATGGTGTCATTTTGATGCTCTCTTGATAACTATTATCATAAGAAAATTCCACCATATAAAAATAGTCTTCCCAAAATCCACCAAAATCCAACACACATACCCTAAGCATATTCTCAAGTACTTGAATAGTCCGTTCTGATTGATCGTTGGTTTGTGGATAGTAAGCTGAAGATAAATCCAAATCCGTTCCCAGACTATCCATTAATTTCTCCTAATAGTGTGATCTGAATCTTATATCTAGATATGATACAATCCTGGTTGGAACTCCATGCAATCTGACTATTGTTGGCAGTGAAAATTTCTAAGTTAAAAGGATTTTCCATAACAGAACGCGGAGCTAATTCAATAGCCCCGCGTTTGGTTATATTAACCCTGCGTTTGAATAAAACGCGGAGATGTATAATAGCTCCGCGTTGATTCCGCAGTCTGGCTTATATTAGCCTCGCGTTTGAGTAAAATGCGGAGATGATCAATAGCTCCGCGTTAGCTCCGCGTTTTGGTTATTTAGCGTCGCGTTTTAATGCGATTAAAGCTCCGCGTAAGCAGATAACCAGAATCTCAAATTGATTGAGATTATGATTCTGGGCTTATCCAAATACCCGAATCAAATCTAATCAGAATTCCATCAAAACTAAGATATTTGATTGGAATCCTTGATGAATGCGAGTTCTATTTAGATAGAAACTCTTGCATTAACCTGGGGCTATAAATACTTTCCTGGTGAAACCCTTGGGAGCTCTTTTTGGATCTTTTGGAAGTTTTGGTAAAATTCAAGTACGCGCGAGAGCCTTGAACTAATCAAAACCAGAGATCAGAGTTCTTCTTCTTTTCGGCATCGGAAGCCTCCTATCGATCCTTTGGCAATTCAAGTACGCGAGAGAGCCTTGAAGCCTTTGCTGATCATCTTCTGAAATCTTAGAGAATTCAAGTTACGCACAGAGCCTTGAGTTCGTGAAGATCAGAGAAAACTACCGTCTTCTTTCTGGAGTTCTTGAGAAGTTCGAGTTACGCGAGAGAGCCTTGAACGAATCAAAGCCAGAGAAGATCGTCTATATTCGGCCGATATCTTTAAAAGAGAAGATTCCAACGTACCGATCGTCCAAAGGAACTGCTTGACAGATCCCATCGCCACAGATCCCACACTATTGTAAAAGAGAGAGATTGAAATATAAAATCCTCTCGTTTGTTCTTTTTTATATCTTGTTCACTTTCATTGTAATTTAAGTTAATTCAATGGGAGGAAGCGAAGCAACTTTTGCGACGAACAAACTGGCGACCACAGTGGGAGCCATCTCTTTCACTGATGAAGAGATTGTGGCGCAATCGGACGTTGACTTGATCGGATCCGAAGTAGACACGCTGGTCGTTGAAATCGACCAGCAGAAGTATGAGGAGTTCCTCTCCTCCGGATCAGGTGACCTGGATGAGACACGGCACTATCGCCGTATGTACTCCAATGCCCGAGTGACGGGTAGAAAGGTATCCACCGAGAGACGGGGATCCTTGGAGACTACGGTTATAGCGCCGGAGTCCACACAAGAAATCCTAGCCGAGGAAGAGCTTCCGATTGCCGAAGAAGACGTGGGAACTGGACTAACCAGGACCCAACTCCAGAACAGGAACCGGAGAGCGAGGCGTAGAGCCCTCAAAGCCCGCCTTGGACGCGGAGCTAACTCTAGAGGACGCGAGGGTATGGTCCCTCGCAAATTGGCTCGCGCTACCCGCGAGACCAATCTCTACCGCGTTAAACGCGAAGATACAACTTGCCTTAAAAGCAAGGAAAAGCCAGCGTGTGATTTTCCACGCGAGGCTGGTAATACTGGCGAGTTACGCAAAATTCCTGACACTCGCGAGTTACGCGAGTATAAAAATTATTCCAAGCCAGCGTGTGATTCTCCACGCGAGGCTGTTACTGTGCCTAGCGAGAGACGCAAAGCCAGTAAGGGTTGCGCTAGTCGCAGAATACCCAACACTCGCGAGTTACGCGAGTATAAAAATTATTCCAAGCCAGCATGTGATTCTCCACGCGAGGCTAATACTGTGCCTAGCGAGAGACGCGAAGCCAGTAAGGGTTGCGCTAGTCGCAGAATACCCAACACTCGCGAGTTACGCGAGTATAAAAATTATTCAAAGCCAGCGTGTGATTCTCCACGCGAGGCTATTACTGTGCCTAGCGAGAGACGCGAAGCCAGTGATACTTGCAATAAACGCAAGACTTCTGACACCCACAAGGAACGTGAGGAGGATTGGCAGATAGCTGTCAGTCGTAAAAACCGCGCTAAGTGCGAAGCTATGATCTGCGTTAATCGCAAAGATAAGCCAGCGTGCAAGAACTTCCCTTCACGCGGGGCTATTATTCCAGAAGCTAAACTTCCAAGGGCACACCAAGCCAGCGAGAAACGCGAGGCTAATGTGGATCAGCGCGGAGCTATTTTTCAGGCCCGCAATGTGAAACGCGAGGCTATTCCTAAGCCACGCGAGGATCAGTCCGACCCCAGAGTCAGGGTTAATCAATCAAAGAAGCTTCAGTGGATTCCTAAACATTCTCAAGATTTGAATGGACCTCTTGATTTCATGGCTAGAGGCACTGACCTCAGGGAGCATCTCTCTAAGAAGAGAGGCATAGACCAACTTCAAGTTGAACATAGTTGCCATTGCCAGCAACTTATGACAGCAGTATCAGCCGTGATGAATAACTGTGGCTGCAGCAAGAACAGGATATCTGTGTTCGACCGATTAAATGAGTCAAACCAGAATCCTGCTAAGAAGACAAGAACCACTCCCCTGAAACAAGGGAGAGCTGTAACTTCCAACATGGTAGGAAAAGGGAAGAAAATTGCAGAGACGAATGATGATTCAGAATCGAGCGATGATGAACTTCATCGTATTACTCGACTAAGATCAGGAGCCGTTCCTCCCCGAAATTATAAGAAGCTCGCAGGGGGTTCTTACGACGAGGACAGCGATAATTCCGCTATAGCCTCGCCTCCATCCTCTACATCGTCTCGACTGCAGAAGTCAGCATCGCATATGGCAGATAAGACTGACGATACCAATCAGAGATTTAAAGCTCAAGAAAAGATGATTCGAGAGCAACAGAAAACGATTGAAGACCTTAAGATGCTACTTTTAAAAGTTGTTGAAGATAATGCTAAAAAGGGCAAAGAAACTCTGAATGAAGAAGAACAGGAAGAGAAAGCCCACTCGATGCATGAGGAAGAGGATAGATTTTCTTTCCATGATCCGCATGGGGAAAAGCTTGAAAAGTTACAGAATCAACTCGAAGCCTTGATGCGTAAAAAAGAGTTGAAAGAGTCAGGAGTCTCTAGACCATATCCAGCAGAATGGGATGTGGTACCCTATCCTCCAAAGTATAAGCCGCTCAAGTTGGAGCCCTATGACGGGAAGGGATCGCCCAGTCAGCACATCTATTATTTCTTGTCCCAAGCAGGACACTTAATGGGTAATGATCCCATCATGACCAAAGTATTTGCAAGTACTTTGCGAGGGCCTGCCTTTACTTGGTTCATGCAGCTGCCCCCAGGTACTATTAATACCTGGTTAGATGTTGAGAAATCATTTCTCTCACGTTTCTTCGAGGATGACACCGAGATAACGGTTCATTCCCTCCTTGCAACTAGGCAAGGGGAACAAGAAGCGGTTAAAGATTTCATAGAAAGGTTCCGGGAGAAGTCCGTACATTGTAAACACGGAATGATCCAGGAAACTCTAGTCGAGACATGTCGACACAACCTTAAGACCAATGTGCTCCTCAAAATGGGGGCCGTAGAATCTAAGACGTGGAGGGACCTGCTCAAACAAGGAGAGCAAGCTGAAGACTTGATTCGCCGAGTTGAAGAGTCCCGCGGGCCAAGAAGTGCTGGGGGTAGTAAATCATATACCCAAAACAACAGCAACAAGAATAAAGGGAAAGCAGTAATATCATCAGAAACTGCTCCTCAGAAAACCAGTCCTCTGCCAGAGCCGAAATCTCAAGGTCAACGAGGGTCAAGGCAAATTAGACCGCAGCAAGAAAGAAATTACACTTTCAAAGCTGAACAGACACCAGTCCTCTTTCACCTGCTCCAAAAGAAGGGAATGCTAAAACTTCCGGAGAATAAGAAGCCAGAAGATGCGGGTAAGACTAAAGACCCAAATTACTGTCTTTATCACCGGAATGTTGGGCACCCTACCAGGGATTGTTTTCCCCTTAAGAACAGAATCCAAGCACTAATAGAGGCTAGAGTTTTGACGCTTAAGGAAGAGCAGAAGAAAGTCACTGCCAATATGGCAACCATAGTGGTTGGAACCCACGAGTTCCCCGCAGGAGTGACCCCAATCCCAAAGGGTGAGGCAGTTACAAAGAATCTTGATCCTTACAACAAAGCTCAAGAAGGACTTGTCCCCATAACAACCCAAAGAGGGGAAGTTATGTGGGTTCACCCTGATTTGCTGAAAGATGAACAATGAACTACTTCAAGAGGTCCAGAGAAGAAGCGGGCTGTCAATACCATCTCTGCAGATATAAAGGAAGAATATATAGCTTCAGGCGCCTTCACAAGTTCTGAAGAAGAACCCGAAACTATGGCCACCCATCAAGATGGGGCAGGCCCTTCCAGTACTCGATCTGGAAAGACATATCTTAAGGACTACACTAGAGTGGATCCAAAAGAAATCTATGCAGAACTTGCAAAGCCTGCGAAGCAGAAAAGACTTCGTTTCCAGAAGAATTCTACCAGAGATGAAGGAGCCAAAGAAACTCCCTTCGAATTTGACATAATCGCGCAGTTGGCTAATATCCCAGTGCGAGTGACGCTTTACGAATTGTTGAGATTATCAAAATCAACACGTGAAGCTCTAAGAGAGGCCTTGGCAGACTCTGAGTCGTTCCTAGCTCAGATTGTCGAGCCGGCCATCGAAGAGCGGGACTCTTGCCCCCACTGTCATCAAGTGAGGAGGCAGGTCCCACAAATTATCTTCTCTCCAAAAGACATGCAGGTGAGGAATATAAAGCATAATAGGCCTTTATATTTCACTGGATATGTCGGGTCCACAAAAGTGGACCGAATTCAGATTGATCCAGGTTCTGCACTCAGCGTCGTGCCCAGTAGATTGATGCAGCTGTTGGGGATTTCCCTTCATCGCTTGACACCTACACACACTACCATCTATGGATTCAATGCTAATAATAGCCATCCTCTTGGTAAGATCCGATTGCGGTGTCAAATTGGAGACTTGAAAACGGAGGTTACATGCTACGTAATTGATGCTGATACCTCCTACAATATTTTATTGGGGCGACCTTGGATTCACTCTCATATGATAGCTCCGTCGACTCTTCACCAGTGCATGAAATATTGCGATGAGGAAGGAGAGGTCCGAACACTAATTGCTGACAAGCATCCATTCAAAGGGTTGGAAAATTACTTCACAGATGCTGCACTCTACAAGCCAGCACATGAAGCCTCCAATGACAGTCTTAGCAAGTCTCCAAAACCCGACGACAGTGGCAATGAAGCCGACACTGAGTACGAACTCCTTGGAGAAGATTACGGGGGTGATTACGAAATCAACCCTCACCTAGATCTTAGCTTAGGTCTGGATAATATAGTAGATGTAATAGAAAGTGAATGGGTTATTAATGAAAATGTAAAGTTAGTCTACGAGTATGCTGTAGCTACTGAGTCTGAGCCCTCTTGTACCTCCACCGAAGCGGATGGCCTGACCGAACTTGAAGTTCTGGCGGCATACCATTTGCCCCTCAGGTCTTCCCTCCTCTCTCAATTAAAAATTACCGAGGATCAAGGGCACTTCTTTGAAGTGCCTACCCGACGGAAGTCCCAAAGGCCGATCATGTTCGGCAAAGTGGCCACGTCGCCTCGACAGAGGCAAAGTAGTGAAAGTGATGAACAAACATCACCTCAATTTCACTTATATGAGCAAAGGTCCCGACAGATGATGGAGAAAATGGGATATAATCTTACCTAGAAGCCGGGATTAAACTTTGAAAAAGGGCGAGGGAATCTCATACCCTCGTTTAGACCGAGAGGAAAGAGCCCTGATTATTATCAGAAGACCCGCAGGAGGTTGGGTTATATATCTACCCCACCTTCTTCACCATTAAAAGATGAAGAGAGTTCTTCGGCCAAAGAAGAAACATCTTCACCCGATCATGATTCGGATATAAGTACCGGTGCTTGGTTTCAATCTTTGACAGCCAATATGGTTTCATCCGCGCCAGAAAGCGACGAAGAACCAATTGACGTTCAAGATGATGTTTGGGCTAAGCATATGGACACTCTCTGGGATGTCCGCTTTGAACAGCGTGACCCGCCCACAGAAGACAAATTAATACAGGTTAACATTGGAACGGAAGAAAATCCGAAACCCATTTTCATAAGCGACACACTAACTCCTTTAGAAAAGGAGGAACTTATATCTCTTATCAAAGAATATATAGATGTGTTCGCATGGAGTTATGAAGATATGCCTAGGCTTGACCCTCAAATTGCCACACACCGGTTAAATATAAAAGAAGATGTCAAACCTGTTAAACAGCAACAGAGGCGTTTTAGACCGGAATTGATGGAGGCAATAGTTGTTGAGGTCAACAAGCTTATACAATCCGGTTTCATCCGTGAAGAACAACACCCAGACTGGGTGGCAAACATAGTGCCAGTTCGCAAAAAGAATGGCAGAATCCGGATATGTATTGACTTTCGAGATCTGAACACTGCATGTCCCAAGGATGAATTTCCACTCCCCATCACCGACGTGATGATCGATAATACTTGCGGTTATGAGAGGATGTCCTTTATGGATGGCTTCTCAGGTTATAACCAAATCAAGATGCACCCGGATGATGAAAAGCATACAGCTTTTAGAACGCCACAGGGGGTATACTGCTATACGGTGATGCCATTCGGATTAAAGAATGCAGGTGCCACTTACCAACGCGCAATGAGCGCCATATTTAAAGAACACCTACGCAGAACAGTAGAGTGCTATGTGGATGACTTAGCAGTTAAAAGCAAAGACAAAGAAGATCATCTTCACGATTTAAGAGTGGTCTTCGATCTTATGAGGAAACATCATTTGAAGATGAATCCCACTAAGTCATTCATGGGGGTATTCAGCGGGAAGTTTCTAGGGTTCGTAATAACTTCAAAAGGAATTTTCCTCGACCCTGAAAAGGTAAAAGCGATTAGCGAAATGCCGCCTCCCCGCAACCTTAAGGAACTAAGGGGATTACAAGGAAAACTCGCTTATATTCGGCGCTTCATATCCAACTTATCTGGACGATGCCAACCATTCTCCAAACTTATGAAGAAGGGAGTGTCTTTCATATGGGATGAGGCATGTCAGCAGGCATTTGATGACCTCAAGGAGTACCTTACTAAGCCTCCTGTACTAATGGCACCAGCCCCTGGGCAGCCCTTCCTTATATATGTAAGGGTCATGGATAATGCTTTAGGAGCATTACTTGCTCAATATAATGAGCACGGCCATGAACATGCCCTCTACTATTTAAGTAGAACAATGATTGGGGTAGAACAGCGGTATACCCCGATTGAAAAAGAATGTTTAGCCCTAGTGTTTGCTGTTCAGAAAATGCGACACTACCTTTCGGGGCAAACAATTCATGTCATATCACGGGTTAATCCCCTGAAGATTCTGATGACAAAACCGGGATCCTTGAATGGCCGATTGGCAAAATGGGCGCTCTTACTATCGCCCTATGACATACATTTTGTCCCTCAAAAGGCCATGAAGGGACAGGCAATCGCTGATTTCCTTGCAGACCATCCAATTTGGTCCAAATTAAAGCAGACATCAGAAGTCAACACAGTTACCGAAGAACAACCTTGGCAAATGTTCTTTGATGGTGCCGCGAGACGATCTGCTGCTGGAGTGGGGGTTGTACTAATATCTCCACATAAACATATATTGCCTAACGGTTACTCATTAACAGAACCGTGCACTAATAATGTAGCGGAGTACAACGCGCTCATTATCGGCTTAAAAATAGCTCTGCAACTGGGGGTGAACCATCTAGAGGCATATGGAGATTCTAAGCTCATTGTCAATCAGATGACAGGTGAGTATGAAGTCAGACATGAAGCCCTCATCCCCTATCATCAGCTAGCTATTGAGCTAGCAGGATATTTTGAACAATTCTACATATATCACGTATCTCGAAACGAGAACATTTATGCAGATGCTCTTGCCGCATTAGCAGCAACGCTGGCAATCCCGCCAGGTGAAGCTAAAAGCATCACCATTGGTAGCAGAGAACTCCTCCACCCAGATGTGGTATCTCAAGCCGAAGAGGTATGTCATATTGGCTTAAAGTTAGAACCCCATGATTGGCGATTTCCGTTTGTGGATTATGCTTTGCATGGGATATTACCAGAAGATCCTAAGGAAGCCACCTCAATAAAGAGGAAGGCCCAAAGATTTTATTATGACCATAAACTTCAAACTTTGTATAGAAAGTCAAGAGATGGTCTATTGCTACGCTGCATATCGAAAGCAGAAGCGGAACAAGTGCTGAAAGAAACACATGATGGAATATGTGGAGCTCATCAGCCCGGTCCCAAACTTGGAGACCGTATAAGAAGGCTGGGGTACTACTGGCCGAGCATGGTTACGGAAGCAATGGCATACGCTAAACGATGTCATGCATGCCAAATACATGTCAATTTTATTCATCAACCCCAAGAATACTTGCACAATACCGTCGCAAGCTGGCCATTTGAAGCCTGGGGAATGGACATTGCGGGGCCAATAACTCCACCGTCATCCAGAGGACATCGGTTTATTCTTGCAATAACCGATTATTTTTCAAAATGGGCCGAAGCCGTGCCCATGAAAGAGGTGAAGACGACAGATGTGATCAAGTTCGTCAAGCATCATGTCGTTTACCGATTTGGCATCCCCCGACGGATTATTCATGATAATGGTCCGCAATTCATCAGTCAAGGATTCTCCAGATTCTGCAATAAATTCAGAATCAAAGATATCGCTTCTACACCATATAACCCTGCGGCTAATGGGTTGGCCGAAGCTTTCAACAAGACGATCATCAAACTCCTTCGGAAGTTCGTCTCCTCCAATAAACGAGATTGGGATGAAAAGTTGGGAGAATGTTTGTGGGCCTATCGCACCACCGTTCGCACCCCGACTAAATCTACCCCGTTTTCTTTGGTTTATGGAAGTGAGGCTGTCTTGCCTCTTGAAATCCAGATACCATCATTAAGAGTGGCTTTAGCTACAAAGATGACGACAGAAGAACGCCATCAGCAAAGATTGCAAGAACTAGAGGCGTTAGATGAAAAACGTCTCAGGGCTCAACAACAAATTGAGTTGTATCAAGCCCGAATATCTCAAACGTTCAATAAGAACGTTAAACCGAGGACCTTTAAACAAGGAGACTTGGTTCTGGCTGTTAAAAGGCCAATGGTGCTAACCCACAAGACTAAGGGTAAGTTTGAACCCAAGTGGGAAGGACCGTTCATTGTGGAGACAGTCTACTCCAGTGGAGCTTATCGCTTAATGAATCAAGACGGCGATAGAATGATGATGCCGATCAATGGCAAATTTCTGAAGAAATACTATGCTTAATATCTCTGGGAGTATAAGCCTCCAATTTATCCAAGTTATGCAGATGAGCACTTGGACTTCTTCTATTCTGGTGATTTTAACCCACTAAACTCTGGCGTGTCTGGTTCTCAAGTTTGAACCACCTCCAGTCTTTTCCTAGGCATGCGCAGTTTGGCGCCTCTGACCTAAACTCTGGCGTGTCTGGTTCTCAAGTTTGAACCACCTCCAGTCTTTTCCTAGGCATGCGCAGCCTCTGACCTAAACCTGGTGTGTCTGGTTCTCAAATTTGAACCACCTCCAGTCTTTTTCTTAGGCATGCGCATTGGCGCCTCTGACCTAAACCTGGTGTGTTTGGAGTACCCAGTTCGAGTTACGCGAGAGAGCCTTGAACCGCCTCCAGTTTGGTTCTCAAGTTTGAACCACCATCAGTCTTTTCTTGGGCATGCGCATTGAGCGCCTCTGACCCAAACCTGGTGTGCTTAGTTCTCAAGTTTGAACAGCCCCCAGTCTTCTTTTAGGCATGTGTAATCAAGCGCCTCTGACCTAAAAAGTATGAATTGCCTAACGCCAACTAAGGCAATGGGAAGAGAACAAGTTTCTCGCCAACCCATCATGCTGGGGTAAAAGTATGAATTGCCCAACGCCAACTAGGCAATGGGAAGAGAACGAGTTTCTCGCCAACCCATCATACTGGGGTAAAAAGTATGAATTGCCCAACGCCAACTAGGCAATGGGAAGAGAACGAGTTTCTCGCCAACCCATCATACTGGGGTAAAAAGTATGAATTGCCCAACGCCAACTAGGCAATGGGAAGAGAACGAGTTTCTCGACAACCCATCATACTGGGGTAAAAGTATGAATTGCCCAAACGCCAACTAGGCAATGGGAAGAGAACGAGTTTCTCGATAACCCATCATACTGGGGTAAAAGTATGAATTGCCCAACGCTTCTATAGCAATAGGAAGAGGAGATTAAATTCCTCGCCAACCCATCATACTGGGGTAAAAATATGAATTGCCCAAATGCCAACTAAGCAATGGGAAGAGAACAAGTTTCTCGCCAACCCATCATACTGGGGTAAAAGTATGAATTGCCCAACGCCAACTAGGCAATGGGAAGAGAACGAGTTTCACGCCAACCCATCATACTGGGGTAAAAAGTATGAATTGCCCAACGCCAACTAGGCAATGGGAAGAGAACGAGTTTCTCGACAACCCATCATACTGGGGTAAAAGTATGAATTGCCCAAACGCCAACTAGGCAATGGGAAGAGAACGAGTTTCTCGACAACCCATCATATTGGGGTAAAAGTATGAATTGCCCAACGCTTCTATAGCAATGGGAAGAGGAGATTAAATTCCTCGCCAACCCATCATACTGGGGTAAAAGTATGAATTGCCCAAACGCCAACTAGGCAATGGGAAGAGAACAAGTTTCTCGCCAACCCATAATACTGGGGTAAAAGTATGAATTGCCCAACGCTTCTATAGCAATGGGAAGAGAACAAGTTTCTCGCCAACCCATCATACTGGGGTAAAAGTATGAATTGCCCAATGCCAACTAGGCAATGGGAAGAGAACTAGTTTCTCGCCAACCTATCATACTGGGGGTAAGAGTATGAAACTAACTACCCAACGCTGATTAAAGGCAAAGGGGAGAGGAAGTGAATTCCTCGACAACTCACCATGTTGAGGGGAATAACATGGCTAACCCAACTCAAACGGTAGTTGGTAAAGCCTAATCAAATCCGTTAATAGCTGGGGGTTTGCTAAAAATCCCATATTAAACGTTA
Organism: Dracaena cambodiana; assembly: GCA_036321105.1. NCBI lineage: Eukaryota > Viridiplantae > Streptophyta > Magnoliopsida > Asparagales > Asparagaceae > Dracaena > Dracaena cambodiana. The sequence continues at coordinate 31,374,281 of JAYEPQ010000016.1, forward strand.
ATTGTTATTTCGGTTCAAGAAATTGAGCATAAAACGGTACCGAGATAAATCATTTTGACGACAGGTTATTTGTTGGGCAAGCAAATCTGTTTTGAAGCCGGCAAATAAAAGAGTCAAGAGAATCATCTTTATTAAGGTGAAGATACAAAAAGAATTTCAAAGAAACATAGTAAGTTATCTCTCTCCTGTTTACGAAGTTCTTATTACAAGGAAGATAAAAGTGTAAAGAGAGATGAAACTATTGGCCTCCCAGAAGTCTCAATTGGTTTATTGTCTCATCCAAATTTCTACGATGAGAAGCCTCCACAGTTTGCTGAGCTTGCCTACGCAACTCATCATCACTTATTGAAAGTTGTTGCTGACGAGATTCTTCTATGGCACGATTCCTGGCTGTCTCTTCCTGCTGAATCTGCTCCTGCTGGATAAGCAACATCTCCCGTTTCTTAACAGATTCTCCTAATCGGAGTTTATTTTCTATCAAGGTGGCCCGAGCTCTCGCAATCGTCTCCTGGGCTTTAGAGATGGCCGCCTGATTTTCCTCAATTCCGAAGTTTACCCTTTGCAGGTCGCCAATAACGGACTCCCGACTGGCCTGGAGCTCTGCCAGCTCCTGAGACCATCTCCTCCTGCTGCCTTAAAATATTTCTTCGAGATAAGGATTCTGCTCGAAGCCGCGCCAGCTCTATCTCAGTGATCGCCTCCACATCCGCCTGACGGAGTGTGTGTAGCGTGGTCACCTGCTCTTCTAAAGCTGCAAGGCGGGCTCGGTATGGAGCTGCTCGATCTTGCCCACCGAATTCTTCGATATTTCCTAAATACCGGAGTAACAGTGGACGTGCGAAGTTGAAGGAATCGTGGCCAGTAAGAACCATCTCGACACATCTTCTTAACAAATGCATAAAATCCTCGACAGTAAAGCCGAAAAGTCTTTCAAGAGGATTTGCAGTGTCGGTAGGCAAAGTAGGCAATGCCAAAAGAGGTGTCGTGAGCAAGGGAGCAGTAGTGGCTGGGATTGGAGAAGAAGAAGCCCGTCCCTGCATTAAATTCATGATCTGAGGGACCAGTAGAGCCAGTGTAGATCTGGAAGAACTGGAGACCCCAGACGAAGTACCGTCGGTACAGATCACTTGGGTACCCCCACCAACAGGAAGAGAAGATGGGACCACTTCGCCTGAAACTCCTTCGGTGGGAGAAGCATCTTAGAACGAGAATTTCAAATTATTCTCCTCCCCTGCTGGAAGGCTTGGAGTCGGAAGAGTTGCAGGTATCTCAGCAGCCACGACAACAGACGACGTTAAAATTGCTGACTGAGAAGGTACGCCAACGACCGTGGGAAATGTCTCAGTGGAGCAAACGGGCGTTGGAGATGGCATGCTATGAGAAGGTGTAGCCTCATTAGCAGCAGCTGCGAGACTTCTGTTCTCTCATCACTTCCCAATTCGTCAATTGGGGGAATTGAAGAGGAAACAGAGGCAGGAGCAGGTGTGGAATAATCAGCTGCAAACTCACCAGTAGAGCTACCCACACCACCAACAGAGCCAGAATGGTCCATTCTATCGTCAGACTCTACTTGGGTAGTCGAGTGCATTGGCGAAAGAAGTTGATCACCTACATTTCAGAAGACCAGAAAAGCAGTGTTACGTTAAGATAATAACGGGCAAAAGAAAAAATGCTAAAGGCCATACCAAGCGATACAAGTCCAGTTGTCGGACTTGAAGGGGGAGCCATTGTTGTTTCCATCAGTGTACCCGTCTCGCTACCCGTTAGTTGCGCCCCAGGTTCTGCTACAGGCTCAACGGCCGAAGGAGCTGAAATCTCAGCAACACTTGGAGCTTTGGCAGGTTCATCCTCCCTTGCCAACGCTGGGGGTACAGCTGAAGCCAACAAGTCGGAAGCAAGTTTGATAGCCACTTCTTGGGGGACTATCAAAGTTTCCTGTGTCAATTTTTGCTTCTTACCCGGCCTTTTCTTTAAAGTACCGCGGCGTTTGAGAGTTGGACTCAGGGAACGACTGACAATAGGCTGAGGAACTCCAACTCCACCAGCATCATCATCATCATCATCACCGGCATCATCGTCTGATTCGCTGATGTCCGAAGGCTCAGCCGCAGCGCCAAGGAATTCTTCCATTCCTTTTATCCTTACCCTAGAAGCACCCTGACGGCTAATATAGAGGGCTTCAATCTCTTTGCAACAACTGCGATTGAGAGAGAAGCCGGGCATGTCAGCATTCGCAATGTTGAACCAATTGCAGGAGCTGAGGGTCATGGCCAATTCTGGCACCTTCTGGGGCAAGGAGAATTCAGCTTCGGTCCCGCCCGCTGCAAAATGGAACCAGCCACGAGCACCTTCGTATAAATTCTCCTCGTAAGCGAGATCTTTATTTGGATTACCCACATAAAGTTGAGAATATCCAAACTGGCGAGCAAAGCGACTCGGAGTATATGGCTCAATCTGACACTGGAGATCTTGACGATACACCAAGTGTCCGGGACGGATGTTGAGAAGCCACCAGAATGCTCCTGCAGATAAAGTAGTGAACTTATCTGCTCCCATGGCATCCTTTAGCCTCGTCCCATATCCTCCACCGGGAAAGTCAGGAAAACAACGGAAGATCTCGTAATTCTGAAAGCTACGAAGAGTCTTCCGAATATGGGACATATAATTCTGCCTCCATGAAGAACGTTCATACAGTTCTACAAGGAAGCACTTTTCGCCCGAACGACGCTCTGGCGCACTCATTAAAGAGGGACAGTGCAAGACAAGCCACGCCATCAAATAGGTGTAGGGCATCTCCACCCTAGGGTTTGGAGTTTTCGGTTGGGCAGTCTCTTTTGACTTGCCCTTTCTTTTCCCCTTGACCTTAATAGTGGGGAGGAAATTATGACAGAATACCCTCAGTCCATACTGCAAATTGCATACCATAGCGGGAAGGAGTCCAAGGGGTCGGCCGTATGCAAGAAGAACCGCTGGATATACCACGGTCACTGCAATCGGTTCCTTGGGCAATGACGGCACGACGCATCTTTTGAGCCACAGCATCAGAAACCCGGCAATGAGACCTCTGTTGGAGATCAGAAACTGGGCTTGATAGTGATAGCTCTTAAATGAAGTACCAGGACCGTATCCATTCTCATTGGATTCAGTGGTATAATATAATAGATGGCGGCCCTTAGCAATACGGTGATCAATCTCTGAGCCATAGATGGGTGGATGACCATGGATAGTGGCCGAGCTATCCTTAGAATTCAGGTTGGCAAAAAGGTATTCGGCCCACTTCTTGTGGCCAATACAATGATTACGTGCACCTGTCAGGTCAGCGCAAATATGATAATGGCACATCATCTCGCAGTATGTGGCATGGATGCGCTCGTCCCTCGCCAATAGCATGTTCAACTCATCGGTGGTGGGGATATACTCCTCGTAAGGGACTTCGCCCATCGAGAGCCCAGAAACCTCAAACATCTCGTGGAGAGCGAACCCTAGCTCACCCACTGGTGTAAAGAAAGTACAGGTCTCAGGGTTATACATCTCCAAGAGGCAGTAAAAGTGATAAGCACTCTGGGAAAACCCGAATTGGACATTCCTGATGGCTTTATACAAGCCAATATCCTTTAAAATGGGCTCGTGAGAATCCAGCATGTACTGAACAAGGCGTGCCCACCACATATTGTTAGAAGAATGAACCCAGCCAGGCATCCTGAAGTCGCTAGCCGGGTACTGACCATCCTTCGCCAAGAACTCACTTAAGAAAGTTCGGGCACGAGATGGGACTTCTCCCACTGGAAGCTCCTTGCCAAATCGACCTGGAAGCAAGCCAGTAATGCATCTTGGGGAACCATCTTGATAAACCCCTTTGGCGCCAAATTTGCCTGTTGGGACGCCATCTTGCTCCTGAGTCAGTCCCCACTTTAATTCTCGAGGCATCGCTAGCCTCTGAAGATAGACCACAGGATAGCTACGATCCATTCTAGGCAGAAACATCAGCATTTCGCCTGAGTTATATAACCAAACATGCTCCTCTTCAGAAAGGATCTTATCTGAGTGGTCCATCTGGTCTCCAAAGAGGAAGACGGGTTTCTCCATCGCCTTTCTGTTCACATCTTCAAAAGCCGCGTCAGTTATGATTTCTCGCGCAGTAGTGGGGTGGTACTTGATCAGCTTCTCCTTGCGTTCCTTCGGGTCTGGCTTGTATGAGGGCAGGATGGTAGTGAAACGGAATTGGCCTGAGGGATCAGAACCCCCAGCAAAGCCGAAGTAGTTCTTGTGGGGAAGAGATTCCATCGAATACCCTACTGCACAAAGAAACACCAGAGTGAGAGAAGTTTCTATAAGACAGAAAAATTCTCTAAGTATGGACGCGCGAAGCTAAAAATTAGAACGCGCGAAGCTAAGAATAGCGCCGCGCGAAGCTAAAAATTAGACCGCGCAGAACTTAAAATAGCCTCGCGTTTCTCGCGCGACTGCTACTTAAAAGAGCCTCGCGTTTTTAGCGCGACTGCTACTTAAAAGAGCCTCGCGTTTTCAGCGCGACTGCTACTAAAAATAGCCTCGCGTTTTCAGCGCGACTGCTACTTAAAATAGCCTCGCGTTTTCAGCGCGACTTCTACTTAAAATAGCCTCGCGTTTTCAGCGCGACTGCTACTTAAAATAGCCTCGCGTTTTCAGCGCGATTGCTATATAAAATAGCCTAGCGTTTTCAGCGCGATTGCTACTTAAAATAGCCTCGCGCTTTAAACGCGAGGATGACGCGATAACTTCGCGTAAGAAGGCAGTCAGAGACTTTTTTTCTTCTCCAAGCCTTACGGCAGGAGTACGGCGATCTCGCCGGTAAAGGAGTTGATTGATCAGTTAAAATTAAGCCAAATCACTCTAGAAATGTTCTAAAGAGTCTCGATGGAGAGATTCTTACCCCCGATAGGCGAAATGTGGGCTGGCGCGTCGCTGCCTTGGCCACCGCCACCACTGCTTGCGCCAGTCGCCGAAGATGGAGCCGCTCGAGAAGTAGCACGAGTTTTGGGAGCCATTGTTGAGAAAAATCGACTGAAAATCTGGAGAAACTCGGTCGGAAGAAGATTGGGTCGTCTGAACTCTGATCGCCTGAATCTCTAAGTTTCTGGAAAATTCTCAAATAGAGTGAGAAGGATAAGAAATAAAGACTTCTTTTAAATGGAAGGAACCGCCTCTTGGAATTCGGCGCGAGTTTCGGAGAAAGTGACTGGTCAGTTACTCTCTAAAACGCGAAGCTATTAGCCTCGCACGACTAAGAAAAAGCGAAGTTGATTAACTCCGCGCAACTATACAAAACGCGAGGATAGCCTGTGCCTTAGCTTCGCGTTTTCATGGAAAAACTTAGATTTTCTGATGAGTGCAATTAAGCGCTTCGGTCTAAGTTAAAGCGATTCTTATCCGATCATTTGGATTAGTAATCTAAGTCGCGCAGAAGTGCCTTAGATTATTTTACCAAAATTATTAACCATCTATTTGTTGAGCAAGCAAAATTATTGAAGCTAACAGATAGAGAGGAAAATAATTTATCTTTATTCATGAAGCAAAAGATTACAAAGAGGGAGTTATAGCTCTCCCAAAAGCTTTTACATGATCAAACTCATCAAAAAAAAAAAAAATAAGATTTCTCTACGGGGTGTTGAAGCTCAGTTCCCTGGTTCACATGCAAAAGATCTCCTCTGCAAATGTCAACTAGGATCTGTCATCTGAAATGAAGCACGAGAGGAAAGGAAAGTGCTGCACTGAAGCGCAATTCTGCACTGCAAGTGCTGCAGCTCCTTATTTACAGCCCCTTCTGGAGTTTATCTCTCGGAGCCAGAGCTTGAAACCTGCAACTATATTGTAAAGCATATACTTCTGACTTCCTTAGAGTCACTTCTGCTGATGAAGATCGATGGACCCACATACATTCCTCTTCAGAAAGGATTGGACTTACTGCAAAAGGAACAGAGTTTCCAAAAGAATGAAAACGCGGAGCTAAGCTAACTCCGCGCACAGTTGAAAAAAATAGCCTCGCGCATTAAACGCAGAGGATGATGCGATAACTTCACGAAAAGGGGGACAAGATTTCTTTCTGCTCTTTCCTTCTATTTCAAATTCATCGCGACTGCTAATCAAGGATAGCCTCGCAATTCATAGCGACTGCTAATCAAAGATAGCCTCGCGAATTCATAGCGACTGCTAATCAAAGATAGTCTCGCGGATTCATCGCGACTGCTAATCAAAGATAGCCTCGCGAATTCATAGCGACTGCTAATCAAAGATAGCCTCGCGGATTCATCGTGACTGCTAATCAAAGATAGCCTCGCGGATTCATCGCGACTGCTAATCAAAGATAGCCTCGCAATTCATCGCGACTGCTAATCAAAGATAGCCTCGCAATTCATCGCGACTGCTAATCAAAGATAGCCTCGCAATTCATCGCGACTGCTAATCAAGGATAGCCTCGCGGATTCATTGAGACTACTAGTAAAGCCCCGCGTTTCAAGCGCAGGGACGACACAATAAAACGGCGATCTCGCCAACAAGACAAAGCAATTGTCCAGATTAAAATCAAGCCAAAATATCTCAGAATGGTTCTTAGAAAACCAAGAGATGAGGTTTTTTACCTTCGGAAGACGCTGCATAGACTGGTTCGCTGTTGCGTTTACCTTCACGGCTGCTGCCATTAACGCCGGCCAACTTGCGAAAAGCCAAACTCCTCTGGAGAGACATTCTCTGGAGAATTGAACGAAGATCAGTTGAAGATCATTCGTGAGTCACTCGAGTTCTCAGAAATTCTTCGGATGAGATGAAGAAGAAGATGAGTCGGGAGCTCTATTTAAACAGAATTTCCGTCGCTTGGTATTCGGCGTGGAAACTCAGGGTAATTAATGACATAATTACTCATTTCACTGAAGACGAAGTGAAGCTGATTAGCTCCGCGTAAGTGAGCGTAGCGCGAGATAGACTTGGTATTCTAACTCCGCGTTTCAGTTTAAAGAATCCAAAGTATTTCAAAATCTGCTGAAGTCTAAGCCATTTTGAAAACTTTGGAGGGGGTTCTGTTGGCAGTGAAAATTTCTAAGTTAAAAGGATTTTCCACAACAGAACGCGGAGCTAATTCAATAGCCCCGCGTTTGGTTACATTAACCCTGCATTTGAATAAAACGCGGAGATGTTTAATAGCTCCGCGTTGATTCCGCAGTCTGGCTTATATTAGCCTCGCGTTTGAGTAAAACGCGGAGATGATCAATAGCTCCGCGTTAGCTCCGCGTTTTGGTTATTTAGCGTCGCGTTTAATGCGATTAAAGCTCCGCGTAAGCAGATAACCAGAATCTCAAATTGATTGAGATTATGATTCTGGGCTTATCCAAATACCCGAATCAAATCTAATCAGAATTCCATCAAAACTAAGATATTTGATTGGAATCCTTGATGAATGCGAGTTCTATTTAGATAGAAACTCTTGCATTAACCTGGGGCTATAAATACTTTCCTGGTGAAACCCTTGGGAGCTCTTTTTGGATCTTTTGGAAGTTTTGGTAAAATTCAAGTACGCGCAAGAGCCTTGAACTAATCAAAACCAGAGATCAGAGTTCTTCTTCTTTTCGGCATCGGAAGCCTCCTATCGATCCTTTGGCAATTCAAGTACGCGAGAGAGCCTTGAAGCCTTTGCTGATCATCTTCTGAAATCTTAGAGAATTCAAGTTACGTACAGAGCCTTGAGTTCGTGAAGATCAGAGAAAACTACCGTCTTCTTTCTGGAGTTCTTGAGAAGTTCGAGTTACGCGAGAGAGCCTTGAACGAATCAAAGCCAGAGAAGATCGTCTATATTCGGCCGATATCTTTAAAAGAGAAGATTCCAACGTACCGATCGTCCAAAGGAACTGCTTGACAGATCCCATCGCCACAGATCCCACACTATTGTAAAAGAGAGAGATTGAAATATAAAATCCTCTCGTTTGTTCTTTTTTATATCTTGTTCACTTTCATTGTAATTTAAGTTAATTCAATGGGAGGAAGCGAAGCAACTTTTGCGACGAACAACTATTTCTTGCATAAATTTTATGGTTAATATTTCTATTAACTAACCAACTCTAAATGGAATGAAATGAGCTAATTTGGTCAACCGGTTTACAATTATCCAAACTGCATTATTGTCTCTGGTGCCTCTGGGTAAGCCTATAACAAAGTCTATCGATATTTGTTCTCACTTCCACTCCGGTATTGCTAACAGCTGGAGCAATCCAGCCGTTCTCTGATATTCAGGCTTCACTTGCTGGCAAGTGGAATATCTATATACATATATCCCAATATCTTTCTTCATGCATGGCCACTATGAATACTTTTTCATATCTTTATATATTTTATTATTTCCAGGATGAATGGAATATGTTAATCTATGAGCTTCCTATAAAACTCTATCTCTCACTTCTTTTTTAGGCACCCATAATCTTTTCGTGAATCTAATAGTCACATCTGAGTGCATCTTTATTTCTGGTCTTTTGCCTACTTCTATTTTGTTATTTAGTCTCTAAAAATTTTCATCTCCATCCTAAACTTGCTGAATCCGCTCTATCAATGGTGACTGTAACAGTATTTTCATAAGTTGTGATGTCCCTCCTGGTAAAATTACTTCCAAATCTATCATTTGCATCTCCATTAAAAGTTCTTTTTGCTGGGTTAATCTCTCCACTATAGGCCTCCTACTCAGTGCATCTGGCACTATATTAATTCTTCTTGGGTGATCTTAATTTCTAAGTCATAATCTGCTACTAACTCCAACCATCGTCTCTGTCTCATATTCAGTTCTTTTTGAGTGAAAATATACTTCAAAATTTTATGATCAGCGTATATTTCTACTTTCTGTCCTAATAAATAATGTCTCCAAATCTTCAAAGTATGAATCACTGCTGCTAACTCCAAGTCATGAGTCGAATAGTTCCTCTCATGGGGTCTCAACTGTTTTGATGCAAACTCAATCACTCTTCTATTTTGTTTCAACACACATCCCAATTCCTATTTTGAAGCATCACTATAGACCTTCATTCCCCCAGAATTATCTAGAATCGCCAACACTTGTGTTGTTGTCAGTCTCCATTTTAATTCTTCAAATACTTTATTACATTCCTCTGTCCAGACATATTCCACTCCTTTCCTAATCAATTTAGTCAGAGAGAATGCGATCTTTGACTTCCATCTTCTTTCCTACTAATAATACTGGAGCTCCCCAAAGTGAAACACTAGGTCTCACAAAACCTAACTTCAGTAGCTCATCTATTTATCTCTTAATTTTTTTCTAGTTCTGCAACTCTCATTCGATAAGATGACTTACAAACTGGTTCAGTTTCAGAGATAATATCAATAGTAAATTCTACTGTCCTTACTGATGATAGTTCAAGTATCTCTTCAGAAAATATATCTAAGAATTCAGATACTACTGGAATCATTCTTTCTCCTACTTTCATAACTTCCAAAACTCCTTCCTTTGGAGACACCTTAGATTTAGCCAGTTCTAAATATTGACTTTCACCAATAAATTCAATTTCTGAACTATAAGGAATATGAAATATTACTTTTCTTCCCCTACAATCTATCACCACATGGAACGTATTCAACCAATCCATATCCTCCTTCGTTGATAACTAATAAGTTGTCATAAAATTCTCTTCCATTAATCACTAAGGGACATAGTCTACGTTCCTTATTAGTCATGATATTACCGTTCTCAGTTTTAATGTCCCACCCCGCAGGTAAGATTGCAAAATCAATAGAATTGTGAAAAATAAATATGATAGAGATAAAACAGTATGAAGCTCCAAAATCAAATAGAATAGTTGTTGGTGTATTGTCAACCAAAATAGTACCTGCTATGAATCTTCTAGTGGTTTGAACTTTCTCAGCATTCATTAGTCTAACATGTCCCTGTCTCTATCCTGCTCCCCCTTAGGCTCTAGCATAGATTTGTTGTTATGTTTCTAAGGATTTTTTCTGGTTCAGTCCTTCAATCCTCCGATCTTGTGGTCTCACTGCAACTAATCTCGATGCTGGCTGATAAGGAACTCCGGTTGTTGATTGTTGCCTTGGCTGTGCCCTCGAACAATTAGTTATGCGATGATCTGCTGACCCACATATCAGACACAACCCCAAAGCTCTTCTACACTATTTCCGAACATGCCCCGGCATATTGCAGAAACTGCACACTAAAGGACCTCCTTTATTAACCATCGCTTGTCTCTTTGCTGGAGGGGCTCCAAACCTCTGGGAAGAACTTTCTCCTTGATTAAATGGCCTTTTGAATATCGTCGGTCTCCCTTCTTTAGTTACTTTCACCAGGCGACACGCTGCTTCAAACATTTTCAAGTAAGTCCTGTAGTTATGACTTGCTAGATGCTCTCTTAGATAATACATCAATCCTTATTGGAACATATGTGCTTGCTCCTCTTCATCAGCTACCAGGTTTGGGGTGAAACGATTGAGCCTCACGAATTCTGCAGTATAAGCATTTACAATCCGATCTCCTTACTGCAGTGCCAAAAATTTCTTCCTCGTTTCCTGTCTTGCTGATGTATGGAAAAATCTGGCGAGAAATGCTTCCACAAAGTTCTCCCAGATTAAGGGTTCTTGGTGCTTTTTTCAGCAAGCCACCACGTTCTGGCTACATCAGTAAATTGTATACATACTACCTCTACTTGATTTTCCTTTGGAATTCTTGTTGTCCTCAAAAGATTCTCTATATCTACAATCCACTGTTTAGCCTTTAGTGGTCCTTCTGTCCTAGAAAATAGTGGTGACTGCAGTTTCTGAAAATCTGACACCATCCCAGTTTTTTCTGGTTCTTTAGACTGCAACATTATCTGTAATATCATTGTCGTGCTCTCCTGCATCTGCGCTATCCTTTGTACTAGGCTCATAAGGTCAGAAGTCTCATCTATCGGACTCGAACTCGTACTTGCAGAAGATTGGGTCGACATTATTCTGCAACGGACCAGATAGGAATCAAAAAAGAATTCACGATAGATATCTCAAACAAATAGGAAACAATAGGATATGCATGATACTAGATCGAATATATATCAAATAATGAGCAGCAATTATTGATAATGAATCACATACATGTTCTTATGTGGCAGTAATCATATGGCCTTCCATCTAAACCATGTGTTGTGATACCACCCTGTAACGCCCCCGTTTTTCAGTTACTTTCCAAAACGGAGAACGCTACTTGTAATTTATACTAGACCACCTAACAGTTACAGAATCTTAGAATAATCGTAATTACTGTCACAATAAGATGAGTAAATGACATATCTGAAACTGAAAGGATTTCATTTATACAAAGAGTTCATTACATAAGATGACACGCTGTTTAAATATGAACACAAAAGAATCAAAAGAGAAAAGCAGTGCTCAAACAAAAATAAATACAAACAAAATATACAAAGATTCTCCATAGGGTACTTCACTTGCCTATTGTCACTCGATCTGTCAAACGAAGTACGGGTTTTCAATTGGGATTGGCTCCCCTTCTTCGCCTTTCAAATCTGAATTCAAAACCCACAGGATTAAACCCAGCAAGTAACAGTTTAAGAAGAGAAAATATGTACTATAATAGTACAGGAATATCAATAAGCGTGAGCATGTTTATGTCAATATTGTTCGTGTACGTATAAATTAAACATTAAAGCAAATATAAATAAATACATAAATAAATGAACAAATATGACAATAATTTCTCTATCTATTTAATTATATATTTTGTTGGACTCAGTCACCGTCTAATTTAATTGTACAAACTGTATTAATTGATAAATTAATGCTATTCTCCATTGTCATATAAGTGCCCGTGCATACCTGAGACCTTACCCCAATGCTCATGGCGCTGAACCATGACATGCCGCTAGGCATAGCAATCAATTTTCATACTGTTTTATAGTAACAGATATACCACTCTGGGTATCAATTATCAATTGGTAATCCAGTAATCACCTAAACCGCTACAGTAAAAAAATCCCGGCCTTAACATTACAATAATTTTTTATAGAAAATGGCTCTCATCCATAATATAGTTTCTCCCATCCTCGTGTTTGTAATACATTATATACATGATAATTTTATTTTACATTTACTGTTATTTTTCCTTTCCCATCTTTTATAATATATATATATATATATATATATCATAATAACATACTTGAATTTCCATGACTGCACATGACATGTAGTATCATAGCACATAATTTGTAATATCAGAGTACATGACTTGTAGTAAGATGAATTAGATATTCGTATCATCTAAAAAATTTTAGGGCACAATTATATCACAATATAATTTATCAAAATTGATTAAATCATTTGGTCCAGTTCTCAATATCAATCAATGCCTAATTTGTGAACTAAGTACATTATGTAATAATACTGCATTATTTTTAAGCCCAAACTTATGGACTTGTTTCATTTCCAGGTTCAATAATATATATTTATATATTTTTCTTTGATAAATTTTTGATTGCCCAATTTGCCACTTATTCATTTATCTATCTATCTATTTATTTATTTATTTATTATTATTATTATTATTATTATTATTATTATTATTATTATTATTATTATTTGCATTACACTTTATTTCTATCCATCAATTATTCTTAATTAAGGTCCAAGTCCAATCCATCAATCATTTAAGCCCAAACCTATTAAATTTCCACTTAATCATATTTTTATTTTTATTTTTATTTTTATTTTTATTTTCTGTCTGGCTCAGGCCTATGTCCAAACCCACTGTTTTTAATTTAATTTTTTTTTTTTACTGGGCTGGGCTGGCCGGCCCAGTCTTTTTTTCCTAGCCCAAGCCCAATGCTCTCTTTCTTTCCTTTTCTCTTTTTTTTTTCTTTTATTTTACTGGGCTGGGCCAGGCCCAGTTCCCTCTTTTTTTTTACTTTTTCTTTTTCTTTCTCTTCTTTCGACCCAGCCCACAAAATTCTCTCCTCTCTCTTTCTGCTACTTCTTCCTCTTCTTCTTTCCTCTCTTTTTTTTTTCTTTTTATTTTATTTATTTACCTATTTGTAAAATTTATTGTAAAGAATATAATTGTAAAAAGGAGCACTCTCATATCAAAAATAAGATTTCTATTCCAAATCGAAACTTAATTTAACGAAATAGTAAGCATTTAAGCAATTTTGCAACAATATAATCAACATAAAATTATATAATTAAAAAGAAATAATCGAGAAGAGAAGTGTGTTATTTACATCAGGCTCCCTTTTACTTTCTTCGATTTTTCCCGAATTCTCTCCTTTCTCCTCTTTTTTTTTCGTTCGGTTGTGTTAGTGCAAATTGACAGATGGTGAGAAGAGGATAGAGTGAGAGAGAGAGAGAGAGAGAGTAGGTGTTGGGTTTTTATTTTTTGTTTTTTTTTCTTTCTTTTTTTCCAATTTGCTTTTCATGTGGCCACCGTCCATGTTTGGTGGTAGCTTGCGGTAGCCAACTCAATCCCTTTTTAATTAAATTATTATTTTATTTATTTATTTAATAATTTAGTAATTTCGGTTCCGTGTAATATTCTCCGAATACTACCAAATTAATATAGGGCATGGTGCTTAACGAGAGGAACGATACAAAATTATCTGTTTATTGTTTCGATATCCGGAATAAATGAACCAAAATTTTGAAGTAATTAGAAGGATGATTTTAATATTATTAAATTAGCAAATTTGGGATAATTTTTTCGGTCTCATAAGAAAAATCTCCAAAAATCCTAAATATTACAAAACTAATAATCGCAAAGACTGAATCTCATTTGGATTTGCAGATTTAAAGTTATATTCACCAAAAGTTATTTCGGTGTCCAAAATTGAATTCGGTGGACTTATTCGGGACAACTGGTCTCAATAGAGCAATACAGATAGCTCGAATTTTGAGGTATTATATTATTATATTGAGAAGAACATATATATTATTTAAAATATTGTCTTTTACTTCACCATAAATAAAGAGGATCATAATTCTTCATTAATATAATTGTTGATTAAAATTAACCGATTAGATCTATCGAGCCAATTCGAGAACCGAACAGGAAATTAGGCTCAGAATCGATCATGAGCCAGAACATATTTGAGCATCTGAATCAACTAAGTTTGGCAAATAACCTGCAGAGAGAATATTAGATTATAATAGAAAAATAGACAATAGAAAGGCATACATAGTGATATACCGATATTCGATTGAGAAGAGTCTCGAACTATATCCTTAGAGATGTAGTGGTTGTTTGGCATGAGTTTTAATCTCTGGATAACTCTTGTTTCCTCTCTGGAGATTACAAACTCTCAAAATATGTAGAGAAGATGTAGGACAAGGAGAAAGGATCAATAATTAGCCGCCACCTCCTCAAAGATAAGGGATGTATTTATAATTTTTTGATGGTAGAGTTGTAGTCAATTTTAATCCATGTAGTTTTCAAATATGAGATGGATTCAACTTCCATCGAAGAGGAAATTTTCTGTTTGTAGTTGAATTCGTTTTTTTTTTTTTTTTTTTGTCTAAAAAGAATGAAGGATTCGTTAGTCTTCCTGGGCCATGAAGGCTTTCTGAGCCTTCACTTAATGGGCTCCTTTTTTTTGTAGTGTTGGACAGATCAGATTATGAATTAACAATAACCAAATAATTATTCCAAAAATATTTTGGATATTGTACAATGATAAAAATATATGTTAGATAAAAATATATGTTCTATTACATATCACTAGTAGTTTAAGGTTAAAATTTTCATAGATAATTGATTATGTAAGCCTATCGAGCCGAGATCTTTAGGTCTAAAACTGGTCTAATTAACAATCAGACCTAAAATCTAAGTCCAAACCCACCTTTGAATGGGTTGGACTAAATAATAAGTGCGTCATGCTTCACCCAATTCTCCACCCTAATAGTGGACTATGGGAAGAGTTAAGGAAGAAAGAAGAAATCACTAATGAGAAATATTGATGAACGTTTGAGGAGATCATGCATAAGAAATTTTTTCAAGAACAAAGTTATTGTTGGCTTACTTAACTAAGTTAAATCTTTTGATGAACATCATCGAAAATCAAATTTAGAATATTCTTTTCGAAAATTGGGGGTATTGCTGATTGGACTAACCCATTTTTATACACATGTTAGAAAAATGATGTGGCTTAGTTATCCATCATTTTCTAGGTGTGGTTTCATTTTTTGACAAAACCATTTATAATCTGTTAGTTATACACACACTACTTATATAAATATTATTGTGGTTGAAATATTTCTAACGAGAAGGGGTTGAAGAGTCAAACTGGCTAGAAAAGAAAGTAGTATCCTTCTACTTAGTTATAGTTATAGTTTACCATTGTATGACAACTCGAGTTTATAGTACAGTTCAAATAGAAATTAGAATCCAAGGCAAATTTTTGAATAAGGATATTTTAAATAGAAAGACGAAAAAGAAAAATATTTGGGGAGCCTTTTTTAAATGAGTCCTAAAAATTCATATACTAAAATGTCATACATAAATCTACTACGATAACATTGGAGAAAAGTAAGAAAAGGAATTATGGAGTCTTTCTAAGAGTTGTACAAAATCATTATATTTGAATCTAACAAATGAATCTTAAAACTTTGGGGTTGTAAGAAAATCTAGAGACATGTATATTTGAATCTAACAAATGAATCTTTTGCTTTTTGGGCCCTACTTTTTATCCAGCCATACTTCAAGTCCGCTAAGAGCTAACCAAGCTGAGAAGGGAGCTTGTGTTCCTTCAAACATAGAAGTACTTTAAAAACTTTTTTGTTCGAAAAAAAAAAATACTCACAAGAGTGCCAAATAAATTGAACTATAATCTACGGACGTTGAGAAGGGAAAAATAAAATAAAATTGACTCTCTGATCGCCAAATGGAAGAAAAATAACAGCATTTTCTCAACAAGATATCGAGGCAAAAGAAAACATTTAAAATGTTTTTTTTTTTTTTTTAATAACATCATATCATACAAATTTCTTGAGTCTTAGAATCAGAATACAACAAGAATCCACTTTTTGAGAGGATTACACAAATCAATTTATTCGAGAATTGGCTCAACAAAAAAAGGTAGAGCAAGAATTAGAATATCGATAATTGTCAAAATTCAGCAAACACAAGGCATACCATCAGCTTTTTAATATCCTATAACCAAACCTTTGAGAATCAGAACACAAATAAATGAATACTTGGGCGAAAGAATGAAACCAAATTCGACAGAATGCAGATTTTGTATCCACTGCCTTCCGTCGCACAAACAGTAAACTTGCAGTTTTCTAGTAAAAACCAATCTGAACACCGATAAATCCATCAGGAGACATTCACCTAGAGTATCTGCAGCTTACCCAGATGCTCAAGCAGGGATGTTGCCTTGCGCTTTGCTCTATCTGTGCCGCTCTTTGACAGCTCAGTTAGAGGTATAACAGCACCCAGCCTCCCGATACAAGCCAGGTTCTCACCATCTTTTTTACACAGTGCCAGCAGTATAGCCGCTGCATTCTCCTTGTTTCGTGGCTGGCCAGTCCTCAGAAGATCGATGAGGACTGGAATCGTGTTAGCCTTAGCGATAGCCACCTTTCCCTCTTGGTGACTCACGAGAACCGACAATATGGTCAATGCTTCATCCGCCATGCCACTGCTCGAAGAATCCCTCAGCATCTGAAGCAACGGTTTCAGGATCCCAGCCCTCACTGCACGAACCTTGTTTCCCTGATAGATGCACAGGTTAAAAAGAGCAGTTGCAGCATCCTTTTTTCCCCTAGGGCTCCCACTATGAAGCAATTCCACTAAAGAGTCTATGGCCCCCGGCGTGCCTCCTATGGTTATCTTATTCTCATCGATCAGTGACAGGCTAAAAATGGCTGCTGCAGCATTCTCTCTTGCCTCCATGCTTCCTTTCCTCAGTACCTCGATGACTGGAACTATGGCTCCGGCAAGAATAATTAGTTCCTTGTTGTGATCATATATTGAGAGGTTTAAGAGAGATGTTACTGCATGCTCTTGCGCCTTAGGGTCATCAACTGATAAGAGACTGACGAGAGATGGGATAGCTCCTGCTTCGGCTATTAGTATTCTGTTGTCTGTGCTCCTTTTTGCCAGAGATCGGATTTCAGCAGCAGCAGATCTCCTCTCCTCCAATGACCTACTAGTTAGATTACGGACAAGTGAATTGATCGCGGCTCTATCCCCACCAATATCGTGGAAGGTTCCGTCACTCTTTCTACGTCCACTCATTGATCTGTGAGGCTCCTCTATCCTGTTAGTTTCACACCACTGCATAATCAGGCTTCTCAGCACATAGTTAGGAGTTAGAGTCAGGTTTTGGAGCTTCTGCTGAGTTTTTGGACATGTTCGGTTACCACAATCTATCCATTTCTGGATATATGATCGCTCATAAGTCTGCAAAATCCATGAAGAGACGGTCAATACTCGCAGACTCCAAAAAAAATAATAATAATAATAATTGCATTTCCGGTGTGAGGTTAAATGTGTTTGCATCATCATTTCAGATCTTTCACGACAACCCTCAATGGTCTTGAAACTTTAGCATTGTTAGCAATAGTTTGGAGATTTGTTCTTTTTCTCTCTTTTTTTTTTTTTCTTTTTTGTTTTTACTTTTACCCTCTCAATTTTAGCTTACATGTCATACCAGTTGAGTTTGAATCATAAATCGAATGTAGTTAATGACAAATCCAAAAATATCATAACAACGGTCAAGAAGAGGGTTAGAAGTCATTGTTTATATGGGATAAGAATTTAGCAGACTAAGTTCAAGTTGACCATTTATTAAAAGCTGTGACTTTGGAGGGCCTTGTGTTGGAATTAACTTAAGAAGAAAAAAATCTGAGAGAAAAAAGAAGGGAATTATTAAAAAAAAAAAAATAGATGCGAAGTAAATGGTAAGTGATATTGCTATAATATAACCTGTCCTGTGGAAACAATAACGGGATCCCTCATCAGTTCCAGAGATATCGGGCAACGGAAATCCTCTGGGATCATGGGAGTATCAGGTTTCTTTACTTCCTCCATAGTCGTGGCAGTGTCGTCAATTGACTTGCTCTCAGCTGCCACAGCTCTAGACTGATCTACATCCCCAGTCTTCTCAAGTACTTCAATCAAATCGAATATTTTCTCAGCATCACACCTAGATTTTCCATTTACTTCTGCAACCATTGTAATTATTTCCTCAAAATCATGGTTGATGGTATCAACGTTGCCTGCGTCCTCGATCTTCAATGCTTTACACCTACTCAATGTTTCCTTTTTGAGTTCTTTCACCTTTGTGCGGGCCAGTATTTGGTAGAGTTCTTGAAAGATTTGATTTGGTGTTCCACTCTTTTCAGTCGCTCTTCTCAACTGTGTCCGCACCAGCTCAACCTACAAAATCAGTAGAAGTTAGAAGGGAATCAAAAGAGCACAATAACACTCTGAACAGACAAGTACAAGGTCTTTTGCCCATACCTGTTCTTGGACTTCGTCTGATATCTCAAAATAATCATATGGCAGGTCTCCAAGGACCTTCTCTAACTGCCATGTCACGTAATGGAATTGGACAGCAATATTTTTGCCCACTACATTCTAGATTAAAAAACAGAAAAGAGAGATTAGAAAAAGTCTAACGTCCATAAGGTTAGCATTTTTTATACTGAGAATGAAGATTCTTAACACAACAAAGGCATAACATATGGAGCTTTAGCAGTACAATTGACCACTGGCGAATAATATTAGTTTCATGAATAAGAATCAACCTGACAAAACATCCTGGTGATTATATCCTATATGAGCAGACATACTATTTTGCAACAAAGCATAACCTCCATGCAGGTAGTTGACAAACAAAAAACAGTCAATACTTGGCATAGATGCTTCAAGACCAGTATCGATAGTTTCTGGTAATTAGATCAGAGGACTTATAAATTACAGATACTATGATCTTTTTCCTTCTTTTTTTTTTTTTTTTTTTGGGGGGGGGGGCGGGGGGGACAATGCAATTACTATGATCATTTTAATCGAGGGTAGTCAGGACAATTAATTTCGATGCCACCAAAAGAAATATACATACAACAATAACAACAACTAAGCCTTTTATCTCAATTATTTGGGTAGGCCATATGAACCAAAAGAGAATTACGGCAGATCAAATCACATGAAAAAACCTTCTCCACCAATTGCTATCAAGCAATATGTCTACACTTACGCCTTTAGTATCTATATCTTTTCGTATCATCTTCATCCATATTTTCTTCGGTTGCCTCATTGCGCTCCTCCATTTCAACTAACAAGCTTAAATCCTACTGTTGATATCACTATCAATCTCTCCATTCTTTTAGATAATAAAACCCAAGTAGCTAAATTAGTTACTCATTGGTATCTTTCGCCCATCCAATATTACACCATTATAGTCTCCGATCCTCCGTATACTAAATTTGCACTCTTTACTTTGTTCTACCTTGATATTCTAAAGTTTGCCTCCATAACTCTTAGTATTTACTACTACTCACATCTCATTGTTTAAGTCAATATCATCAACAAATAACATACATCAAGGTATCTCTTTTTGAATAGATCTCATAAGCTCATCCATGACTATGACAAAATAAGAATAGACTCAATACAGATCGACAATACAATCCAGTTGTGACTGAAAAATCACTTATTAAACCACTGCAAGTTCTGTCCTTACCAATACCCTATTATACTTGGCTTTACTTATGTCAATATACTTGATAAAAACTCTTTTCTTCATCAATATCCACTATATCACCTCTCTCAGTGCCTTATCATAAGTTTTTTCTAAACTATAAAAGACAATATACAAATCTTTACTTTTCTTTCGAAATCAGTCTATAAGTTAACAAATCAAATGAATAGCATCTATCGTCGATCGTCCCAACATGAATACAAATTGCTTCTATAATATTATAATAATATATATTTACCAGTGTTCAGTTACCTTTTTTCCAAAACTTAATGCTCTGACATGAGTTTTATTTTACGATAGTCAAAAATAACTCTGAACATCACCATTTTCTTATATTGAGATACTAAAATATTCTTCCTCCATTTATTTAGCATCATTTTAGTTTATCATATTTTGTTAAAGAAATCAATCAGTCATTTCACACTCATCTTTCCTAGATATCTAGCCACCTCAATAAGAATTTTATTTAATCCATTAGTTTTTCTTAGTTTCATTCTCTTAAAAAATTCTTTTATTTTAGATTCTTTAATTCTACATATAAAATTTGGTAAGATCACCTAAATCTTGAGTAAAACTACTATTATATAATCTGTCAAAATAATCTCTCTATCTTTCATTAATCTATTATTCTCGAACTAAAACCTTATGATCCTTATTTTTAACAGACTTTACAATACATGGCTCTAGATTTTCTTTTATTCGAAAAAATTTGTATATATTCTTTTTAGCCTCTTTAATGTCCAACTTCTCTTACACTTCTTTGTAAACTTTAGCTCTCTTACATACCGAACAACTTTCTTAGTCTTCTTCTAGGCTAACTTATACCTCTCAAACTCACTCCATCACGGTTCTTCTTCAAATCTAAGTGAGAATCCTGCTTAATCTTAATAATAAATTTTGCTTCTTAATTCCATCATATGTGTCCTTACACGGTGGAGTAATACCCTCGACTTACCAATTACTTCTTTAGCTACGCTTTTAATGCAACTAGCTATTTTATTTCATGTTACATTAAGATCATCTTGGACCTTTCATTTGCTGCCTGTATCGCAGGATCTATAAAAGCTCATTGTTAACTTCCAGCCACGAATATTTAATTTTAGAATCTAACTTATGTTTAATTTTTTAAGTCTCCTCCTAACTCAAAAATCTAAAACTAAGAGCATAAGTTGAGTTACTACATTATTATCGGTCACTATCTCAGTATCAATGTAACTAGTTCAATCTATCCACTTAGTTAAAAATAAATTTATTTGACTCGCACTCGATATACTTCTAAAAGTAATTAAGTGAAAAACTCTCTTTTTAAACTAAGCATTCGCTAAGATCACATAATAAGACAAGCAAAATCTAGAATCAAGTTACTTGTTTTTTTTCCCAAAATCAAATCCTCCATATAAACTATCAAACCCACTACGACTAGATCTTGCATGCCCATTGAGGTCACCGTCTATAAAGAGCCTTTTTTAATGGATATCCCCTGTACCATCTTGATAGTAACTAAATATATTAAGTCCAACTTGTGGAATATAGACATTAATAATACTAAGAATCTTATATCAAAAATAATTTTAACTAATAAGATCTTATCACTGTATCATCCTTCCTCCTAACTTTCATTAATAAAATCCTATCACGATATCATCCTTCCTCCTAACTTCCATTATATCTCTAATTGTTCATCTATGATTACACCTACGGCATTATGATTTCAATCTCTATCTATATATCAAAGTTTACAGCCCTAAAACTCAATGACTCTAGCTTTCTTTCATATCCATTTAATCTCATGTGCACATAAAATACTCTCTGTCCTCATCTAAACATCAACTAACTCTGTTAATCTACACGTTAGAGAACGTGTGTTCCATGAAGCAAATTGAATCATTTGTTCATGAGCTAATGCTTTATCACTCGTTTATTTGACACTACATCCGGATACTGATTAGACGTGTCGATACTATGCGACGACCTAGCAACTTCAAACACTTTTCACTACATTCATGCTCCAATATTGCACGTCACTCAGCAGGAGACGTCACATGAAATTCAATTTTTAGCTCATATCATAATATGTGACAAGATTTTATCTTGGCTATCAAAAACCTACCACAACTCTCTTCTTTTATCGCGATTCAGAATAGACAATGAAATGATGAAAAATTAAGCACAACATTGATGGATATACCAAAAGTAATATAATAATGAAACGAGTTTACATAGCTGATTAAGAACAAAAATTGAATAACAATTAACCATTAAAGTTCTGCACAAATTCATCATGAAGAAGTATATCCATATCCTCATATTAGAACCAAAGTTATAAGATAATTGAAGGCCACAACCAATTATGCTGCAAAATTCTCCATTAGTACTATGATTCATGTTTGGTCAATTTCCCTATGAAAATTAATGCCATAAGAAGATATATTGATGTTTGTTACACGATGTTACCATAAAATTGGTTTATGAAATTGACACGATGATACAAAATTCTCACACTTATCTTGATTCACAACAATCAATGCCTACAATAAAAAGAGTACACAACTTAAACTTGACTTTATGCCAGAGAAGTCTACCACAGAAGTTATTTGCTTTACTAAGACAATCAATAGAATTGTATAGATAGCATAAATGAGATTTCAAGCTTGGTCTTCATTAGCTACGGAAAAACTCAAGATAGGCCTCAAGTGGATTATACGATGGGTTTTAGGGCAAAGATGTCTAGCAATTGTGATTAAGACAGCAAGTCCAATGGAGATTATGCAGTAAATTTCCTGAAATAACTATATAAACTTCCAAATGCTTTGAGGATTTGAATGTTGTCTATGGCAATTAAGAAGCATCCTATCCAAAAAAGAACTGATATAAATAGAATGGAAATTTGACTAATTAAGGAAGAAACAAAGGAATGGAAGGGGGGAAGTTCAAAAAATTTGAAGTATAGCACCAACACTTATATTATAGCCATATGTGTTAGACGTTATGACATGTCATATCGTTTGTCCGAAACGTGTGTTGTATATATTTCTTAGAATTCATCACATGCTAGTTTGTCATGTCCATATTCAATTCATATAACGTGCTTTTCCTGTAAGATAATACCGTAAATCATCACCTTCAAAAAATTCTCTTCACTCTTGTCTCTCGGAAAAACCATCAATTTCCCATAATATAAGATGACACAATTGCATTCATAACTAAAATTGATCTTATCCAAAAAAAGCTCCACCAACAAAGCTATTTACTTTACCAAGTCAATTGATGATATTGTATAGCGAGCATTTGAGCACTTAAGGTACGGTTTCTTAGGAGATTATATGCAGGTTCTATTTTTGTGCATATGTGGATGGGTTCGTTATGTTTTGGGGAGTAAAGGGTAAAAGAAGTGAGTAAGACACATTTTTTTGTGGAGCTTATGTGGTCAACTATGAAACAGCTAATATGACCAAATATGTTGAAGCTGTTTTATGTGTCAAGGAAAACAAGAGGAAAATAAAAATAGTTGCTAAAGCAAGAATTTTGTGATGGATGAACAGAAATATACTAAAAAAAACATGATTAAGAATTTATTTTTTTTCCCTACGGAAAGCCAGATGTCACTCCAATTATTATACCAGATGAGTTAGAATCACCTAAATTGTTTCGGCAGAACCAACGATTGAGTCGCTGTTTAAAAGTTGTAGGATCAGAACTAAAGGAATGTGGGCGGCGGAAGATGATTTTAATCTAACAGATGGATGCCTATTTTCTAGAATAAAGGCTTTGTCTCGTCATAATGTCAAAAAGAATGAGAAATTACCTATGAATTAGAGAATTAAAAGTAATGAAAAAGAGACAAGAAAAAAAAAAGGTTCCTAATTCATATAATAACAAACATGAATTAATTCACATTGTTGGCGCAACTTTGCTTTGAGAATATATATTACAGATATCTGAATTAAAATCTATTTGTGCACTTGTCTAGTAAAAATCTTTTGATGCATGGAGAAAATTTCCACCGTTTGTACCAAAAAAACTCAATTCAATCATTTTAAGTCTATAGGACCTTAAACTGAACCCTAAGAAGTCCTCCTTCATAAGAAAAGGAAACAACTAGTTGCTAGTTCTTTATCTAGCGATCACGCTCACCTCGATTAAGTTAACAATTCTCATTAAAAGAAAATGATCAACGACTGCATCAAATTCAATCCCATCCACATAAAAATGTCCAATGAAATGCCTCAACAAAATAAAAGACATTAAAAAAAAAAAAAAAAAAACCCAATTTCAACTCACATTGCTCCCATCGCCCTGCGGCCGGCCCAGCTCCACGAATCTCTTGGCAGATTCAAGTGCCAGCAGCAGATCGCCCAAACAAGAACTAGCAGAACTCGAAGACGACGACGACGAGGCCGAGGCCACCCCGCCTCTACTCACGAACTCCCTAATCTCCTCCACCAAATGCGAGAGCAGCGACACCTTCCTCGACAACCAAACGCAGTCGGCCTTGATCGGGCCGTCGGCGAAGTCCACCCCCATGGCTGCGACATCGCGGGCGGCGATCAGAATAGTGTCCGCGATGCTCGGGGCATCGGAGACAGGAGAGGCCATGGGGATGCGGAGGGCGAGCGGGAGAGAAGTGATGGGAGACAAGAAGAGGCCAGTAATGTAAACGTCATAGAGAGAGAAAGAGGGAGGAAGGAGAGAGAGTATCAATGATGAGGGGGGAGAGAGAATCTCGAGGAATAAAGAAATGGAGGATAGAATAGAATAGAAAGAGAGGGTAAGAGACGAGGCTCTCACGACGACGGAGAAGAGCCAGAAGAGGGGGGGTGGGGAGGGGGCAGTCTAGCGTTGAGGGCAAAGGAAGATAAGAATAATTTAAAAAAAAAAAAAAAAAAGGATGAAATGTTTTTACAAGCTATAAACACGCATGGTGGTATTGGACTTGGTTTTCAAATTTTTGAAGAAATCCGTTAAGAAGGGAGTTTCCAAAGGAGCACACCATTTTTTTTCCAGTGAGCCCACTTTATAACTGTCCGAATTTTGAATCCGGACAAAAAAATACTGAAAAGTGGGCTCACTAGGAAAATTGTTGTGCTACTTTAGAAACTCCCATTAAGAACGGGCTACAGGGTTTGGATCGGGGAGTTTCTAAAGTGGCACACCATTTTTTCTAATGAGCCCACTTAGAAACTTTTTTCATATTACAAATTTGTCATCGATTTTTTTGGACTGGAATGTCCTTTCTTCAACCTCTTTCTCCTTCTATTCTCAAACTGCAGTTAAGTTAACCAAAAAAAAACATAAAACCCATAACTATTCCATCAAAACTTTTCCTATATTAAATTATCTCACAAATTAAATTCAAAAATTGAATTTATTAAGCATTTGCTTACTAAAAAACTCTAAAAATATTGCGAATTGATAAAAAATATTAAAAAAAAACACACAATCTGGACTAACAGTCCGAACGACTCTGCACTATCAATTCCGGACTGGTAGTCCGAACAATCCAATATCCGTCCGGACTGGAAGTCCAGACAGTGGACTTCTGTCTGAACTAGAAGTCCGAACGAAATTTTTTTGACCGGACTGCCAATCCGGATAGCAGTCCACTGTCCGGACTTCCAGTCCAGACAGTTGGAGTTTTGTCCGGGGTGTACACCCCGGACAAGAGATAAGGTGGAATTTTTGTACAAAATATATTAAATGGACAGGAGGCGAACTCTTTGGTTTGGTTTTGAGTTGTATGCTCTAGCATTCTGCATTCAATTTTTGGTTATGGGATCATAGTTTAGTATTCATTACCTACAACTTTTGTTAGGATTTACTCATGACTATTGGCAGTTTCAGGCGAGAGGAATTCTTTGATTAGGTTTTGAATTGCCGATGGAAAGTTGATGTTTTAATCTGAGATGGTCTCATATTTTGACTATAACACCATGAACCAAAGGAATAAATTCATATTTTTTTAATAACAAACACAAAGAATTTATTTTTTGTGATAATGTGAATTCACACAATAAGAATTATGAACAAATAAGCGCATAATTAGAAACAACATTATATATATATATATATATATATATATATATATATATATATATATATATATATATATATATATATATATATATATATATATACAAAGTTTCGTTTGCAACAAACAGTTCTTGAAAATTTCTCCTTCTTCGAGTGCTCATATGCCACCTTCCTCTCCAACTTCTCCTTCTGCACCTTTGATAGAGGGACATGAACTGTCATTGGCTTCATTCAGCAATCTAGTGATCCCCTCAAGCATTCTAAGATGTTTATCCCCTGCAAGTGGATAAATATAAATATTTAGCACACGAGTGGGAAATAAGATAAAGTTAACAAATCATCATGGGTCATATTGAAACTAAAAGTTTTCCAAACAGATCATCTAGCACTACCAGTTGCCTCCATTAGAACATACATATGATGCTATTCAACCCAATAGCTATACACCCTTATATACTTACATTTAACAATTTAAAATTGACAACCGATAAGAGTCTAAGTAAAGGACTCAATAGGAAGCTTGACTCACAAGGTTAGCATATAAAACTTTGTTCACTACTTTATGTATGGTTCCCAGTGAATAAATTATAAGCATTTACAATATGTTAGCTTCAATTTGCTGTTAAGTGGGGGGCAAAACAAGTATGTATTACCAATATCATACTTTATATTTTGTTATAATATAAATTTATTATGGTTATGTTTGTAATATGTTTGAAAGTTGTAATGTTGTGCTTAGGAAGCTAGATCGTTAACCACCATTGTTAGCGAATCATAATGCCAACAACAATTTAACTAAAAATTGCTCAAAATTCTTAAAATATCTATACAAATTATGCAATGTTGGAGACAGTGATGACAGGGACGGAGGAGAGAGCGGATGCTGGTATGGTGCCCGACCCGGTAGCGGTGATGATGGCAGGCTCGGCCTGGTGGAGGAACCACTGAATGATCATCAAGCACATTGTGAAGTATTTCATGAGCAAAATTTATGCAATGCGATTAATTTTTTTTTTTTTTTTTAAAAACCCCCCACAAATTAGACAATTTGAAAGATCATTTTTTTTAATTAAAAAAAATAAAGAAATTGATGAAGTGAGAGCAAGACCGAGCGACGAGGTCAGCGTCGACGACAGGGATGCCACTGGACTTGAAGAGATCCGACACGGTGCTCTTTCTCGACGAGATCCCACCCGTTAACCCGATAACCCGCATCTTCGACCCGCTCTGGCGAGCAAGGGCGGGGATCCGATGCGGAGAGCTCGCCATCGCCGGAGGTTGAAGAGAGAGGAGCATCGAGTGGGTTGGGGGGGAGTTCTGCACAGGGTAGTGAGGGAGTTGGTAATATGGATGAAGAATGCAGGGAGGGTATTTTTGGATTTTTTGGTGTGCTCACTAAGATAAATCCTCTCTTTTCCAAAGAGAGAGTGGGCTCACTAGGAAAATTGGGCTCACTAGGAAAAAAAGGTGTGCCCGTCTAGAAACTCCCTTTGGATCATGCATCCTGGATCCTGTGAGCTTTTACAGAATCCGCTCATTTAATCGGGAGTTTCTAAAGGGGCATGCTATTTTTACTAGTGAGCCAACTTTAAAAGTTTACTTTTATAACAAGATTGATCCAAAATTTTTAGGACTAAGTTGCTCTCTCCTTCAATCTCAGCTCTCCCTCCCCCTCCCCCTCCCATACGAACAGGTGCAGAAAGTGGCGGCGATACCAAGTGGCTATGCTACAGCGGGTTGGGAGAGGTCTGCAGTGGGTTGGGGGAGGCCTGTAGTGAGTTGGTCAGTCCTAGGAATTTTTAGGGTAGTGGGAGAGTTGGGGAGTTGGGTTTTAGAGAAAGTGGGTGAGAGAACAAAGGGATGGTATTTTGGACATTTTTGATGTGCTCACTAGGAAAAACTCTCTCTCTTTAAAAGAAATGGTGGACTCATTAGGAAAATTGGGCTCACTAGCAAAAATGGTGTGCCCTTTAATCACGGCCGAATATTATTTTTTTAGTAAGATTTGGATAGCAAAACTTCAGGGGTGCTATCTAATGTATGACTTTCATATTATTTTTACCGAGTGCTGCATGTGTATCATATTTTGAATGAATGTTTGAAACATAAAATTTTAATGTTTTTTTGCATAAAATTACTAATGTATTGATAAGCATAATTTTACAACTATGGAAGTTCATATTCAGTGGTTTTGTTTTTGCTAAAATGCTAGATGCAAATTTATGACCTATCTAGATAGAAATTGTAATACTGTACCCTACATTAGGGATTTTTTTATTGAACTATTATGAAGTAATTGGAATCACGAAATAGAAAAGAATTGCAAGTATTACTTTATCTAAATAATAAAATTACTTAACAAGTATACAAGAGGTCAAAGATTTTGAAAGGAGAATTAAAAAATAGGATTATTTGCAACTTATTATTTTTGGGAAAAAGAAGTAAGTAGAGGCATAAAATAAGAATGCTCTGCAACTACTCAATTGCTTTACCAAAGTATTTGAACTGATGGAATGTTTAGTACAGTTAATACTTAACAAGTAATATGAAACCATTGAGCTACATGCATTACAAATTAATCATATAAAATGTTATAAGTGAGACCAGAAGTACCACATAAGAAACTTTCTCAAATTATTAGAAAATGGTGAGTGATTAAAAAGGCCCCCAAAAACCATTTCCCTCTCCTCCAAATTCAAGCACGTACTCGATCAAGATCCAAATGGAAACACTTAATATTGCCCATTTATTTATATTTACTGTCAATTTAGTAATGATAATGGACGTGGCCACGGATCAATTTTTAATTCAATTTATACAAAATTTTGAATGAAAAAAATAAATTTTTTATTTTTAATATAAAAAATTGTATAAAACGGACTAAAAATTGATCAATAGACGCGTCCATTACTATCTCTATTTCTAACCAAATAAACTTATTGGATCGAATTTCACCACAGAAACCCGTTGGGTCCAGTTTTGGGTCGGATCCAATATCCACACCCAAGATGGTTCGGTCCTACTGCATGTGGGGAATTTCCAAAGGAGCACACCATTTTCTTATTTAGCCCATTTTATAGTATTATTTTAAAAATCTAAACGGTTATAAAGTGGAGTGGGCTTAGTAGGAAAAAAAGGTGTGCTCCTTTAGAAACTTCCCTACATGTGGGTGTAGAGCCGGGAAGTTGTCCAAGGCCGCCGGCCTGTATATGTTCATTTTGAAAAATGAGTTGGAAAGGGCGGCCTCCGCCGGTCATCCATCAATCACCTACTTATCTCAGAACACCAAACACATGAACCATCCAGTCATCGCAGAGCCCCAGCAAGGAAAATGTGGGGCCCACTCGAAATCTTCATCACGTAACCCTTCCCCATGTGCTCTTGTTGGTGTTTCGAATATCGACCCAGTGACAAAGAGCTTTGCAAGATTATAAAAATGCAACGAGGCTCCCTAGGTGATGAATTTTGGGTCTATCCATCTGGTTTTAGTTATTCATAATACAAGAAAAATAGGTGGTAGTTGAATATAATAAGTATTCGAGTATTTGAAGGAATCAAAGAGATAATATTTCTTTTTCTTTAAAAAATAATTTTACATAAATAATGAATCTTCATTTGCAAGAATTGGCTGGCCGTAGACAGTTGTGTACAGGCTAGTCTAAATTGTTGTATTTCTTCATTTTGATGGTCTTTCTCTTCGGACTTTGGCATCGGGGTGACTGGTGGTGATGGTAGTGGTGGTCTGTATACAAAAAAAAAATACCGCTCAAAAGTATATCGGTCAGAAATATCTTTCTCTTTGGATTTTGGCATAGCAGTAACAGCTACGGCGGTGGTGGTGGTGCACTTGAGTTTTAAGGCAAAAAAAAATATTGGTTAGAAGTATCTCATTTTCTTGAGTTTGTTTAATTAGCAAAATAAAAAGTAATAATAATATTAATAATCTCGAGTTTGTTTGATTTTGACATTTGGCTGGAATGCTGCCATTAGTGTGTCCGAGATCTGCCTCATGGGCGGCTTGTCGCTGCCATATGGGTCCCCAGCACGAGTGTCTCTTCGAAGAATGCTAATGGCTGCTAGGTCTCAATTTGCATTTGCACAATGAAGATTCTCTTCATAAAATGATCCTCTTTTAACTTGGGGTGCTCAAAGTGGCACGGTTCGGTGTGTGACCCCAACACCTGCGTCTAGCCCCGGCTTTAATCAATGCTTGGGCTTGGGCTCGGGCTCGAAAGGGCGGGCCGGCTTTTCTAGGCCGGGCTCCGAACCAAAGCGGTTACAGTAGGTGAATATGCTTTTTTTAAGAAAATAAAAAAAATATACACATCCAAAAAAAATAGGAAATTTTTTATAAAAAATAGCTAAAAATATAACAAGATTGATTGTATTTCTTAGAAAAAAAAATTATTGATCATAAACTTAATAATTCTCCAAATTTACATTAAATTTATGATCTGAAAAAAATTAGAAAATTATTGCATTGCAATAGTATGAGTATATCCTAACTAGGTTGATACCTACTCTAATTCGATCATGTGTACATATTTTCTAAAAGAAAAAAAATACAATTCTTAATCTATATTATCAAATCTACTTTTTAGTCTTCCAACATGCTGTGTACGATATAAAAAAGGGATATTTACAGATCTATCCCTTAAATCTTTATAAATTATAATTTAGTCCCATAAATCTTCATATTTAGGATTTAGTCCCCCAAATCCTTTAAGTTACTACAATTTAGTCCCCCAGTTTATATTTTGGTCCGATTTTTCTATTTTACTCCTAATTTCCTTAACTTAATTCCCCTTCCCTCTTCCACCTCTCTTTTTAGTTCTTATTGGGTTCCCCCCTTATTCTTCTCTTCTCTCTCTATTCATTTATTGGGTTCTCCCTCTCTATATTAATACCAAATGTATTATTCTCCACTAAATTTATTAAACGTTTAAGTCTCAATATAAATTTAATTATTGGGTTCTCCCTCTCTATATTGGATAAATTCATTTATAGCTTTAATACATTTAGTGGAGAATAATAAATTTGGTCTCAATATAGAGAGGGAAAATCCAATAAATGAATAGAGAGAGAGAAGAGAAGAATAAGAGGGAACCCAATAAGAACTAAAAAGAGAGGGGGAAGAGGGAAGGAGAATTAAGTGAAGGAAATCATTGGTAAAATGAAAAAATCGGGCCAAAATATAAATTGTGGGACTAAATTGTAGTAACTTAAAGGATTTGGGGGACTAAATCCTAAATATGAAGATTTGGGGGACTAAATTATAATTTATAAAGATTTAAGCACCAGATCTGTAAATACTCCTATAAAAAATATCCAATCCTTGATATCAATTCTCCACTGTTCACCAATCTCTTAAGTACATAAATGCTTACACCATCTCCATATTCAAGATAGACATATGATTATTGATTATCTAACATCCTATGCTGAATGCACTCTCAAAAGTAAAAATTTAAACGATTAGTAAATCTCGTGACATGCTGAAAGCAACTGGATATATTGGTGATCCACTCTACTTCCATTAATCTAAAGTATCAAAATTATCACTGTTACTAAGATTTTCTACCAGTAAAGTAGATAAATATATGTAAAGTTAAGGACTATCTTTTATTGTTGATAATCATGAACCACTATATCGACCAATAATATAATTAATTAAAGATTTTCTTAACATAAAACTCTTAGTTTTGCCTAGATTAGATTGTTACTTCCAAAACCTAGTTTTATAATCTTTAAATAATAATTTAAAATAGTAATGAACATCAAGCTTACAGTACATAACTTCATTACATGATTCACAGTATAAAAGGTCAAAGAAATTATTGCCCCTATCTCTTTCATTCAAGGGATAATAAGCATGCTAAAACATAATGTAACAGGAAAAGGTAGAAAAATATTTATTAAAATTTACTTTCATTTTGATGATCATGGATCCAAAATTAATGTCATACTAAAAGATTGAATTTGTAAAGGAGTATTTGTAATAATGGGATAATAGTAACTATAGATAACAAAATGTGGAAGCAAAAAAATTTTAAAAAATATTTTGTAAAAATATTATTAACTTCTATTTGTATTCTTCAATTTTATCTAATTGATAGTTAAGATTAAGACCATTAAAAGTAGAAATATATGCATTTAAAACATATATATGTAAAGTAGAAGCATGTAATATCATATGCAGAGCTCCACCTACATTCAGCGTCGTACGTGTTTTTCAGTTTTACATTGTAAGTTTGCATGTAAACCAAATTCTAACCATATAATTTCCATTAAATATACAAATATCTCTAAATTTCGTAATAATATGTCTAATATATGAAAAAGCATATTAAAAAAAATTAGATTAATTACATGATACATGTATCTGGCATGGAAAATTTCTTCACGCTGCAAAGTGGTAACGATAAGGAAGAAAGCAACTATTATACGACTATATTATTATTACTCATATTATAAAGAGCAAGAGTAAAAAATTTATTGGAAAGTTTAAAATATATCAATTCTAAAAAAAAAAAAAAAAAAAACTTTTATGAAAGATTTTTTTTCCTATGTGCACATCATCAAAAGTAATAAAGGAAACAACTCTTTTCCTACATTCGCTGTCGAGAATTATTAATCTGTAAGTAGTTATGTAAATAAAAGATTTTCGGACTTTGTTTGACCAAATATCGAAACTAAGAGTTACTTTGCATGTAAGATTTTAATAATATGAAATCATTTTTTCATTTTCAGTGGTGTAATGATGTAAGACAACACATTAGTAGGTTTGTCGAAAAAAAGCTGAAAAGCGGGAGCAAAACCCTCTCCAATCATTTTCTACATATTATGAATCCTTTACGGGAGTAAATAAAATATTCTTAACGTACCTGACTATAACTTTTCTTACTCTAGTTACATTATAAGAAAAAGATTAAAGAGTAATAAAAATTGAGATAATATGATTTTCAAATATAGGATTGGCATTGACCTTCACTATGAGACTTATTCTGCTATATCAAGTGGACTTTGGTGCAAGTGGAATGCAATTAGAACTTTCCCACAGATGGGACACTTTGCCTGGATGTCGATGGCATTGCACGCATCATCTTTGACCTTGATGCATCTGAAGAACTTTATAGATGTACTGTGCAACCTCCTCTCTCACTCAACATCAAGGAATTATGAAGATGATGTCATTGCAAATAACAAAAATGTCATTGCATATAAAAAAATAAATAAATTAAAAACTAAAATTTTGATCGTTGTAGCCAAAATTTTAGTTTTTTTTAAAAAAGTTAAAAACCAAAAAAAAAAAAAAAAAAAAAAAAAAAAAAAAAAAAAAAAAAAACCCAACTAACCATTGGGTTATTCAACGGCAAAGCGAGCCCGGCCCTGGCTAGG
Organism: Dracaena cambodiana; assembly: GCA_036321105.1. Classification (NCBI taxonomy): domain Eukaryota; kingdom Viridiplantae; phylum Streptophyta; class Magnoliopsida; order Asparagales; family Asparagaceae; genus Dracaena; species Dracaena cambodiana. Next base: position 31,407,427 of record JAYEPQ010000016.1, read on the forward strand.
TAAATTTTGAACGTTGTAACCAAAACTCAGGCTTGGTCGGACTGACCTGGGCCTCAGGTAGGACTTGGGCCGGGCCTGGTCAATGAGCCCAAATCAACATCCGGATGGGGTTTGGATCCAAACCACAGATCGAATTTAAACTTTTTGGACATATTTACCTTAACACTCCAAAAATGAATTGTATAAGAAATCAGAAAAGTCAGCAAAAGGGTGACATTTTTCATATGTGGCCACATTAATTTTATTGGCGTAAATCAATGAAACAAACATTAGAGAGAGAGAAAAAAAAAAAAAAAAAAAAAAACACATGTAGAAATTATAAAAGCACACTCCAAATGTATACGGATATGCTCTACCCACACACGTTGCATTGGAGCCTACACACAAATAATGGTCGGTCATGTGCCCTTATACATTTGGATGTTCCTTTATAATTTTCTATAAATTCTAGTCGCAAGCCCAAATACAAATTAATTCCAGCCTAACATAAGTCAGAAAACAAGCATCCCTCGTTATTATTATTATTAGTCTCTAGAATTATAGGCAATCCTCAAAGAATTTTTTTTAATCTCTATTATTATTATTATTATTATTATTATTTCGGAAAGTCTGGAGAGGTCCCAACCATTTATTATGATTGGGAAATTATAAAAGGCACCCCAAAAATATCTAAGAGCGCATCCCATTCCCTCGAACTATGGTGGGCCCACACACCGATGCTTTTGCATGTGCCCAGATATTTAGGGTGTGCCTTTAAAATTTCCCATATTATTGTTTTGCATCCTCTTGAACTGTGACGTCTATCTTGAACCCTTTGGGCTTGGGCTGCCAAGGATCTCGTTCACAAGTCCTCGTCTATTATTTGACCTGAACTCTCCAATTCGTCCATGGGAAGTTAATTTAGTTGCTTTCAATGTTTTTCCTCTTTCTTTTTCTTTCACTAATTAGTTTTTCTTGGATGGAAAATAAACTTGGCTGTTGTTATCGATCAACAAGATCAGATTATGGAGCTATTGAAGTATTCATGCTACTGAAAGGCTTGGAATAATGAAAAAAAAAGTTTAAACCCCCCACTAACGTAATGGAACGGTGGAAACTTAGCATCATGCATAATATTGAAAAGGATTCGGATCAATAAAAAGCCTTTGTAGTATAAGCCTTAAGACTATAATGAAGTTGTATGGTTTTAATGCAAATGAGCTTAGATGACTTTTGATAATTGTGATGATTTTTTAGGAACTTGTTTGTACTTTCATCTACCCACCAAATTAAAATTCAAGGATGCAATATAGGGCCTGTCTTCATGTATATAGATGTGTCGGATTGTCTTCATGAGCATCGCGATTTAGGTATGGGCCCTCCCTTTTAATAAGTGAGCCCATTAAAAAACTTTGACTTGTTTTTACTAAGTTATCCTTGTTTTCGTTCCAAGAATAGCCACCGTAACCCCACACACACACAAAAAAAAAAACAAAAATAAAAAATAAAAAAGTCCTAAACCCTAACTCCAAACCCTTTTCTATTTTCTTACTTTTCTCAATTCTAAATGGAGAATTAAAAGATGCGCCTCCAAACGTTTGGAGGGAGTTTCCAAAGGAGCACACTACTTTTCGTAATGAGCCCACTATCTAGTGTATTTTTAGTCCGGATAGGAAAAATGGTGTGCTCCTTTGGAAACTCCTTGTTTGGATGTATGAGCCAACCCTTTTACTAACTTTTTGAACTAAATTTTTGTTATTTTTTTTAAAAAAAATTCAGAAATAATTTGATGGAGATCAAATTTCGCTCGGATGTTAATACCAGAATAAGTATTGCATCGTTTGTAATACCCCAAAATTTGAGCTACCTATATTCTTTTTTTGAGTCCGAACGTGCCGAATAAGTCTACCGAAGTCAATTTTAGACACCGACATAATTTTCGGTGGATGCAATTTTAAATCCACAACTCCAAATAACATTCGGTCTTCACAATAATTAGTTTTTTAATATTTAGAATTTTAAGAAATTTTCTTTACGAATATGGAAAATACTCATAAAATTGCTAATTTAACAATATTAAATTATCCTTCTAATTTTAGCGAAATTTTAGTTACTTTATTTTGGACATCGAAATGACAAACAGATAATTTTGTAATGTTTCACTCGTTGAGCACTATACCTTGTATTAAATTGGTGGCATTTGAAAAACGTTACATAGAACCGAATAATTAAATTATTAAATAAATAAATAAAATTATTAATTAAACACGTTAAGACGGTCAACAAGAGAGAGAGGCCATGGGTTTGATGGAAAGGGCGGTGGCCTCCAAGAGAGCCAATCAATGAAAGGTTTGAAGATAAAGGAAAAAATAAAAACAAAAAAAAATGGGGAGAAAACAAATTCACCCACTCTCTCTCCTCGTACTCTTTTCCTCACTCTCTTCTCATTCCTTCTCTCGTTCAGAACTAGAATTACAGAGAGAAGAAGAAAAAGAAAGAAAAAAAAAAAAAAAAGGAGAAGAAAAATAAATCGAACCGAGAATTCGAGATCAAGTCGAGACAAGTAATACTACTACATTTCGTTCGTTTTTTTATTTAATTTATATTTGTGTACGTAATTTATTTTAAAAATGCTTTGTTCATATTTTAAACTATTGATTGATATTGAGAATATATTTGCGTACGTAAATTATTTGTGAATATGCTTGGTTGACATTTTGGGATCATTAATAGATATTGAGAACTGAATCAGATTAGTTAGTTAAATTTGATATATATAAATATTGTGATATTTGTTATTTTTGATTTTACAAAAAAAAATTTAGCGTATGCGAAAATAAATTTGTATTCATGTAAATAATACGGTTTGCATGCAAAAATAGTTTTGCACGCAAACTGTTTTTGGACCTTTATTGCAACAGAGAGAGAAGAAGAGTGAAAGAAAGATAAAGAAAAAGGAAAAAAAAGAAGAGAAAATAAAAAAGGAAAAAAATGAGTTTGGACTGGATTGGGATTCTTGAATTTGGACTGGAATAAACTTCTTGAAAGAAAAAGGGAAAAAAAAAAAATGAGTTTGGGCTTCTTGAATTTGTGCTTCTTGAATTTGGAAGAAAAAGAAAAAGAAAATATTTTGCTAAGGGGTTTCTTGAATTTGAGCTAAGATGGTAATTGCATAGAGACTTGAGTTTGGGCTAAGAAGCATTCAGCAAGTTTGAAAAATAATTAGAGAATATAAAGATAAATAAATTATTATCATAAATCTAAATATTATGCCATTTCTAATTAGTGCGTGAACATGATCAATAAATTATTACAATATTATAATCAATTTATTATAAATCTAATTAGTATTAAGCCATTCATTATATTTATTATAATATTAAAATAATAATAATACCCTATAGGACATCACATACATCTAATTTATATACATAATTTGCATAAAATATTAATACCATTTGAAAATTAACATGGGTTAAGAATTTCTAAAGGTCCCGTTTGCAAAATATTGTCCTTAATAGTATATACATTTCTTAATTTCTAAAGGGACAAACTGAATATTTATTTATATTATGGGAGTAAAAAGCTTGCATATTTGTTGTATATGATGCGTGGTATGCTATAATTGTTAATAATATAGTGTATTATATGATTTTTGCATGAATGGTACAGTTTATGTGATATATGACAAGTAATTTGTGGTATATATATACACTCGAATTCAATACATGACATATTTGAATGAATTATTTGAATACTTGATACACGATGAGCAAGATCATTCATAGAAATATGATAACAAGTTTCTTGTATCTTGATTACATAACATGAAGTATTTTTGTGATATGTGTGTACATGATCTTGAATCTTGATTCATGCATTTTTGTTTCTCGTGATAAGGATACGTATACAGTTTGACTTGACAAGTCTCGTGTTTCCATTAATTCATGTATATCGTGTATCATTTGCATGGAGACTGGGGGAAACTGTATGATGGATAAATACCGAATTGTACAAAAATTTTGTTGGCCAACTTCTTAATTTAGATGCTGAGAACATTTACTGTAACAACACTGGGTGGTACTGGGCCATCATCTGATACATGAGTCACCATAAGAGTGATGTCCATTACTGTTTTACAGTACGAGATTTGACTTGAACACCTAGCGGTGTGTCATGGTTCAGTACCATGGGTTTGATGTCTGGTCCTGGATATATACGGATACTTGTATAATACAGAAAGCTGCGTGCTATTTTATTCATTATTTAGTTTTAAATACTAAAAAGGACTTGACCTACACCTAACATTTTTATAAGACCCTTACATGTTATTTACAAATGATATGCATAGTCTTTCTTATTCTATTTTTCATTATTCATATGACATGCTTAATACTATCACAGTTTATTTGTTTACTTTTATCTCTAGTACTGTGAAAATACACATATTTTTTTCTTTGTGTTACTTGCTGGTTTTAATTCCTCTGGGTTTTAAACCAAGGTTTAGAAGATGGAGAAGGAGAACCAGTCCTGACTAAGAATCCGTACTTCATTGATCATACCGAGCGATAGTAAGCAGTGAAATACTTTCCGAAGAATCTTTGTATATTTAGTTTATATTTCCTTTTGTCTGGACACTACTTTCTCTTTAATTCTTTTGTGTTCATATTATAGCAATATGCCATTTTGTATAATTAACTCTCTTTATGAATGTAATTCTTTCAGTTTCAGATATATTATTTATTTTTCTGATCGTGACAGTAATTACGATTATTCCAAGATCCTGTTACTATTGGGTTATATAGTACAAATATTAAATAGCGTTCTCCGTTTTGGGAAGTAGCCAAAAAACAGGAGCGTTACATCATTCGAGGATTAATACATGAACGAGTATAAAACCATCCGGATAATAGCAACTAAACAGATAGGACAGACGTGAGAGGGTTTTGGACTTAATTATGTAAGGATAGGTGTGGAAATTTGGATGGGTTCACTTAGTAAATACTCTATTTATAAAAGAGTTGATGGATGTACTTAGCAAGATGACATCTCATAGCGAAAGGGTAGGCCCATTTAAAGTTTCTCCCAGATTTATGTATACCTGCACGGATGTTTTCCGCATTTGGATTTTGTGGACTGCAAACTACACAGTCTGCCAAATCCCTTCAATTCCCCCTCCCTGCTGCCTTTGGCCAAAACAATGAGCTGTCCTCATGTTTGTATTCAATGAAAACATATTTTCCAAAATTTTCCAAATGAATAGGCAAAATACAAACGATAAATATTGATTTTTTTCAAAAGCAGATTAATATCTCTATAAATAAAAAAGACTGAAATTATTTTTACATGACAATGGAGGTAGAAATTCTTTTTTAATACGATGTTCAGTCATCAGACCTCTCATTATTTTTGTAAAAAACAAAATAAATGAGACCTCACAACTTTTCATCTCTAAACCATCGTGTGACCTGGCCGGGCCCAACAAATTTAGGACTAAGATTGATCGGCCTATAATGACATGTAAGCCCCGCCCAACATGTCGGAGATCGCTTTTAGAACTGATTGAGTTTGAGAAGATCGATGGTATTCAATTTAAACCCACTCCTACAGTAGTTGCGCGCCAAAAGCAGGGTGGCTCGAAATAGATAGAGAAATTACACTCAGACCCTCTGTAATATAAAGAGTATATAGTTTATTACTCTTAAAGTTTAAAAATCTCATTTAGACCTCCTCGACCGCAAAAAAACCCGACAGGAAATTTCAGACCGAGATATATATATATTTTTTTTTGGTTCAGGAGGTCTAAATGAGAGTCTTAAATTTTAAAGATGATAAGTTATACATCTCAATACTACAGGAGATTTGAATGTAATTAACCCAAACGTAAATGTAGTAACTAACGGTAAAATATTCGAATGAATGTGAAATAAGCACGTCTCGACTTTGGACTTGACCATATTAAATTTGTAGCTACACGATCATGCTCACAATTGCGTTATCATGGGTGTCCCCTTCAGATTCAATGCTCAAATCTAGCTATAATTCCCCGGTAACTTTTATCTATGTAGAATGGAAATATATAAATAAGAAAGCTTGAAAAATTAAATTGTATGCTCGATTCCTTCTTTTTACATGAGCAATAAATAGTGCAAATTTCATAATCCAATAAAGTTTAGATGACACAATGCAAGGGGGTGGTACAAACAGTTGATATGTTTTTGGTTGTAATTGTATGGAGAAGTTTATTATTGTATTAAAGCTAATAAAATGGTTTGTATATAGGGAAGTATATTATTTTAAGACATAGTCTTAATGCATTATACTTGTCTTTGTTTACATTTACACGTTCTCCATTTCAAATTCGAGAATAATCTCGCCTGCACGTAAAGTTAACACAACCGTAGGGTGCTTTCTACTCAATTAACGTAAACGGGCTTCTTTTGTCATGCATCTTAAGCATCTAGTAATGATATTATTTCTCTTCAATTTGTAAGAGATTTCGAGATTTTCAGTGAGAACTCAATTGGATAATATTACCAAAAAAAAATATGTGTCTGAGTTTTAGTAAACAAATAAGAATTCTAAAGCGTACCAGAAGTGATAATAAAAATAGGAATGCTGTCACTAGAACGGACCACACTAAAGGGGTAATCTATGGATAGTAATTCTAGGTCCACATATTGAAAATAGTTGTTATAAAATTTATAGCACCTAATATTGATAAAACACCTAATTGATAAGGACTAAAAATTACGGAATCAACAACTCCTCTAAAATGGCTGATAATACCATTTAAAGGCGGATAGACCGTCCACCAAGTGCCGCTACCTACTTCTACTAAGGCTGAGCTAGAGAGGAGAAAGAGACTTGATGGAAACAACGGGAATGAAATATTATTTAATTGTGGAAATGCCATGCCCGGTGCACCTATTAGAATCGGCACAAATCAATTGCCAGATCCCCCTATCATCGCCCGACATAACCATATAAAATATGATTAAAAAAGAATGAGATGATATTAAACTATTATAAAGTTGATGATTCCCACCAAGAATTTGATCGTCAGATCGGACATTTTCATTCAGGTATTCTTATATAGGGTGACGTCCAATGCCGAACCTCTAATATGGATCGTCGTGGTGCATGGGGACTGGGAAGTGCGACATTTCAAAGTGAATGTCGAGTTCTGAAACGAGACCACTTAAACAGGCGGATAGACCGTCCACCCAGTGTCGCCACCCATTAAGGCTGAGCTAGAGAGGAGCAAGAGACTCGGTGGCAATATCTAGAATGGAATATTATCAAAATTGGTACAAACCAATTACCAAATCCACCTATCATTGCCGGCATAATTATTAAAAGGATCATTAAAAAAGTATGAGCTGATATTAAAATATTATAAAGTTGATGATTTCCATCAAGAATTTGATCGCCGGATCGGACAAATCTCTTTATCTAGGTATTCTTCACTGTACATAGGGCGACGTCCAATGTCGAGCCTGAGATATGAACAGTCGTGACGCACGGGGACTGGAGGGTACAATATGTTAGAGTGAATGTCAGGTTGTTAAACGAGACCTCCTATCATTAGAGTATTGAAATAGGTACGTTAGAACAGTTCAACAACACATTCACCGCTCTCATCATTTGTCCAATCAATGCTCTTTAATCACAAGACCTGCTATTCTTAGAGTCCTTAGTTTCGAGGGTGTAGATCTTCTCAGTTAGTTGAAAGTGACGATCAATTGTAAGTGGTAAAAAAATTATTGTTCTTTCTTACGCTTGCCATTACCCTACTTATGAAAGATATTAATTATTCTATTTATAGCCATCATATCATGCGACGATCATCCGAGATCATATTTGTGTGTGATGGACAAGAAGAACGCATGTTTTATATGCTTATTTCATCTCCTTTATCCGGTTTAGTTTATTTTCTATAGGTTTTTATATATCTTTCCCTAAAATCTTTAAAAGTTAGAATTTAGTTCTCAAAATCTTTATATTTATAATTTAGTCCCCCAAATCCTTTTAAGTTACCTCACTTTAATCCCGCAGCCATATTTTTAGCCCGAATTTTTCGTTATACCCCTGAATTACTTTATTTTAGTCCTCCATTCTCTCTTCTTTCTTTCTTCCTCTTCTTATTGGGTTCTCCTCTCCATTCTTCTCCTCTCTCTCTCTCATCTTCTTATTGAGTTCCCCTGAGTTACTTTACTTTAGAAATTAACTGAGAGGAAAGAGAGAGACGAGAAAAATGAAGAGGGGAATCCAATAAGAAGAGGAAGAGAGGAGTAAGAGAAAAAAAAGGACTAAAGTGAAATAACTCATGAGTATAACGGGAAATTCGGACAAAAAATATGACTGATGACTAAAGTGAGGTAACCTAAAAGTTTTGGAGGACTAAATTATAAATATGAAAATTTGGGAGACTAAATTCTAATTTTTAAAGATTTAAGCGACAGATATGTAAAAACCCTATTTTCTAACATGAATAGTATTGATATAGATTTAGAATTAATGGAAAGATCTTTAATTAAAGCGTAAACAATTACTAATACATATCATATTTCATGTTTGTAGGTATTCAAGATTTTGCTAAGGAGTTATGGATCGAAGATTGAGAAAGCTTAAGAAAAAAAGGCGAAAGAGTCAAAAATGACTTTGAGCCATCAGTAAGTCCACCCATTAATAGATATAGTTAACAACTATATCAGTGCGTCGTCAATGAGTTCATCGATGGCTAAACAGTGACTATCTATAAATAGAGCATGTTAACGTGAACTCGCAAGTGAGATCAACAAGGAGCCAACGAATTTCAGTGAGTTTTTCTTAGCCATTGAGTTTTTTATTTTGAAAATGGTGTGGCCAAGATCTTTTTTAAAAATTATATTTGTAGTTATTTTTTGCAAAAATAAGGTGAAGCTCTATAATAGAGTTGGAATCTCTATATAGAGATATAGGGTTGGTCATACGTTTAGAAAAAGTATAGATTTTCATAGTTTTAGGAAAAAAAAAAAAAAAAAAAAGATTTTTATTTTGTTCTTTTCGGTAATATAGCTAGAAATTTCAATAAAGTGCTGCTATAATCAACTCTTTGGTAATAAAGTTTCTTTTTTTAATATTATTTTTCATGGATTAATTTCATATTTATTCTTATAATTTTATTCTAAGCATGAGTAGTTAATTAATTTTCTATGTATCTAAGGTATAGATAAAACTAATACTCGTTATATGTTTTCTCTTAAAATGATGCATAACTTCTAACGTTTACATGATTTAGATGTTGGGATTCGTAATAGAAATAATTTACCAATTGATAAATCCGAAATAAAAGAAATAATTTTGTATATTATTGAATCTCCTGATTAATATCATGAGTACAAAATTAAAAGCGGAAGCTGTAACGCCCCACTTTCAGTAGTGGGGAAAGCTGGAACGTTCGGTGTCGAATGATAACTCGACGAGCCTCAAACAAAATATTACAGTCACCATTTGAAATTTAATATGAATAACATGCAGAAACTAAATGATTTTTTTTTTCTATATCAAAACAAAGCAATAATAAATTCCCTCAAAATAAAATTAACAATGTCACCACAGATAAATTCTTTCTGAAAAGAAAAGGACTGTCTCATATGAAACTAAATATAGCGCCATGTGCATTTATTATATTTTTTTTTAAAAGAGAGAAGCTAACAAAAGGAAGTAATCACTCCTGCTGATCTGCTTGTTCCTGAAAGTACAACATATCATGTTCTGCCACTGGTGGATCTACCTCTTGATAGAGGCCTGCATCTGGTCATGCATAATCAGGATCGTCAGCAATGCGACCCAATGTTAAATAATAAAGAACAACAAAAGTAATGAATAATAATATCCCAATGTCAGGAACAATTATGCAAATGAAGGGCGGAAGATTTTACGTATTTATACTTATCATCACTATTACTTTAATCGATGTCTTTTAAATTTTTACAATTAATGTCTTTTAGTTATGGTATTTGAAAATTCAAGAAAATATGAATGTAGCTGAGCTAAACGCATCCCCGTCTACCCCCGGAAAAACGGAACAGTAATTGATCGGAGCCTATCCCGATCCTCCCAAAAATGGAAAACAGTGGCGCAGTAATTTGATCGGAACCTATCCCGATCCTCCCACAAGTGGGAAACAGTGGTACAGTACAGTTACGTTCAGCCATCTAATTCATACAAACCTAAATTTTCCCCCAAATCCCCAGTGTATATCAAGTTCGGTGTTAATTATCAATTTCAATATAATTTATGATCTCAGTAATTCCAGTTCAGTATGTAGATCGGTGATAATAATTAGAGTTCAGTGAACAGTAACAATATCAGTGACAATATAACGTTGCGGTAATTTAATTATCTATCACCAATCTTATACAATAACAATTTGCATTTATACGGTATCTTTTCGTGCTTTATTTCCAATATGATGTATAATAAAGTGATTTACAATATAGGAAAAATGGGGCTCACTACTAAATATGTGTGCATTTAGAATTTCCTAAAGTTGACTTATCATTGCAAGGAGAAAGAGAAGCAGCAGTAGCCGAAACAGAAAAAAGAAGAAGAAGAAGTAGAATTCCTAAATGCGCACCCCATTCTATATAGTAGAGTAAATTACAGCATAGAGGAAGTAGTGTTCACTAGTAAAATATGTGTGAATTTAGAATTCTCTAAAGTTTTCCTGCAATGTTGAAGTAGTTCTAGATGCGCACCCAATACTATATAATTAAGGTGAATTACAACATAGGGAAAGGATGCTTACTAGCAGAGATATGCGCATTTAGAACTTCCAAGAGTTTCCTGCACTACAACCAGGTAGTTCTATCTGCATACCACAACCTATTTAGTAAAGTGATTTACAACATAGGGGAAATGGTGCTCACTAGTGAAATAGGTGCGCATTTAGAGCTTCCTAAGGCTTCATTGAAATTTCAACCAAACAGGGAAAGGAAAGAGAGGAATTGAAGTAGCGGCAGCAGCAGAAGCAGAAAAGGAGAAGAAAAAGAAGTAGTCTAAATGCACACCCCTTACTACATAATAGTGATTTACAACATAGGAGAAAAGATGTTCACTAGTAAAATATGTGCGCACTTAGAACTTCCTAAGTTTCCTTGAAATTGCAGCCAAACAGGGAAAGGAGAAGAGAAGCAGCAGCAGACGCAGAAAAGGAGAAGAAAAAGAAGTAGTCTAAATGCACATCCCTTACTACATAATAGTGATTTACAACATAGGAGAAAAAATGTTCACTAGTAAAATATGTGCGCACTTAGAACTTCCTAAGTTTCCTTGAAATTGCAGCCAAACAGGGAAAGGAGAAGAGAAGCAGCAGCAGACGCAGAAAAGGAGAAGAAAGAGAAGTAGTCTAAATGCACCCCCCTTACTACATAATAGTGATTTACAACATAGGAGAAAAGATGTTCACTAGTAAAATATGTGCGCACTTAGAACTTCCTAAGTTTCCTTGAACTTGCAGCCAAACAGGGAAAGGAAAGAGAGGAATTGAAGTAGCGGCAGCAGCAGAAGCAGAAAAGGAAAAGAAGGAGAAGGAGAAGAAGAAACACAAGCAGGTGCGGAAGTGGAGACGGAAGAAGAAGCACAAGAGGATGCGGAAGTGGAAGCGGAAGAAGAAGGTGAAGAAGAACCCAAGCAGATGCGGAAGCGGAGACGGAAGAAGAAGAAGAGGAAGATGCAGAAACAGGAGCCGAAGAAGCACATGAAGATGCGGCAGCAGGTGCAGAAGCGGAGGCGGAAGAAGAAGAGGAAGAGGAAGAAGAAGAAACACAAGCAGGTGTCTAGTTAAACCCTGCTACTAAATTCAAGAATTTGTAACACAACAATAAAGATGAACACCAATATAATTTAATCAATCAACCACTGATGATTCGAAAATGATATGCACTTCCATCATTCAATTAATACTCATTTCTATTCAAGATTTCAAGTAGTTCAAATACGGAAAAATAGTTTTGCCAATTTCATCAAAAAGTGGGGAAGAATTTACAGTTCATGAAATATGTATGCAGCATATCATTTGCATTCAATTAGACCAAATAAATCAAGCGTTACTGATGAGAAGCAGCCAAATATGGGAAATAGTCAAACATGAGATCACTTAACACAGATATCAAAAAGAACACTTGGCACATGCCCGTGGAAGTCTGTTCACTCATGTCTGAAATTAGAGGAAAACCATAGCTATCGTGGTTGTTTTATGGTTAATTTTGACCTAAGTGAACAATATAATATATATATACATTTAATTAAATAAAGCAGGAAGTATAAAAATAAGCATAAATATTAGCATGTTAAAGTGAGTCAAAAGCACTCACTTTTGGCTGAGTCGTTCGTTCCCCTTCCTTGCTTCCGCTCTTCTTCTTCCCGTACGTTCTGCAAGCGTTCCAATTTCTCAGCGTTCCAGAAGAGGGATGAGAATGAGGTTTTGGATTAAGATATAGCCTATTTAGTTGAGATCCAATAAAAATATATTTTTTTGGTTAAGATTTGATTTCCTTTCAACTATTTAGATTTCTATCCGATTTTCTCTCAACTATTCAGATTTATATCCAAACAAATCCCAATATATATTTATATTTATTATTATTATTATTTTCAGATTTTTTTTTTAAAGAAATTTGAAAAAAATGGTCGTTATATTCTACCCCCCTTAAGAAAAATTTCGTCCTCGAAATTTCTTTAAACTTAAATGATGGAGAGGGGTTATACCTTTATTCAAATAAGTGTGGAAAACGTTCTCGAATGTCTTCCTCTCGCTCCCAGGTTGCTTCTTGATTAGAATATCGATTCCAAGAAATCAACATAAGTGAAATTACTTTGTTCTTCAAAGTCTTCTCCATTCGGTCAAGTATGGAGGCTGGTTCCTCTGGATAGGAGAGGTCTGGTCCAACCTCCAATTTTGAATAGTCCACGATATGCTTTTCATCATGAACATATCGTTTTAATTGCGAGACGTGGAAAACGTTATGTACTTACTCCAGTGTAGACGGTAGTGCCAGGCGATAGGAGACTTTGCCTATCCGTTCCAAGATTTGGAAGGGTCCGATAAACCTTGGGCTTAACTTTCCACGATTGCCAAAGCGAATGACTCCACGTGTGGGCGACACCTTCAAGAAGACTGAGTCCCCAACTTGAAATTCCAGAAACCGTCATCGTTGGTCTGCCCAGTTCTTCTATCGATCTTGAGCTGCTCTCAGATGTTGCCGTATTAAGTTAATTTTATCTACTGCCTGGGTAATTATCTCTGGTCCAAGCAATTTTCTTTCTCCAATATCCTCCCAATATAACGGAGACCTACATTTCCTTCCATACAGAGCCTCAAATGGTGCCATCTTGATACTTGCTTGGTAGCTATTATTGTAGGCGAATTCCACTAGATGCAGGTAATCCTCCCATGAGCCCCCGAAGTCAAGCATACAGGCCCTCAACATATCCTCCAATGTCTGGATAGTCCTTTCTGATTGACCATCTGTTTCTGGATGATATGCTGTGCTGAATTCTAATTTTGACCCCAGACTATCTTGCAGTTTCTTCCAAAACTGAGAAGCTAACCGAGCATCTCGATCCGATACAATACTGACTGGCACACCATGTAATTTTACCACTTCACGCATATACTTCTCTGCCAACATTTCGGTAGACTGTCCTACACGAAATGGTATGAAATGCGCTACTTTAGTAAGGCGGTCGACAATCACCCAGATTGTATTATTACTCTTGGGACTACGTGGCAATGCGGTAACAAAATCCATAGTAACTCTTTCCCATTTCCATTCAGGTATGGGTAGAGGTTGAAGGAGTCCCGGCATTCTTTGATGCTCTGCTTTAACTTGTTGACAAGTCAAGCATTTGGAGACAAACTTGGCGATTTCACGTTTCATTCCATGCCACCAAAAATATTGCTTCATGTCTTGATACATCTTTGTTCCTCCGGGATGGACTGAATAGACTGAACTATGAGCCTCTGATAATACTTCCTGCCGAATTTCTCCTTTGGGCACACACAACCTATTGCCAAATCGAAGAGACCCATCTGCGTGAATACATAAATCTGTTCTCCGTCCTTCTTCTACTTGTCTTAGAAATCTTTGCAACTTAGGATCATCTTTCTGAGCTTCTTTAATTTTCTCTACCAATGAAGGTTGAAGTTGCAAAACCAGCATTTAAGCCTTAGCAGCAGGTAAGAAAATTTCTAATTCTAACTTTATAATCTCTTCAAGTAGCTCTTTTTGCTGAGTTAGAACCATTGCCATTGGCTTCCTGCTTAAAGCATCTGGTACCACATTGATCTTACCCGGATGATACTGCAAGTTGATGTCATAATCTGCCATCAATTCAAGCCACCTTCTTTGTCTCATATTAAGTTCTTTCTGTGTGAAGATATACTTAAGGCTCTTATGGTCTGTATAAATCTCTACTCTACTATCCAACAAGTAGTGTCTCCAAATCTTCAATGCAAAAATCACAGCTGCAAGCTCCAAATCATGTGTGGGATAGTTTTTCTCATGTGGCCTCAATTGTCTAGAAGCATAAGCTATGACCCGTCCCCGTTGCATCAACACACAACCTAGCCCTTTGCCGGACGCATCACTGTACACAACCATTCCTTCGGTCCCTTCCGGAACGGCTAATACTGGTGTTGTTGTGAGCCTCCTTTTCAACTCATTGAAAGCTGCATCACATTCAACTGTCCAGTCGTACTTCTCTCCTTTCCTCAGGAGTTTGGTCAGAGGTCTGCAATCTTAGAAAAGTCCTGAACGAACTTTCGATAATAACCTGCCAATCCCAGAAAGCTCCTCACTTCTGAAATATTTTTCGGAATCGGCCAATCCTTCACTGCTGAAACCTTGCCAGGATCAACAGAGATTCCTTCTTGAGAAATAATGTGTCCCAAAAATGAAACACTCTTCAGCCAAAATTCACATTTGCTGAGCTTCCCATCAATTTCTCTTTCCTTAGCGTCTCCAAGATACCCTTAAATGCTTAGTGTGATCCTCTTGGGTCTTAGAATACACCAATATGTCATCTATGAACACCACAACGAATTTATCCAAATATGGAAGGAAAATTCGATTCATTAAGTTCATAAAAATTGCAGGTGCATTTGTTACTCCGAATGGCATCACTAAGAATTCAAAATGCCCATATCGAGTCTGGAATGCTGTTTTAGGAATGTCTGACTCCTTCACTTTCACTTGGTGATATCCAGACTTAAGGTCTAACTTGGAAAATACTTTAGCACCGCCAAGTTGATCAAACAAATCATCAATTCTCGGTAGTGGATACCGATTCTTGATAGTGACTCTATTCAATCCTCTATAATCAATGCATAATCTTTTGCTTCCGTCTTTCTTCCCAGTCAAAAGTACTGGTGTACCCCAAGGGGAAGTACTTGGTCTAATAAAACCTTTAGTTTTCAACTCGTCTAATTGTACCTTAACTTCTTTTAGCTCTGCTGGACCCATTCGATATGGTGCTTGAGAGATTGGTGTGGTGCCAGGAAGAAGCTCGATGGCGAACTCCACTGTCCTGTCTGGTGGTAGTCCTGAGAAATCCTCGAAGATATCTAAGAACTCCGACACCACTGGGATGTCCGCCGGCATGGCATCCATTTGGATTATTACTCCCTCTCTAGGTTGAGTTCTGAATTCTGCTGGCTCCTTGATACTGCTGCCCCCGATGAATTCGAACTCCAGGTGATTCGGTATCTTGAAGACGACGCTCCTCCTCCGACAATCAATAATTGCATGGAAGGTACTTAACCAATCCATTCCCAATATCACATCAAATCCGTGAGTATCGATAACCAGGAAATTAGCATAAAATTCCCTTTTATAAATCACTACAGGACACATTCTACACATTTGAGTAGAATCAATACTCCCATTACCCGTACTAATTCTCCGTCTAATGTTCAGGTTTTCACAAGGTATGGCATGTCGTGTCACAAATGTAGAAGAAATAAAGCAATGTGATGCTCCCGAGTCAAATAAAACGGATGCAGGTACATGATATACTAGAATCATATCTGTCACCACATCATCTGACTTCTCCGCTTGCTCCGCAGTTAGATTATATGCCTGCCCATGTCCTTTATCCACTGTCATATTCTTCTTGGCATGCTCGTAAATTTTGTTTTGAGGTGGAAGTGGTCGCCTATTCTGACTGCTGATTTGATCCTTGGGTGGTGGTTGTTATTGGGGTGCTGGAAGACGAGGTGTTGGCCCCCTGTTGCTCCTTCATGGGCAGTCTCCGATCCTGTGTTCACTTGATCTACATGCTAGACATAAGTTGTTGGCATACCGACACTCCTTGATAGTGTGTCCTGACTTCTGGCAGTGTGTGCAAGTGACCTTCTGTTGCGAAGAAGTAACCAGCCGCTTCTCCGCACTCCTAGCTGAAGTTCCACCCAACATTTGATTGGCCGATCTCTTGGGCGCAGAAGATTGAATCCTCCTCTCCTTATTTATTACTTGCTCTACATCCTGAGCTGCATCAATAACCTCAGCATAGGTCTCTATTCTGGAGGTTACTAAATATTTCTGGATATCTATCCTCAATCCCTGTTGGAAACGATGAGCACGATCTGCCTCATTTGACACCATGTACGGCGCAAATCGACTCAGACGGACAAACTCTAATGCATACTCCTCTACTATCATCCCGGCCTGCCTCAAGTTGATGAATTGGTGCTCCATTTCCCTCCTGGCTGTTCTCGGAAAGAACCTTGCAAGGAAGCTCGTTGTGAAAGTTTCCCACGAGATTGGTTGGGATAGTCTGCTCTCCTCTGTTTGCCACCAAGCCCTTGCAATATTCGTCAATTGGATTTTGACGACATTCACTTTGTCGGCTTCAGGAATCCGAGCGGCCCTTAATAAGTCTTCCATCTGCATGAGCCACTGTTCAGCCTCCAAGGCTCCTACTGTTCCTGAGAAAGTTGCTGGATGAAGACGTCTGAAATCCGATATCCCTCCTGGATGCTGGTCCCTCGGTTCCGCCACACGATCTAGGGTTGCCATCACTCCCGCTCGAAAGGCTTCTGCCTGCTGTTGTTGCGCGTCGACCATCTTGCTAAGCAGTCCCAACATTTCATTGGCATCAACGGAGTTTGAGGTCGAACCGGAATTTTCCCCATTCCTATTAGTCTGACGGGCCATCCTTCTGAGAAACAATATAACGTAAGTATTACTTAAATAAACATAATAAAAGTAAATAGATATACGTAGAAAATCATATTTATGCATATATGTGTATAGTCGTATCGAACCTTAAATAGTTTAGTAAATTTAAACTATTATACTTATTTATTTATTTGCCGACTGTAATGATATTCAAGTTTGTTCAAATCACTCGAACAGACTTAAAGAAGCCTGGGCTCTGATACCACCTGTAACGCCCCACTTCCAGTAGTGTAGAAAGCTGGAACGTTCGGCGTCGAATGATAACTCGACGAGCCTCAAACAAAATATTACAGTCACCATTTGAAATTTAATATGAATAACATGTAGAAACTAAATGAATTTTTTTTTTCTTTATCAAAACAAAGCAATAATAAATTCCCTCAAAATAAAATTAACAATGTCACCACAGATAAATTCTTTCTGAAAAGAAAAGGACTGTCTCATATGAAACTAAATATAGCGCCATGTGCACTTATTACATTTTTTTTTAAAAGAGAGCAGCTAACAAAAGGAAGTAATCACTCATACTGATCTGCTTGTTCCTGGAAGTACAACATATCATGTTCTGCCACTGGTGGATCTACCTCTTGATAGAGGCCTGCATCTGGTCATGCATAACCAGGATCGTCAGCAATGCGACCCAATATTAAATAATAAAGAACAACAAAAGTAATGAATAATAATATCCCAATGTCAGGAACAATTATGCAAATGAAGGGCGGAAGATTTTACATATTTATACTTATCATCACTATTACTTTAATCGATGTCTTTTAAATTTTTACAATTAATGTCTTTTAGTTATGGTATTTGAAAATTCAAGAAAATATGAATGTAGCTGAGCTAATCGCATCCCCGTCTACCCCCGGGAAAACAGAACAGTAATTGATCAGAGCCTATCCCGATCCTCCCAAAAATGGGAAACAGTGGCGCAGTAATTTGATCGGAGCCTATCCCGATCCTCCCACAAGTGGGAAACAGTGGCACAGTACAGTTACATTCAGCCATCTAATTCATACAAACCTAAATTTTTCCCCAAATCCCAAGTGTATATCAAGTTCGGTGTTAATTATCAATTTCAATATAATTTATGATCTCAGTAATTCCAATTCAGTATGTAGATCGGTGATAATAATTAGAGTTCAGTGAACAGTAACAATATCAGTGACAATATAACGTTGCGGTAATTTAATTATCTATCACCAATTTTATACAATAACAATTTGCATTTATACGGTGTCTTTTCGGGCTTTATTTCCAATATGATGTATAATAAAGTGATTTACAATATAGGAAAAATGGGGCTCACTACTAAATATATGTGCATTTAGAATTTCCTAAAGTTGACTTATCATTGCAAGGAGAAAGAGAAGCAGCAGTAGCCGAAACAGAAAAAAAAGAAGAAGAAGTAGAATTCCTAAATGCGCACCCCATTCTATATAGTAGAGTAAATTACAGCATAGAGGAAGTAGTGTTCACTAGTAAAATATGTGTGCATTTAGAATTCCCTAAAGTTTTCCTGCAATGTTGAGATAGTTCTAGATGCGCACCCAATACTATATAATTAAGGTGAATTACAACATAGGGAAAGGATGCTCACTAGTAGAGATGTGCGCATTTAGAACTCCAAAGAGTTTCCTGCACTACAACCAGGTAGTTCTACCTGCACACCACAACCTATTTAGTAAAGTGATTTACAACATAGGGGAAATGGTGCTCACTAGTGAAATAGGTGCGCACTTAGAGCTTCCTAAGGCTTCATTGAAATTTCAACTAAACAGAGAAAGGAAAGAGAGGAATTGAAGTAGCGGCAGCAGCAGAAGCAGAAAAGGAGAAGAAAAATAAGTAGTCTAAATGCACACCCCTTACTACATAATAGTGATTTACAACATAGGAGAAAAGATGTTCACTAGTAAAATATGTGCGCACTTAGAACTTCCTAAGTTTCCTTGAAATTGCAGCCAAACAGGGAAAGGAGAAGAGAAGCAGCAGCAGACGCAGAAAAGGAGAAGAAAAAGAAGTAGTCTAAATGCACATCCCTTACTACATAATAGTGATTTACAACATAGGAGAAAAAATGTTCACTAGTAAAATATGTGCGCACTTAGAACTTCCTAAGTTTCCTTGAAATTGCAGCCAAACAGGGAAAGGAGAAGAGAAGCAGCAGCAGACGCAGAAAAGGAGAAGAAAGAGAAGTAGTCTAAATGCACCCCCCTTACTACATAATAGTGATTTACAACATAGGAGAAAAGATGTTCACTAGTAAAATATGTGCGCACTTAGAACTTCCTAAGTTTCCTTGAAATTGCAGCCAAACAGGGAAAGGAAAGAGAGGAATTGAAGTAGCGGCAGCAGCAGAAGCAGAAAAGGAAAAGAAGGAGAAGGAGAAGAAGAAACACAAGCAGGTGCGGAAGTGGAGACGGAAGAAGAAGCACAAGAGGATGCGGAAGTGGAAGCGGAAGAAGAAGGTGAAGAAGAACACAAGCAGAAGCGGAAGCGGAGACGGAAGAAGAAGAAGAGGAAGATGCGGAAACGGGAGCCGAAGAAGCACAAGAAGATGCGGCAGCAGGTGCAGAAGCGGAGGCGGAAGAAGAAGAGGAAGAGGAAGAAGAAGAAACACAAGCAGGTGTCTAGTTAAAACCTGCTACTAAATTCAAGAATTTGTAACACAACAATAAAGATGAACACCAATATAATTTAATCAATCAACCACTGATGATTCGAAAATGATATGCACTTCCATCATTCAATTAATACTCATTTCTATTCAAGATTTCAAGTAGTTCAAATACGGAAAAATAGCTTTGCCAATTTCATCAAAAAGTGGGGAAGAATTTACAGTTCATGAAATATGTATGCAGCATATCATTTGCATTCAATTAGACCAAATAAATCAAGCGTTAGTGATGAGAAGCAGCCAAATATGGGAAATAGTCAAACATGAGATCACTTAACACAGATATCAAAAAGAACACTTGGCACATGCTCGTGGAAGTCTGTTCACTCATGTCTGAAATTAGAGGAAAACCATAGCTATCGTGGTTGTTTTATGGTTAATTTTGACCGAAGTGAACAATATAATATATATATACATTTAATTAAATAAAGCAGGAAGTATAAAAATAAGCATAAATATTAGCATGTTAAAGTGAGTCAAAAGCACTCACTTTTGGCTGAGTCGTTCCCCTTCCTTACTTCCGCTCTTTTTCTTCCCGTACGTCCTGCAAGCGTTCCAATTTCTCAGCGTTCCAGAAGAGGGATGAGAATGAGGTTTTGGATTAAGATAGAGCCTATTTAGTTGAGATCCAACAAAAATATATTTTTTTGGTTAAGATTTGATTTCCTTTCAACTATTTAGATTTCTATCCGATTTTCTCTCAACTATTCAGATTTATATCCAAACAAATTCCAATATATATTTATATTTATTATTATTATTATTTTCAGATTTTTTTTTCATTTCAAAGAAATTTGAAAAAAATGGTCGTTACAGAAGCATACCTGAATCCATTGATGTAGAAATTTTGCGGGAAGACAACCCTTGCGTTATGGTTTTCCAATTCTAACCACCAGATCCTTCCTTAGAATTCTCTCTGAAAGAATTTTGAGAAATCAGAATACGTCGTGGTAGAACGGGGACTATAACCCTAATTATAAACTGCTAGGGCAGTTATAATTTTTACCATAATTACCCTTCTGCCCCTTATAGAAGTAATAATTATCTAATGGTATCTACACAATAATCTCATGACTATTATACCATTTAAGCTAATTAATCAATTATTAATTAGACCACAAAATTTAGACTTGGCTTAATTAAATGATAGCACACACATTTTAATTGTCTACATGTGTGGCCCCAAATTATAGATTAATTACAAAAATTAATCTAACAATCTCCCACTGGGCCACATATGTAATCCAATAAAAGTGTTTAACCGTATGAGCTTAAAATTTGCTATCATGTCCTTACGGTATATCCGAAACAATCTTGTCCATTTACTATGCTGACATAGGATCAAAGCGCCCTTTGTTACATCAATTGTTACTAGACCGATCAATGGTCACATATATCAGCACAGCTAAATGACATAGATCAATCATGAGTGCGTAGCATGGAAATTACATGCAATGTGATCTATTCATGCCTATTTCCAACTGGTCCTACTTAACTTTATTGAGATCAATTCTTTAGCATAATTTTAATAGAGTGTAATAAGCTGAATACTTTATTTTCTGCAGAACATAATCCAAATGTATAGATAAAATCTAAACATAACATAGAGCAATAAACAATAAATAATACAAACTCCCACTAAATTTGAATATCCTCAAATAAGATAACACCCATATGAGCAGTGTGCTCATGAAAGACCTTGGGTGGTAATCCCTTTGTAAGCGGATCCGCTATCATGGAGTTTGTTCCAATATGCTCTATGGATATCCGTCCACTATGTACTCTTTCTTTTACAACTAAGAACTTGATATCAATGTGTTTTGACTTTGTGGAGCTCCTGTTGTTATTGGAATATAAAACTGCTGATTTATTGTCACAAAATATTTTCAGTGGTCTTTCAATACCATCCAGAACATGCAGCCCAGTGGCAAAATTTCGCAGCCATATTCCTTGATTGGATACCTCATAACATGCTACAAACTCTGCTGCCATGGTGGATGAAGCTATGAGTGTCTGTTTCACAGACCTCTAAGAAATTGCTCCACAGCCAACAAATAAATATAGCCCGATGTGAATCTTCTGCTGTCTTGGCTTCCAGCAAAATCGGAGTCAGAGTACCCAATGATTTCTAACTGATCTAATCTCCTATATGTAAGCATGTACTCTTTTGTTCTCCGTAAATATCTCATAACCCACTTGGCTGCTTTCCAATGATCCATTCCAGGGTTACTTAGATATCTGCCAACATGCCAACAATGTACGCAATATCCGGACGCGTACATACCTGAGCATACATTAGACTCCCTACAGCCGAAGCGTAAGGAATCTTATACATTTCTTGAATTTCTAAATTATTTTTAGGGCATTGACTGAGACTGAATTTGTCTCCTTTAACGACATGGGTATCACCTGGTTTGCTATTTTGCATGCCATACCCTTGAAGGACTTTATCGATATAGTTCCTTTGTGACAATCCTAGAACACCCCTAGAACGATCTCGGTGTATCTGGATTCCTAAAACAAAGGAGGCGTCACCAAGATCTTT
Organism: Dracaena cambodiana; assembly: GCA_036321105.1. Classification (NCBI taxonomy): domain Eukaryota; kingdom Viridiplantae; phylum Streptophyta; class Magnoliopsida; order Asparagales; family Asparagaceae; genus Dracaena; species Dracaena cambodiana. The sequence continues at coordinate 31,429,856 of JAYEPQ010000016.1, forward strand.
CATCTCAAAATGTTTTGACAAAAAAATCTTGGTGTCGTGCAATATCCTTTTATCATTTGTGGCTAGCAATATGTCATTGACATATAAAACCAAGAAAATATACTTACTCCCACTGAATTTGTGATACACACATTCATCCATAAGATTTGCCTAACCTTACGAGACAATGATTTGATGAAACTTGAAGTACCACTGACGAGAAGCTTGCTTGAGCCCATAAATGGATTTAGTTAATTTACAAACCATATTCTTTGAGTCTTCCGACACAAAGTTTTCTGGTTGTATCATATAAATTGTTTTGTCAATATCGCCATTGAGAAACGCTGTCTTAACATCCATCTGATGTAATTCAAGGTCATAATGTGCAACTAGTGCCATGATTATCCTGAAAGAGTCCTTCGTAGAAACTGGAGAGAAGGTCTCTTTGAAGTCAATTCCTTTCTTTTGAGTAAAACCTTTAGCTACAAGACGTGCTTTATACCTTTCCACATTACCATTTGAATCCCGTTTGGTTTTAAATATCCATTTACAACCAATGGATTTCGCACCAGCTGGTAATGGGACAAGTTCCCAAACTTTATTGTCTTGCATTGATTTGTACTCTTCATTCATGACTTCAAACCATTTCTGAGAGTTGAAACTTTTCATAGCTTGATGGAAGTTGATTTGATCATCTTCCATCATTTCACTTTCTTCCTCATATTCCTGAAGATATACGATATAATTGTCCGGAATTGTACTTCTTCTCTCTCTAGTGGATCGCCTTAATTACGTATTATCTTGAGGTTGTTGAGTTTGTTCTTCAGGAATAATTTCATCATTTGGATTTAATGGTTGATCAATATTGTAGATTAATTGGTTGAGGATCCAAATTTACTTCTTGATCAATGATAGGTATTGAAACCTGTACATTGTCAAAAGCAATAGCAGATCCCTTTTCCTCCTTAAAGACAATATTTCTAGCATGATTTCTCCTCTAAAACTCAACATCCTCAAAAAAATATTGCAGTTCCCGTCTCAAAACATTACCATTGCCTTTATACTTCATTGAAATCAAGCTTGCTAAAAGCGTGCTTGTTTCAGCCTTATCGTTTTTAGCAAAACGTTTCTGAATTTCTGCAAGGAACTCACTGGCATTGGTAACCTCATCAGTTACTGCATCTCTAAAAGTTTTTGGAATGCCGCGCTTGATGATCATAAGATTTAGCCTATTTGAACGCTCCCACTTATCCTAATAAACCTCATCCTGCTGAGTACTTTCCTCATTGAGTTCATTGGGTTTGGGCATTCTTAAGGCTAAATCTAGATCCGTGCAGCCCAAGAGAATCATCATATTCTCTTTCCAGTCCTTAAAATTAGTCCCATTTAACATAAGGACATTGCTTATGTTGGCAGATACAGAAGTAGCAGACATAAAAGCTGAATAGAGAACAAAAATAAAATAAATCGAATAAACCATTATACTTACATAAAACAAGTAATTAAACACTTAATCTTTAAATTTAAAAATAAATTATGACATTTCAAGATACCTAGCACAACATTAATATCAAGTTTTTGGACACTAATATTAATTGTAAGTGGTACTCTTGTTGTAGTGATCAAATATTGATGATAAATTATGTCAAATAAATAACCTATCTTTGGATTGGTTTATTATTCACATTATGTTACATTTATAATCATTACATATTTATCACCACTGGTGTGCTTGTAATTCAGCCAAATATTAACTTTCCTTTAGGCCAGTCAATATCCGCATGAATCACATACACATTAATATCATTAACCAAATAATAATAATAATTTCAAATAAATGTAACCCCATCTCAAGATATCTGGATTCCATTAATATTTTATCTTTGGACAACAATATTAACTTCTTAGTAATATCTTGGTGTAGTTATCAAATACTGATGATAAATAATATATCAAACAATAAATCTTCCTTTGGGCCGAGTCATTGTTCACATGTAAACCAAATATCACCACGCATTTATTACCACAGGTGCACATGCAATTCTATTAAATATTAACCTTCCTTTGGGCCGATTAATATTCATATAAGTTACATGCACACAACTTTTTATATTTCAAGATAAAATCAATTTCAACAAGAGATGTCACTTTGGCGACATGTTGCTTCAATCAATCTATCTCAAAATATATATCCAAAATATAAATATTTGAAATTAAAATTATACCGAATCAACCCTTAAAAATTATCAAAAATTGACCTTAAGAGAAAATTCCTTTTAAAAAAAAATGTGTATAAAACATTAATAGCCTTAATTTTTTTATGAACAGTAATCTGATTTTTTTTTTTTGAAACAGTATCGGAAGAACAGTAATCCATTTTTTTTAAAAAATCCGATGAACAGTAATCCGATAAACAGTAATCATATGAACAGTAATTGGGTGAACAGTAATCCGATGAACAGTAATCGGTTTGAACAGTGTTCCAATGAACAGTAATCGGGTGAACACTAATCCGATGAACAGTAATCGGGTGAACAGTAAAATCCGAATTCTGTACAGTAAATTTTTTTTTTTTTAAAAAGAACAGTAAAATCCGAATTCTGTACGGTAATTTTTTTTTTATTTTTTAATTATATGAACAGTACAAAACTTTAAATTCAATTGATTACTCAAGGTATTAATCAAAAAGTAGGCTCTGATACCAATTGTTAGGATTCGTAATAGAAATAATTTACCAATTGATAAATTCAAAATAAAAGAAATAATTTTGTATATTATTGATTCTCCTGATTAATATCATGAGTATAAAATTAAAAGCAGAAGCATACCTGAATCCATTGATATAGAAATCTTGCAGAAAGAGAACCCTTGTGTTATGGTCTTCCAATTCTAGCCACCATATCCTTCCTTCGAATTCTCTCTGAGAGGATTTTGAGAAATCAGAATACGTCATGGTAGAACGGGGACCATAACCCTAATTATAAACTGGTAGGACAGTTATAATTTTTTATCATAATTACTCTTCTGCCCCTCATAGAAGTAATAATTATCTAATGGTATCTACACAATAATCTCATGACTATTATACCCTTTAAGCCAATTAATCAATTATTAATTAGATGACAAAATTTAGACTTGGCTTAATTAAATGATAGCACACACATTTTAATTGTCTACATGTGTGGCCCCAAATTATAGATTAATTACAAAAATTAATCTAACATTAGACTGAATGAGTAGTAATGGCCGTAGATTGAATCTTGATAGATTATTATTAGTGACTTAGTTTTCTTGGGATAATTTGATTGTATATGCTTGAGCGAATTAGGTTTAGGGCTAGTAATCAATTCATCTAATAATTTATTCTATTCATTAATTTTCCATTTGATCGATTGAATTACTATTGATAGATTGTAAGTGGCTTGAGTGCTTTGATAGTATATGACTTGAGAAGATAATTGATTAATTAAGAATTTAGATCAAAATTTGATAGCATAAGTTGATTGTGTATTAATTGAATAATTATTTGAGAGATGTTGATAGGAATTATATCAATTATTTAGTAGATTTAGAATTACTAGATATGGCTTGTTCATAGATTAAACTAAAACCAACAACAAACTAACTTTGTTTCTTTATTGACTCATTAGAATAAGTTCTAGAGTGAGATATCAATTTTTTTTAATGAGATATCAATAACTTCACTTGAGATAACTTGCAGAGCGTTCCAGTTGATACTGTGCATTTACAGTAGAAAATTCACATCATTGTTCATGCATGCAAGCATGATCATCTTCTTTACCGTCAACTAGCATTCTCCATATATGAAAAATATTTGTACCTTTCTCATGTTTGAAATCACCCAATTTTATGGTATTAATTTTATGTAGCAAACTGACAATTGATAATTCTTACTCTTTTCTCTATCCTCTCATGTTTCACTTGATCATCTTTGTAGGAAGGGAGGAAAGTATAATAAATCTAGTTTATTTTTACATTTTTGGGATGCTCTACATTCAATCCCATTCAGTTCTCCCACCAACGTATCGTTCAAATGATGGTATCAGTGCAAAGGATTTATTCTGCTTAGTTGTGCTTGCTAACTATTACCAAGTGGCCACTTCTCTAAAAGCATGGTACTTGCCCTCTCCACGGGAGCTCGTCCATTCGTTGGGTGATCACTTACTCTGATGTCTGAGTGTTTGCTCATTGTTTAGGCCCCTAAGTAACGTTTCTATTAGAACACGTACTTAGAACACGTACATACAATATTGAGCACAAATAGAAGACCATTAGCACTAAGGAAAGACGTTGCACAGAAGGCCGTAAAGCATATTACAATAAAAAGTTACTTTACTCAAGAAGATGAAAAATGACTCTTGCGCAACTCAAATAATTATTGCTCGAGCTCATCTTTTGCCAAGTTCTCTCTAATGTTACTACTCCGATGCTATTGCTTTGTGCTCAAATCAATTGAGATTTCAAGAATAATACTTTATTTATGAATTGTACTTCTACTTGATTTATTTATTCTTCAGCTTTCCCTTTAGTGGTTGGCCTTATTGTTTGACTACTTTGTTTGGTACCATCTCTGAAATCGGAGATATCTCTATCTACTTGTCCATCTTTCTTCCAAAGACTATATCCCATAATTCAAAACATTATTTCCTGTTTATTATATTGCCTAGCTACATACTCTGTCTATAAACAAGTTTCATATTTGATTTTCTTCATACAAGTGATGAATCAATATTCAACCAAACCGATTCACCTAAGGGCTACCTTTCTGCCCATAAAAATTAATATTGAATTCATATTTGAACACTGCAAACCTTGAACCAATTTTATAATGTATGTACTAGTTCAAAACTATAAATTAAGTGAATGGAAAATTGTTTTAAAGTAGGAAATATGACAAGATAATAAACAAAATATAGTCTTACATAGGTAAATGAATTGTAAAGGGTGGGTTTATATAAGATTGTTTATTCTAATATATTACTTATATAATAAGAGGAGAAATTTTGAGCACCACTGTTTTAATAAACAGTTATGTCTAAATAGGATGTCCACTTTCATTACAAATACTAGTTTTCTGAAAACACAAGTTTGTCTTGCACTCTTATTCATACACAAAAAATAGAGGTATTTTTTAAGTTTAATTCGAAAAAGACAATAAGACTGCTACTTTCATCCTATTGTAAGAGATCGTTATATTTTGAGAGACTAACGCCCACTGAGATTTAGAAACATATCTAGTAGAGAGTGAATCGGTTGTAAGGAGATAACATTCAATATTATACTTGATCATTAATAAAGTAACGTTTTCTAACTTAGGTTATATATACATATATGTATAATTTTGTTTCTTTCTCTAAACTAATAAATTGATTTTCTTTTATTTAGTCTATTTGGATTTCCAAAATCTGGTTATCCTAACTTAACAAATTTAACAATTTTAATTAATTATTTCAATCTTTTCCATATAGATTCACCTAACAATCTCTCTTGTCTGAATAATTATGAGTTGGATTTAATCTATTCAAACTAATATAAAATTATCTAATATATTACACAACCAACAGTTAATATCATTATATTGGCTAAGTGAAGTCCATATTGAATAAAATTCTTCAAACATAGAGATTTCCCAATTGACTTTACTTTCTTCCTCAATACTCATGATTTCAATTTATAATTCCAAAAAGAGAAAACGGTAAATTTACCAGCGGTAAAGGGAGTTCCTTCACTAGTGTTTAGGTGGCAATAAAATAATTACACGTGGCGCCACTCAAAGTAATAAATAAAAGAACTCTTTTAACCGCAAAGGGCGCCACGTGTAATTGTTTTATGGCGTTACCTAAACACTAGTAAAGAAAATTCCTTTATTGCGCTATCTAAACACTAGTAAAGAAAATCCCTAAATAAAGAAAATAATTCCCGTTTGCTCTTCCAAAAATGTTTGCTTATAGAACTTTTTCGTGCTTTTCACGCTCGTATGCTTCGATGTGCCTCCGCAAATTTATTTAAAAAATCTCTCCTTATGTCTATGATAAAGTAATACGAATACACTCCTTTTCGTAATAGAAAAAAAATGAGGATGACACATGAGCTAATGCTTAATTAATTGGACGGGCAGAACGGGCAAGCTAGGGGACTTTATTTAGGGGCCATTATCATACTTAGGACAGGTGGGTGGCTGTGACTTGCTAATTAAGGGCATCATTAATTTGCTTGGGCCCTTAATTGCAACGGACATCAATCCAGGCCCAATTTGAGAAACCTCCCATACCAAGGATAAGAAGTTGATTGCGCTCATTAATTACGTATAAAAATAATTACGTATCTGTATAAATTAAATAAGAGGCATTATATAAGCAATTGTTATTCTGTACGAGGGCTTGGATTTTACATCTGTGGAGGCATAAATTTTCCGGCCCAGGCCTGGAATATTAAGCCTATCGTATGAGAGCCCGTTAAGCACATGAAATTCAGGGGAGTTTCTAAATCAGCACACCAATTTTCCTAGCGAGTCCACTTCTCAGTGTTTTCTTTTTTGTCTGGGCTTAAAACCCGGACTGATATAAAGTGGGCTCACTAGGAAAAATGCTGTGCTCCTTTGGAAACTCCCAAATTCTGGAGATTCAAAAATTCTTTTTCAATCAGGATTCTCTAAAGAAAAGAAAACCCATTTTTTCGAAGGATAAGAAAATCAAGTTGAATTATAATAAGCAAGCCTCCCTCTAAAAACAATAGAATCCATCTAATATCATGAAACTTTACATGTTCTAATTCTCTACAACTTTGTTATCTAATAATTATAAACCCACCCCTCTTACATACTCAGAGAGAATCTATGAGCTCCTAATAGGGAAAAAAGAGAGACGTTGAGAGATTATATTCATTAAGTTCATGCCGAATAGCTAAATTTCCACCGAGGACATAAGCTAGAGATCCGTCACAGCCGAGCCTCATTATATCGTTATTTACATATCTATTTTTATATTTTTTCTGTTGAATTTGGGTGTGGCTCTTTAAGTCCCACATCGGCTGGGCGCTAAAAAAACACCACCCATGAGTTCTATAAATAGGGCCTTGTGTCTTTGGTTTTGAGTATCCAAAATAATTAGTTATTATATAAAACTGTTATGAGAAAACAGTTTTTATTTTGGGAAGTTTTAAATCTAAAAAATTTCAAGTTGTAATTTTGGTTTTTGGATTTTGAGAAACTTTCCAATTTACCAGAGATTTTTGTAATTTGAAACTTTGGTGATAGTAAATTGATCGTTGGTGCCCGAAAACGTAGGTAACATTTATCGAAACTCATTAAATTTTGTATTTTCTCTTATTTTGCATTAGTTTTTGTGTGACACTATTTTGGGTGCCTATTTGTAAGATATCCGCCTTTCGCAACAAGTGGTATCAGAGCCGAAGGTTCGACCTTGGCAAATTATTGAAAAATGACAGAAGGTTCTTCGTCTACACTGGCTAAAGTTACTGTGACTAATACAAAGTTCAAAGTTGAGAAGTTTGATGGCGGCAACAACTTCGGTATGTGGCAGTGCGAAGTCTTGGATATTCTTTATCAGCAAGAATTGGATGTTACTTTGGAAGATAAGAAGCCAGAGAAGATGATCGATAAAGAATGGGAAAGAATTAATCGCCAAGCATGTAGAACTATCCGATCTTGTCTCACAAAGGAACAAAAATATCCTTTCATGAAAGAGACATCTGCAAGTAAGATATGGAATGAGCTGGAGAACAAGTTTATGAAGAAGAACAGTAAGAATCGGCTCTATTTGAAGAAGAAATTGTTTCGCTTCCAATATCAACCGGGTACATCTATCAACAATCACATTACTGTTTTTAATAAATTAATAGCAGATTTGTTAAATTTGGATGTGACTGTTGAAGATGAAGATCAGGCTTTATTATTGTTGGCTTCTCTTCCTGATGAGTTAGTATGATCACCTTGCCACTACTCTCCTTCGTGGTAAAGATAACGTGACTTTTGATGAGGTATATAATGCGTTGTATAATTTTGAGATAAAAAAAAAGATCAGAAAGAGCATGGGTATAATACAGCTAATCTCAGAGTCATAAATACCAATCAAGAGGCAAACCTGATAAAGATGAATGTGCTTTTTGTCATAAGAAATGGCATTGGAAGAAAAATTGTCCAAAGTTGAAAAAGAAAGATAAGGGTAAGGCTGATTCTGATGCATATGTAGCCAAGTGTGAAGATGATGACTCAGATTTTGCACTGGTTGGTCTACTTTCAGTTTCTCATTTTGTTGAGTAGATTTTGGATTCTGGATGCACCTACCATATGTGTCCTCATAAGGAGTGGTTTTTCAATTTTGAAGAGTTTGATGGAGGAGTTGTTTTTATGAGCAACGACAGCTCTTGTAAGACAACTGGGATAGATTCAATCCGTTTAAAGAATCATGATGGATCAATCAGAGTTTTGACAGATGTTCGATATGTACCAGATTTAAAGAAAAATCTCATCTCTTTGGGAGAATTAGAAGCAAAAAGTTTCGCTATATCCGAGATGGAGTTCTCAGAGTCATTTCAGGCGCACTTGTGGCGATGAAAGGTACGAAGAAAATTAAGTTATACTACTTTCATGGTAGTACAATTATTGGATCAGTAGCTACAGTCTCTGAAAGTATACAGATGCAAAAATAACCATGTTGTGGCACATGTGACTTGTTCATACAGGTATGGTAGTTTTGCAAAATTTAGTAAAGAAAGGCTTACTAAAAGGTGCAAAATCGGTAAATTAGATTTTTGTGAGTATTGTGTCATGGGAAAAAAGACAAGAGTAAAGTTTGGTACTGCTATCCATAATACTGAAGGAATTTTGGATGATATTCACTCTGATATTTGGGGTCCTACTAGAACACCTTTTTTGGGAGGTATGCATTACTTTGTTACTTTGTTGATGATTACTTTAGAAAAGTTTGGGTGTATCTGATGAAAACTAAAGATGAAGTGTTGGAAATTTTTTTGAAATGGAAAAAGATGATTGAGACTCGACATGCAGAAAAATAAAGAAGCTTAGATCAGCTAACGGTGGTGAGTATAAAAGTGATCCGTTTCTGAAAGTTTGCCAAGATGAAGGTATTGTTCGACACTTCACCAATACAAATTCACCACAGCAAAATCGGGCGGCAGAACGCATGAACAAGACTTTACTGGAGAAAGTTCGATGTATGTTGCTTAATGTTGGGTTAAGTAAGGGATTTTGGGCTGAGGCAGTAACTTATGCATGTCATCTCATTAATTGATTATCATAAGCTGCGATTGAAGGCAAGACACCGATTGAGATATGGTCTGGAAAACCTACTTATGATTATGATTCTTTACATGTATTTAGTTCCACTGCTTATTATCCTGTAAAGGAGTTTAAGTTGGATCCAAGAGTCAAGAAAGCATTGTTCATGGGAATAAGCTCAGGTGTGAAAGGATATCGCCCTTGGTGTCCAAATTCGAAGAAAATTATTTTTAGCAAAGATATTACATTTGATGAATCTGCCATGTTGAAAAAGGTGATACTTAGTAATTCTGGAAAAGAGAAGAAAACCACTAATGTTCAGTAGTAGGTGGAGAGTGCTCCGCAATAGGTGAAGTTTAAAAAATCCAGATTTGACCCAGTTTATATTGACAGTTCAGTGGCAGAGAAGGATGTCGAAGAAAAAGAAGAAGAGGTTTTAACCCAAGAACCTCCATAGCAACCAAACTCAATTGCACATGACATGCCACGTCGAGAAATTAAGAAACCTGCTCGTTTCCTTGATACAATAGTGCCATATGAACTTCCTGTTATAGATGATGTTTCTTCCGCCTATAGATAAGCAATTAGAAGTTCAGAAAATAAAAAGTAGAAGAGAGCAATTGATGAAGAGATGCAGTCTCTTCAGAAGAATCAAACTTGAGAGTCAGCTCAACTTTCTAAAGATAAGAAGGCAATCGGGTGCAAATGGGTATTTACAAAGAAAGAAGGATTTCCTGATAAAAATGATATTCGCTACATGACAAGATTAGTGGCGAAAGGCTACGCTCAAAAGAAAAGAGTTGATTATAGTGAGGTATTTCTCCAGTCGTTAAACATTCTCTATTTGGATTATGTTAGCCTTAATAGCACAGTTTGATTTGGAACTAGTTCAACTTGATGTGAAAATCATATTTTTACACAGTGATTTGGAAGTGGAAATCTATATGACTCAGCCAGACGGATTCAAGGTTGCTAAAAAAGAAAATTGGGTTTGCAAATTAAATAAATCATTGTATGGATTGAAGCAATCTCCGAGACAGTGGTACAAGCGATTTGATCAGTTTATGATAAGTTTAAAATATACTAGAAGTAAATTTGATCACTATATATATTTTCGCAAGTTACATGATAAGTCATTCATTTATCTACTCTTGTATGTGGATGATATGTTAATAGCTTCAAAGAGCTAAGAAGAGATTGAAATGTTAAAAGCTAAGTTGAATCAAGTATTTGAAATGAAAGATTTGGGTGAAACTAAAAGAATTCTCGGCATGGAGATAAGCAGAGATCGAAAGAGAGGAAATATTTGGTTGTCGCAGAAACAATATCTGAAGAAAATGCTACAGCGTTTTGGCATGATAGAGCAATCAAAACCTGTGAGTATTCCACTTACTTCTTATTTCAAGTTAAGTGTAGGTTTATCTCCTTGCACAGATGAGGAATGTGAGTATATGTCGAGAGTTCCTTATTCAAATGCAGCTGGTAGCTTAATGTACGTTATGGTGTGTACGAGACCTGACATTTCTCAGACAGTTGGCGTTGTGAGTAGCTATATGCATGATCCTAGAAAATAATATTAGCAGGTTTGAAATGGATTTTATGATATCTTCTGAATACCGTAAATGTTAGTTTGGTATTTAAGCGTGATGATACTCTTGGTCAGTGTGTGATTGGATATGTTGATTCTGACTACGCAGGTGATTTGGATAAACGTCGATCAACTACTGGTTATGTGTTTATTCTCACTAAAGCACCAGTGAGTTGAGGTCTACTTTGCAGTCCACGGTTGCTCTTTTTTTTACAGAAGCAGAATATATGGCAGTTACAGAGACCGTAAATGAGACAATTTGGCTACAGGGGTTACTTGAAGACTTGGAGATATTCAGAAACAGGTTACTGTGTATTGTGACAGCCAGAGTGCAATTCACTTGGCAAAGAACTAAGTCTATCAAGTACGGACAAAGCATATCAACGTCAGGTATCATTTTGTGCGGGAAATTATTGAAGATGAGAAGATACTACTTCATAAGATTGGAACTGCAGAGAATCCCGCTGATATGATGACCAAGGTAGTGATTTTGACCAAATTAAGTATTGTTTGGATTTGCTCAATATTTTGGCAGTCTGAAGATCTTCATTTGGAGGCGCTTACGATGTGGGCCTTATTCGTTGTTGGCAGTGAAAATTTCTAAGTTAAAAGGATTTTTCACAACAGAACGCGGAGCTGATTCAATAGCCCCGCGTTTGGTTATATTAACCCTGCGTTTGAATAAAACGCGGAGATGTTTAATAGCTCCGCGTTGATTCCGCAGTCTGGCTTGTATTAGCTTCACGTTTGAGTAAAATGCGGAGATGATCAATAGCTCCGCGTTCTGGTTATTTAGCGCCGCGTTTTGATGCGATTAAAGCTCCGCGTAAGCAGATAACCAGAATCTCAAATTGATTGAGATTATGATTCTGGGCTTATCCAAATACCCGAATCAAGTCTAATCAGAATTCCATCAAAACTAAGATATTTGATTGGAATCCTTGATGAATGAGAGTTCTATTTAGATAGAAACTCTTGCATTAACCTGGGGCTATAAATACCTTCTTGGTGAAACCCTAGGGTCTTCTTCTTTTTGGCATCGGAAGTCTCCTATCGATCATTTGGCAATTCAAGTACGCGAGAGAGCCTTGAAGCCTTTGCTGATCATCTTCTGAAAGCTTGGAGAATTCAAGTTACGCACAGAGCCTTGAGTTCGTGAAGATCAGAGAAAATTATCATCTTCTTTCTGGAATTCTTGAGAAGTTCGAGTTACGCGAGAGAGGCTTGAACAAATCAAAACAAGAGAAGATCGTCTATATTCGGCCGATATCTTCAAGAGAGAAGATTTCAACGTACCGATCGTCCAAAGGAACTACTATAGATCCCATCGCCACAGATCCCACGAAACTATTGTAAAAGAGAGAGATTGAACTATAAAATCATCACGTTTGTTCTTTTTTATATCTTGTTCACTTCTATTGCAATCTAAGATGTATTCAATGGAAGGAAGCGAAGAAACTTTTGCGACGAACATTCGTCAAGGTGAAAATTGTTGAATTTGGGTGTGACTCTTTTAGTCTCACATCGGCTGGGCGCTAAAGAGATACCACCCATGAGTCCTATAAATATGATATTGTGTCTTTGGTTTTGAGTATCTAAAATAATTAGTTATTATATAAAACTATTATGAGAAAATAGTTTTTATTTTGGAAAGTTTTCAAATCTGAAAAATTCCAAATTGTAATTTTGGATTTTGGATTTTGGAAAAATTCTCCAATTCTTGGGAAACTTTCCAATATACCAGAGATCTTTGTAATTTGAAACTTTGGTGATAGTGGATTGATCGTTGGCGCCCGAGGACGTAGGTAATATTTACCGAATCTCGTTAAATTTTGTGTCTTCTCTTATTTTGCATTAGTTTTTATGTGGCACTATTTTGGGTGCCTATTTGTAAGATACCCCCCTTTCGCAATATTTTCTTTTATTATCTAATAATTTCTGCACCTTACTCACTCAAATCTTATAAAGTCAAAAGTTGTCTCTCAAATATGACTTATCTCAGGGCTTATTCTGAGCCCAATCCTATATTTGATGCTTTAGTTGTCTGATAAATCTTGTCGGATGATTTGGAACCAACAACATCATGGAGGGTTCTCTATAATAAAGGCAATTGGTAAGCAGTTGTTAACTGTCTTTTTTTTATGGTCACACACTTGGATTTTCTAACTATTTTTCTATGTAGTTTGGTTTTATGGGCTGACCAAGCTTTCAAAGATATTAATAAAAAATAAAAAATAGATGAGATAAGAAATATGTCATTATTTGTCCTTTTAATGATTCAGTAGACCTGTAAGTGTACACGAAAGATCAGTAGACTGGGACACTCCAGTCAAGTTGCTTTCTCTGGTGGACCAACAAATGAAAAACAACTCCATCTTCAATATCCTCTTTTATTAAAATTGTGGACCAACAAGCTGGGAAAGTTAAATGGAAATAATACAAGATTGAGTAGAATTCTACTAGTTTAGTTACGTCCTCGATCTTGTTGAGATGAGAACGGATAGATTCAAAGGTTTTTAGAAAACTAATCTTCTTTGTCTTCTTTTTTCATCTCCTCATCCTCAATGTTCTAAGGAAAATAGTGGTACTAAAGCTTTATTGATCCTCATATTTTATTGTACAAGTTTTCAATGTCAACCATCGCTTCATTATCAATATCCACAAAAAAGATGGCCAAGTTACTGCATTTTCTATGAGGCTTGCAGTATGAAGTGTTGATCCTCATATCTGTGTAAGAACCTTTTGAAAGGATATAAATAATTGCAAAGATTTGTTCAACATTATGGTCCTTTTCTTAATTCATCAAGGAGTTGACGAGGAAACTTTCAATGATTAACTAGTTAGATGGTGAAATAGTGACACACCAACTAAAATAGGGTGACCTTTCCATCTTGATTGAGAGGTTGTTTTGTATAGTTCCATGTGAAAATGCAACTTGTAAGCGCAGGTGAAATTTGTCTAGTTTATAAAAAGAGCCTTATGGCTGGAAGCAACGAAGTATCAAGAAACAAAAGAGAGGACGGATTAGAAGAGAGAAAACAAGTGAACGCGAGTAATATGGAATTTCTCAACAGCAAGTTGGAACCTTGATTGAAGGGAAAACGTTATTTAATTGAGACGAAATTTCACAATGTTGTTCCTCAGGTGCTAAAACTTACATCCAATGGTTGGATCGTTGATCCAACTCTCTTCCATTCTCTATTATCCATCTATCCCGATGAGGTCGTTTCTTATTATCTGCTTTTTAGAATGAACTATATTGCTGATTAATGATAGTTGGTATTCCTCTAATGATATATATCTAGATGATCCCTGTAATTCCATAACTTGGAGATAGTGGAAAATTTGACCTGGGCTAGGACCCGTGGTTTTTTCTTAGTGAGTTTTCCACATAATAATATTGTATTCCTCATTTACTTTTTCTTACTAATTCTATTGTCGTTTTACCGTACACAAAATGAACTATTATATTTTGTAACTTTAATATTTTTTTCTCAACAAATTTATATCCAACTTGTTTATCTTGTCTGACCAGCTTATTTCCCAAGTCTATTCTTGATGAAAAGTTTCCTCATAGCTAAAAAGAAAATGCACGAAGTTAATTCATTATTAATAACCTTCCATTACTCTCCAAGAGAATTGAACTTAATATATAATATTAAGTAAATAAATAAAATAATAAATCTAATATTATCAAAAAAATAATATGTATCTGCACACTAAAAACTCAAAATATTTGCAAATAAGAAGGTGGATCTTCGGTTGTTGCATAATTATGTAAACTAACTGCAATTGCAGCCACTTTTTCTGCAAGCCACTTTTCGTGATTTGGTTATAGTTGCAGTTGTATAATTTTGCAACTGTAATTATAATCTCTTACACGCTTGAAGTAATTGAAATATAGAAAAAAGTGCAAAGATAATTTCCTTTTCTTATTTACAAACAATAATTGCATTATTGATAAATAAAGTATATCTTAAATCTCTTTAAAATAAAGAATTAATATTAAATTTTTTTACCAGTCTAGTTACCATTTACAACTCCCAATTCAAATACAATAAGACAATATGCAACAACTTATATTACTGCAAAATAATTCTAATAATATTAATTATGACTTGCAATATCACTTGTAATTAACCAATTAGTCCCAAAAGCTAAAAGAAATGCTTTCTTCTAATACTCCATAATACTTCATTTTAAACAAAATTACTTTTGAATTTCTTTTGGCTCTTTCAAGCACTTCTAATGAGCCAAGCAAAAGCCAAATATATCTCTACATACCAAGTGTAGTACATGTCAGTGTAGCGTAAAACGATTGCAAGTTTTACGAGTGTCATCGAAACCAAATGCAGTCAGTTTCTTTTACGCATGCAGTTTAGTGGGGACACGTGGGGGCGAACTCTGTTCCTCCTTATAGCTAGGACATTCTACAGAGAGCTCACCGTATGATTTGTTTCCCTTACGCTCGATCATTGGGTGAGGACCACTCACTCGTCGGCCAATGACGATTTGGGGCGGATTTATTAGCTCGAATGGCCGAGAGGAGGTGGACAGACAGCACAGAGTGATGATCATTGCACTATGTATTTATGGCCTTGTGATCCGGCGGTCATGCATCCTGCTCATGGATATCCCACTGCCGTGCAGGACCTGAATGTCGAGTGAGATGGTCTAAATCAATCAATTTTCTGTTGAGATCCACCACCACGTACCACTTGCTTAACCGAATGCCGAGATTCTTCTCTCTCTAATCCAAGGTTGGTTGAAGGTTACTTTTCAGAAATTGTAGTTGATTCATGCTACATTAGTGAAGATACGTGACAAGGCTAGATACATGGAGTGTCAATGGCAGATGGATGCAAAGTCATTTTTGGTGAGCAATGCAATAAACGCCATGGCCCCTACGTCAATTAATCAGCTTTCACAAGTGGCAATTTTAGTGATTTTGTATACATCAATCAGCCACTATGATGGCATTAGCTTTCTTGCGAGTATTTTACCAACATCAGATTTTTAATATGAACAAGTGGTTGGTTTTGGGTGTTTCTCAAGTTAATGGTGGCCGGGAACTTCTCAGTCCTTATATAGCTTTTTTAGATCTAACCAAGAGTCGCAAGTCTAGAAATGAGCCCAATTTAAGCCGTAGCCTAAAGAACTTCAGCTATCTGCTGCTATGACTTGTTATCTAGGGTTAGGTTTGTTAGGATTTGGGACCCTCATCATAATTGGCTGGCAAAACGTGTCAAAAACATGAATTTGCACATAAAGGAATTACAGCTACCCATCGATAGAACCATTGATGGGAGGTTTTGGCCGAGAAAACCATTCGTTACGGTGCTTGGAACAGCCATCGACAGGAGGCTTACCATCAATAGCAACTCAATGGCGAACAGAAAGGAACACAGAGTCGCAAGCAGTTCAGGTTTGGTACTTAGATTTTTGGGCTATTTATATTGGAGACTGATTGGTTTTGGCCCTTTGAGTCTAAGATTGATGGATGAGATTAAAAGAAGGGTTTAGGGTTTATTTTGGAGAGAGAAAAAACTCTGTATAAATACCATCCTCTTCAAGACTTTTTGAGGACTCAAGCGAAGCAATTGAAGAGAGATTACTAGAGTTAGAGTGTCTTGATGAACGAAACTTAAGAAGATCGTGGTGTTGTTTATTGAAAATTGGACATCAATATTAATCTACATCTTTAATCTACATCTCTATTATTTAGACGAGGGTTTGATAATATGTTTAGTAACTTGTGCTCGTATATTATTTCTTACAATTTTTTTGCTGATTTGTGATTGTGAAAGAGATGTCATTATGGAATTTATGATAGTTTGTATAGTAATTATCATATATCTGAGTAGTAATCATAAAAGAATAAAGAACAACATATCACAATAATACAAAAATTTACGTAGTTCATTCCAAATTGGACCACGTCCATGGCCATCAAAGGATTTCTTCACAATTTAAAAAAATATGGTTACAAGTAAAAGATTAGAATATATATATAGCTGGGTCGCAATCCTATTACCATATGAAATTACCTAAATATCCATACAAAAAAATTGTTCATTTATCTTCTTGTCTTTATTTTCTTGAATATATGTGTATGGATTCCAACGTATTTTTTAGGCTCAGCATATTTATTTTCGATACATTGTTGAACGCTACTGTAGTTAGGATGTGGGCACTACATCTTGCCATGCGATGAGCTTACCCCTTGCCGTCTCCATGTGAACGGAGATAAGAGGGTTATGGAATTTGCTCGTAACCTGTTCAATAGAATCAGGTGGGGTTGGTGCAGAGCCAGTCTATTTCTATGCAAAAGTTTAGGGATCGTCTCCCTAACCTTTCCCATCTCTCTTGGCCCTCGCATGCAGAGGTGGCGGCTGGCGGAGCAATGACCATGGATGACAGTGAGGCCACTGGAGGGCCAAATTCCGACAAGACAACGATGACCCTCTGCAATCCATGCTACGAGGATTGTGGTCAGGGTCTCACGGATGGAGCCGAGGGGCATACGACCACTCATCCCCCACCACCCCAACCCCACCTCCAAAAAAAAAAAAAACGAAATTAATAATTCTCTACTCTTCAATTTTGTTTTTTGTTTTTAATACTAAATCTAATTATTACTTCCTCTAAAATTGAGAACAAATCAGTTTATACGTTCTCCTCATAATAGTTTACAAAACCCTCCAAGAATAACTGCCTCTCTTTGCTTCTCTATTTATTTTTCCCCCTCTATATCAGCAAACAATTAACTTCACTGCTAAATATATCCAATGTCAATGATGTTTCATCAAATCCAAAAATAAAATAAAAAGTATTGCAGCTATTTTCTAACTTATCCTCTATTTCTTTCTTCATAATGGGAAATTCTATTTACACACTGCAATTTACTTTTGACACTCTGAGTGCTTTTTATACCAAACTTTTATTTTGAAATGTCACCAATTTACTCTATGCATCCAAATTTTTTTTCAACTTTAACCCTCCTCCTACTTCTCTCTATCTCCTTATGTCGTCCGATTCCAAATTCTTCGAGTCGGATATTAATTCCCAAGTTAAAAATATGTTGGTCGGGTATTAATACCCGACAAAAGAATCGCTTGGTCGGGTATTAAAACCCAACCAGTAGCCGACGTCTCCCTCACAAAAGAATCATAAGTAATAATAAATTACAAACAAATACACATAAAAAACTAAAAATAAATTTAAATTGTACCTTAGATTTGTACTTCGACACCAATTGCATGTTGGAATTTTCCATTTGAATAAAAAAAACTCAAACTAAAACTTCAAATCCTAATTTTACCTGTTGCAGTGAATTCGAAGAATTTAAAATTTCTCCAGATCTTTTTAGGCATATGAATTTAAAAAATTTAAGAGGTTAAGAAATCAAATCAATAGATTTGTGGGAGATGTATTTTTTTAAAAATTAAATTCCATTAAAAAATATTTTTAAAGGTTCTAGAGAAAAAACAGAGTAGAAAGACGATGAGTTGTAGTTGTAAATTTTAAAAAGTTTTAATTTATGATTTAAAAGGGTAATTTAGTCAAAAAAATAAATGGTAAACTTGTAATTATTTATAAGTTTTAAAACTGTGCGTGAAAAGTAAATTTCCATGTGTAAATAGAATTTCCCCTTCATAATATTTATGCTTGAATGATTTTTATTCCCATTTTATCCATTCATTTAAACTCAAACATTTTTTATTTTTGTTCAAGTTTTATCATTTTAGATGCCTTTCTTAAATTCATCATATTCTAGTAATTAATTAACTTAATTTCAAGCTGTGACCAATTTTTCTGTCAAACTTCTATTTTTTATAATTTACAATTTCTCTCCAAAATATCACGCCCTACTCTCGATATATGGTATACGCACAAGTGTAGCAAGTAGTAGCAATATATTTGATTTGAATATGCTTAAACCTCTGGCAGAATATATACCAATATATTTTCCATAATAATATCCAATAATAATAGTAAAAAGATTTAATAAAAGTTTGACTTGTTAATTATTGGAATGAAATTTGGATACAGTTGGAAAAAATAACAGAATATAGTTAAACTAAATAAGAGAAAACAATATTCTAGTCCATTATTGGCTACAACATACTCTTTAAAATATACCAGATACTACATTAGCTACGGTATGTTCATCGATAAATCTAGGCATATACACTCAAGTTATCAAATTGTGACCAAAACAACATACATAGAAATAATTGAAAGAATATAAAAATATTATATTAATCTATAACAATAAAATTAGTTTTTATAGGTTAAATTTAATATCATCTAATGTAGTTGATTTTGTAATAAGGGTATTTTTGTTTAAGATGAAATGTAACTCGAAAAACTAATTGTTGGGATATCACTGTTTCGATTGTTTTTTATAAAGACTCAGAAAATAGTCACATAGATTATCTGATGCTGAGTTGGACATGCCATCAGGAAAATAAGAATAATCAGGTATAATCCAACAAATCATTACGCCCTATGATGTGTGAAATATTCATTTGTACAACTTAACAAGTTACAGCTAAAAAAAGTATATGTCCACCATTTAGTTTCTCCCCAATCTAATGTTATTTAACTATAATCATGTCAGGTCTAATTCTAGTTCTCATAGTTTATTTATAGATCATATCATGTGCTATCTTCCAATTCAGTTTTATTAGTTTATTAACAATATGGTTCAAAGAGTTTGTTCAAGTTCTACTTAAAAAAAAAAATTACAATTGGCTAAATCAAAGATTTACTAATTTGAGATATTATATGGATAATTGGCCAAGTAAGTATATGAATACTGTGAGGTTTTGTGCGATGCATGTTCCTTAATTAAGTAACCAATACACAAACAATTTGCCTAGATATTGATACAAAATGATGTCACAAATGGTATTTTCCCATGATTATAGATTTTGCATGGTTTATCAAATATTGTATGTATCGAATATTCTAAAACCTAGCTACAATGTGATTTAAATTTAATAACAAGTGCATAATAAAAATGACAGCATATCAATAACAGGAATAATAATAAGTAGTAGATAAATTCATATAAGATAATAAATAAACTTATAAAAATAAATATTGTAATTGAAATGACAGTTAATTAGAATAACATGATTAGTGAGTCCAAAATGAACTCAGCTCGATTCGTGAAGCTCCTATCATTTAATTAACAATCAATAAAGCAATATACATAGAATTATAATATAATTGTTAAAAATTGTTTAACATGAATTTAGGTGATTTTTTGGGATTTTTCTAACATTTATAAAACACTCAAAAGTTGTTTTAAAAGTAAATAGTGTTAGCGGGTCTGAAATCAATAAATTAGTTTGAATCCATTTTCTTGAGTATATAAGATAATGAATGTTATTTTTAAACTATTAGGATTGTTGGATAGTGAATGAGCTAATCCTAGATTCAGCAATATAAATCTAATAAGAATTAGAGAAGATAAGTTAATCAACCTAAATCAATGAAGATTTAAAAGAAGGAAGAAGATGGGGATTCTTCCTGCCAAGCTTCAACAAGGGGATGGTGGCTCCTACGAGGGGTGGCTATTTAGGTAGCGGTTCAACTAAATGTTTCAGTGAAGGGGTGGCAGTTCTGAGAGCAGTCCGACGAGATAAGAGGAAGACAGAAGAATCTTAGAGAATGAATGTAGCAATTGAATTGAAAAAAGGGGTTGGTTAAATAGTATTAGATTTACGAGTTATAAAATATGAAGGGTTTGAGGGAATTAACGAGAATAATAAGGATTTATATTTAAGAATTAATAAGATGAATTTAATTTGGATATTTAAAATGGTTGAATTTGTGGAGAAAATGAAAGGATTGGATGCTAGAGAATATGAAATATTTAGGAGTTATAGAAAATGAAGTTTTGACTGTTAGAGAATATTAATAATTAAATTTATTTATTAATTTATGATTAAAACTTAAGGGTTATTACACAAAAACTTCAATTTTTAAAAATTTCGAACCATTGTGATTGTATCTACTTTTTTTTTTTTTTTAAGTTTATTTGGATTTCAAATTAATTCTAGATGACAATTTTCTCAAGGTGCAGGCTTTGCCATATAGAATTAGATGAAATGTTTGCTTTCCTTAAAAAAAAAAAAAATTCCCTGTAGACGATGTTATATTTCTGTCTTAAATTTTGCTTGTTTATTTGTAAATTAATTAGCTTTTGACTTTGTTATCTTCAATTTGGATAATAGGGCATTTAGAAAATAAGATTAGTGATATATAGTGGCAGTAGATTTTAATCAAGAGATGACCTTAGGTTTTTTATTCTTTAGATCCATTTCCGTCCATTTCTTTTCCTGACTTTTTTTCCCTAAAAAAAAAAAAAAAAAAATGGAGAAAAAAAAAAGTAGAGGTGGAGGCAAGGATTATCAAGGTGGTCAATTGAAACCTCCCACCCTCCACTCAAATTTTCAAATCTTGCTGGGTTGATTAGTTCATGGAAAGAAAAATAGAAAGTAAACTACAGAGGCCCAATAATTTTCTAATTTTTTTTTCCATTTTCTCGATTTGTTCATAGAAAGTAGTAAAATTGTCATGAAAAGTTGTATCTATTTTTTTTTTTTTTATTGTTTTATAAAAAGTGGGTATGGAATGTGGTCCCTAGCAAAATAGAGCATGAAACAATCGATCCCTCTCCCGTCCAAATATAATAATTTCTCTACTTTCAGTCAAATCTAGCACAAAAGCGTTGAATTCATCCTCCAAACTATCCTTACAAAGTAGGAAAAGAGCAACTTTCTACAATTCACACTTTTCATGAACTAATATATGAAAATAGAGAGTGAAAAGTGTGCCCTCTATTTATTTTTCAAACCATTTACGAGAACACTTTTCATGAACCACAACCCCTTGGGCTCTATTTGGTTTAGATTAAACGAAGGGGAAAAAGAAAGAAGAAATAAAATATTTTCTATTGCTTGATATAAGATAAATTAAAGAAAAGAAAATGGGAGGAAAGTAGGACTAATACTATATTTGGTTTGGTAGAAAATGAAAGAAAGAAAAAGAAATAGAAAAAGAAAGTGAAAGAAATGAAATGGAAAAGGAAATAGGATTCTTTTAGTTATCTGGTTAAAAGAGAAATTTAAAAAATATATATAAAGAAAAATAATAAATTAAGAAATAAAATTAAAGAATTATGAAAAAATCATTTCAAACTCCCTTCACTCTTCTGCCATAATCTCATATGGTTATAACACCAAACAATATTTTCTCTTATTTTCTATAGGATAGAGGAAAGAAAAACGAACAGAAAATTTAGAAACATATATTCACTTACTTTCCTACTAATTTTCTCAACTGAACAATGGAAAACACTTTTTTTTTCTTATTTTCTTTTGTTTTCCTTCATTTTTCCACTAACCAAATAGAAATTATGACTCAAAATTTTCCTTTCAATTTTCTTTCATCTATCTAGAGAAAGTAAGAGAAAACTTTATTTAGTGTTACAGTAGAAGAGTGGAGAGAGAATTGGGAATAAAGTTTTATTATTTTCTTAATTTTATTATCAGTTTATTTTATGTGTGAGTCTCTCTCTATATATATGTGTGTGTGAGAAAACAGTAAATTCACAAGTGGTGAAGGGTGTTTTTTCACCGCTGCTTAGATGGTCCAATAAAAACACCCTTCACCGCCGCTTAGATGGTCGAATAAAATTATTACACGTAGCGTCACTCTTCTACTGTAACACCTACTATAACACTAAATAAAGTTTTTTCTTACTTTCTCTATTTATTTAATGGAGTAATTTAGTTAAAAAAAAAATAAAATAAATACACAGGAGCACTAGAGGGTTCCTGAATCTAGGCCCATCATTAATTTTTTTAAAGTTCCCTAACTACTCCATATTGATTACCGCGAAAATACCCCTTTAAATTTTGCCCCCATCACCTCCCAAGTCCCAACTCCAATCCACAGTCACTCTCCATAACTCTATCCCATTTCTCCCTCCTCTCCTTCCTAATTTCTAGACAAAACAAACAAAAATGCCATCTCATCCTCAGCCTCCATCGAAAAGCTCAGTCAAGCTCTGCTACCAGTTCTTAGTCAGCCGCTTCCTCCTCGTCCCCATCATGATCGCCGCCGCCCTCGAGCTCCTCCACCACGGCCCTGACGAGCTTCTCGCCCTCGCCCGCTCTCTTCTGCAGCACAATCTCATCTCCGTACTCTGCACCTCATTTGCGCTGATAATCATCTCCGTCATCTACCTCATGTCCCGCCCTCGGCCGGTGTACCTCGTCGACTACTCCTGCTTCAAGCCCCACTTCTGCTACCGCATCCCGTTCGCGTCGTTCCTCGAGCACAGCCGCCTCATCTCCTACTACACCGAGAAGACCATTAAGTTCCAGATGTACATCCTCGAACGCTCCGGCCTCGGCGAGGAGACGAGCCTTCCGCCGGCGATCCACTATATCCCGCCCCATGCCACCATGGAGAAGACCCGGGCGGAGGCGGAGCTCGTCATCTTCTCCGCCATTGACGACCTCATGCTTAAGACGGGGCTCAAGCCCAGGGACATCGACATCCTGATCGTCAACTGCAGCCTCTGCTCTCCGACGCCGTCGCTGTCCGCCATGATCGTCAACAAGTACAAGCTCCGCAGCAACATCCGCAGCTTCAACCTCTCCGGCATGGGCTGCAGCGCTGGCCTCATCTCTATCGATCTCGCCCGAGATCTCTTGCAGAGTCACGCCAACTCCAACGCCCTCGTCATCTCCACCGAGATCATCACCCCGAACTACTACAGCGGGAACCAGCGCGCCATGCTGCTCCCCAACTGCCTGTTCAGGATGGGCGCGGCCGCGGTTCTCCTGTCTAACCGCTTTGCTGATCGTCGTCGCGCCAAGTACCGCCTCCTCCATGTCGTCCGCACGCACAGAGGCGCAGACGACAGATCCTACCGCTGCGTGTATCAAGAGGAGGACGCCGATGGGAACACTGGAATCAATTTGTCCAAAGATCTGATGGCGATAGCAGGCGAGGCCCTGAAATCGAACATCACGACCCTCGGTCCTCTGGTGCTCCCAGCATCGGAGCAGCTCCTGTTCGCGCTCACTCTAATGGGCCGTAAACTCATCAATTCTTCGTGGAAGCCGTACATTCCGGACTTCAAGCTGGCGTTCGAGCACTTTTGCATACATGCGGGAGGGAGGGCCGTGATCGATGAGCTGCAGAAGAGCCTGCAGCTGTCGGCGGAGCACGTGGAGGCGTCGAGGATGACGCTGCACCGGTTCGGGAACACGAGCAGCAGCTCGCTGTGGTACGAGCTCAACTACATCGAGTCCAAGGGGCGGATGAGGAGAGGGGACCGGGTGTGGCAGATCGGGTTCGGGAGCGGGTTCAAGTGCAACAGCGCGGTTTGGAAGTGCATGCGGACGGTCAAGACGCCCGTAGACGGGCCGTGGGCCGAGTGCATCCATCGGTATCCGGTCGAGATACCGGAGATCGTCAAGCTCTGAAGAGGCCGGCCTATGTGGTTTGTTCTTACCATTGTCAAGCGCGGAGTGCTACTGCTATTAGTACTATGTCACTAATTAATGATTGGTGCTTAGATTTAGTTGCAGAAGATTTATGCCGCAGTAAGGTGCTGTTGCTAAATATTTTGCTATTTTTTTTTTATATTGTGTTTATACTAGTGTGAAAAAGTTTGATTTTTTACTTTATTATGCTAGTAAAGTGTGCGTGCATATAATTTGCCTATGAGAGACATTCTCGAAAGCTTAAAAGCATATCAAGTCAGTACTCATTTAAATTTTTTAAATATGAGCCATATTAATTGTTTCTCTATGCCAAAAAAGAGGAATATGAAGCTGAGCTAGCCAATTGTTTATGCAAAAATCCGTTTGATCAGATTCCCAGGATAGAACTCGATACAAATCCACTATGCTAGTAAGTTTAGAGCGAAGATATAAAAGAGAGAGAGAGAAGCAGAGTTTGACTTGGTTTAGTCGAGATGATCTCTAATATATGTCCTAAGAAGGAATGATCATTCGGCACGAGAATTTTATCAGAAGAGGAAAAATTATAATTCTTCGATAGTTCTCTCTTATCTTTAAATTGAATTCTCCTAAGTACTGATAAATCCCTTGTCCCATTATACCATGTAGAGGGTAATTATATTAGAGGATTTGTAGGAGTATAAAAATCATGATTGATTTATTATTTGTTAGTTTCCTTATTTCGATATATTCAATTTTATGAGGTTTGATTTCCTCATCCTTACCAATTTGGTAAGTATTTGACCATATCTTGGGTTTATTGCTGTGCAGATAAAACCAAGAGCTTTGTGGACCATACTGACTTTATGGGCCTAGAGTTTTTATATTAAATAGTCCTCCTCTCTTGAGTTCAGTCCACCAAACTCCAGAATACTCTGTCCTTTTTCTAAGCTGGTCTGTTCATTTGGTCATCTCGAAGATGACTTGTAGCACTTTTGGGATTAGAGTGCATACTATTCCTATACAACAATTCGATATGAGAAAGAAAGGCATTGTTAAGTGTTATTGATGGATCAATATTGTTGAGTGTTTAAAACACTAACATGTGGCGAATTCGTTGTCCAGATAAGCTCTTTAAAGAGAATGGATGGTCAGGATTCCAATATTGAAGAATCATTATCTCGATAAATAGGATATATCATTATTGTGCATACAGGGAATCACATAACTGACGCATGGAGATTTGCCTTAATAAATACGATCATGTTATCATTATGATCACAGAAAATTGTAACTGGCATTTGGGATTGCCTTAAGCTCTGCCTCTAGAGTTACGTATATGGTCGAGATTTGTTATTTGTTCAAATTCCCCTACTTATGCAACTAAGATGATATCAGGAAGGCAAAACATTATAAATATTAGCCTCATATAGGGAGGGCTTATAAATCGCCGGAGAAGTTTTTGCTCAATCCATTATAGATGAAGAAACTAACTTGAACTGGATGGCCCGAAGGCTAGTGATGGTCTTATGTTTGCCATTTTTTAGAAGTAGCTGAAAAATAAAGCGTTACAAGGAGAAATCAGAGGTTTTGTTAATCGAGATAATTTAAATGAGTTAGCTAATTGGGTCATAAGATGAGTTGGCAATAGAAATTTGCTATATATGAATATGAATTATTCATAATCTTTTAACTTTCATCTTCATGTGCTATCTATTTGATCACTTGACATCTTTTTTGTCCCAATCGATTGATATGTTATTCTTAATCCTATCTTTTGATATCCTTGAGGGAAAATGATAGATTTATGCTTGGATTCTACTCAGAAGAAAGATAGTGGTAACCAAATATGACCAAGTGCAAAGATTGTAATTTCAGAGCATAATTATGGAGAAGAATGAGAGCCGAAGCAAGACTGAAGAGTCAATAAAAAGAGAAAAATACTGACATAAGTACCAATAGATGACTAAGTGATGCTATCAGATTAAAACCACTGACATAAGTACAGGATCGACATCAGCAAGTTTGGGAAGGACATAACAGGCAAGTAAACTCAATTGGGAGAATAACTAAAGAGATGAGGAACAATATGAGAACAATAAAGATAAGAAATGGCAAAGGATCTAAAAGAATGAGCAATTTCAAGAAAGTGATTAGGCTGAGAGATAAAAAAAGTGATTTATTGGCGTAAATTATCATTATAGAGATTTTAGGAGCAGATTTGGATCCCTTCAATTAAGGGTCAACCTTTATTCTTACCATGCAAATCTGAATTACTTCAATCAAGGATCAACCTTATTCTAATCATGCAGATTTGGATCTCTTCAATCAAGAGTCAATAATTATTCTTCAATCAAGGATCAATTTTTATTCTAGTCATAAAATCTATATTGCCAAAAATTTGCACCAATTTGTATGGAATAAATATGTATTCCATCACTGTGAAGAATATGAATGAAAAAAAATATATTTCTTATCCTAAATTGTCATGGTATCAGAGCATGGTTCCATTTTTATACCCTTTGTCACCAATCATCTTTGAATCAATATTTTTTTCTCTTCCACTACGAGTCATGGAAGATGATGGTGACTCCGGTGCATTCCATACTAAATCAATTTTCCATATAGACTCTATTCTTACTGAATTGACTATTGAAATGGCTAAAGTTTTGACCAAAACTTCAACTCCGACTCCTACAATTGAAACTTTTGCTGCTTTAATTGGTATAAAGTTGGATGACACCAACTATGGTACTTAGTCCCAAGTTGTTGAGATGTACATCTCCGGCAAAGACAAGTTAGGATATATTAATGGCAAATTTTTCCAACCACAATGTCTCTTACACCTCCTATAGAGACTTCTAAGGAAAATTTGTCCTTTTTCGGATAGAGGTAACCATGGTAATGATCTCTTTAGCTCCCACTGTGATGCGATAGAAGTTCTTGGATTCTCGATTCTAGGGCCACCGACCACATGACATTTGATGTCATGGATTTTTCACAGATGCCCCCACCACGGTGCACTAGTATTGGAAATGTTAATAGAGTTATATTTTCGGTCACAGGGGTTGGCACTATGATGTTATCACCAACTTTATCATTATCTAATTCTCTACTTATCCGTTTCTTTCCCATAAATTGCTCTCTGTTAGCCAAGTTATCAAAAACTTGAATTACATTGTACTCATTTATCCTACATTTTTTCTTCTTCAAGATATTCTTACTAAGGAGATCATTGGGCGTGGCACTTAAAGGGGGTGCCTATATTACTTGGATGATTTTAGTGTAGGCCGAGCATATCACATGCATAATCCAAGTGGCATAAAAGAGCAATATATTTGGCTTTGGCATCGGAGGTTAAGACATCCATCATTTGGTTATATGAAGCATTTGTTTCTTGATTTGTTTTCACATGTACCAAATTTTGACTTTAAGTGTGATACCTACATTTTGGCTAAAAGTCATAGAGCTCACTATCCTTAGAGCATGAACAGAAGTGATGTTTCCTTTGCTTTAATTCACTCAGACATGTAGGGTCCTTCTCTATCTCCATCTGCTACTATATCTGGTTTTTTCTAGTTTATGATATTTGTTGATGATTGTAGTCGCATGATTTGGTTCTACTTGCTGAAACATAAAGGTGAAGTATTGAGTATGTTTCAATCCTTCCATGCAATGATTCAGACCTAATTCTCAGCAAAAAAAATTAAATTTTCAGATCCGATGACGGTGATGAATATGTTAATATGTAGTTTTATGATCATTTTCAATATTGTGGCCTTATCTATGAAATCTCATGCCCACAGACTCCTTAGCAGAATGGGGTTGCTGAGAGAAAAAATTGCCATATTCTTGAGACTGCTTGTGCTCTGCTACTTTGAGCTCTTGTGTCCAGCTGACATTGGGTGGATGCCATTACCATTGATGTGCATCTTCTCAACCGGATGCCATCCAAAGTTCTAAAACTTAATACTCCATTACAGGCTCTGTCAACCTATGTGTCCTTACTTTCCATATTGATAATTCCTCCCCAGATTTTTAGATGTGTTGCCTTTGTACACCTTCATGAGAATCAGTGTATGAAACTTGATTCATATGCGATCCGGTGTCTATTTTTGGGGTATGCTTTACATAAAAAAGGTTACAAGTGTCATGATCAGATCACTAAACGGATCTATGTCACTATAGATGCTACTTTTCTTGAATCTAACACCTATTACTCCCCTTCGTTATCCAATTCTTCTCTTCAGGGGGAGATGCAAGCTAAACAGTTGAATTGACTATGATTTGAATGGCCAAGTTTACATGACATCAGAGTTCTAGTTAATGAGGAAACTCCTGCACAACTAGATATGTCTTCAGATGAGATACCTCCAACATGGCTATATATGCCTTTAGATGATGATATCCCTCCCAGAGTGGAAGGTACATTGTCTAATATGGAAACGGAACCCCCTCTCTCACCAGTACTTGAGGGCCCATCTTATGAGAATATCCCTGAGGTAAACTCTCTTTTTGCACATTAAAATTCTAACGATACAAATACCTCTGTTGGCTATACTTTAACTTTCAGGCATAATAGTGGCAAATCACCAAATAGATATTCTCCGAATATGGAGGAAAGAAAGGTTAAAATATCCAATTGCCAACTATATATCCAAAAAAGGCTTTTCAAACCTCTCAAAATATTTGTACATGAACTTTCCTTATATCACATTCCAACCAGTGTTCATGAAGCTCTGACAGACCCTAAATGGACTAAGGCCAAGAAGGAAGAAATAGAGGCACCACTAAAAAATGAAATATGGATTCTTATTCCTTTACCTGAAGGAAAGAAGATGGTGGGTTGTAAGTGGGTATTCTCCATCAAATACAAGGCGGATGGCTCAATCAAAAGGTATAAAGCAAGGCTAGTAGCAAAGTACGCAAACTTATGGCATAGACTATCAGCAAACCTTCTCACCAGTGGCCAAGATAAATACTGTTAGAGTCTTGTTAACTCTTGCAGCTAATCTCGATTGGCCACTTCACAAGTTTGATATAAAACATGCCTTCCTCCATGATGATCTTGATGAAGAAGTCTATATGGATGTTCCACGGGGATATACGGCAACATCTAAGACTAAGGTTATGTATAAATTACAGCAAGCGTTGTATGGACTTAAGCAATCACCCCGAGCTTGGTTTGGACACTTTAGCTTGGAAATGAAGAAGTATGGCTTCCTACAAAGTAACTCAGATCATGCAATATTTCTAAAATATCAAATTAGAAAGGTGACAACTTTGATAGTCTATGTAGATGACATGATTATTACTGGAGACGATTCAGAAGAAATATCAAGACTCCAAGGGCAATTGCAACTGAATTCGAGATGAAGAATCTAGGAGGGCTTAAATATTATTTGGGAATTGAGTTTGCTCGATCAAAGGAAGATATATATATCTCTCCCAAAGAAAATACATCCTAGATTTACTATCAGAGGTGGGGTTTGTGGAATGTAAATCTGCAGACATACCAATTGTCTAAAACTACAAACTTGGACAGTATCCAGAGCAAGTTCCAACATATAAAGAGAGATACCAAAGATTGGTAGGGAAGCTCATTTATCTCTCACATACTAGGCCAAATATTGATTATGCTGTGAGTGTAGTAAGTCAAATCATGCATTGTCCAAGTGAAGATTATATAGATGCAGTGATACGAATTATTCGCTACTTAAAGTCCTCTCCTGGAGAAGGACTTACGTTTTCAAGGAATAAGCATATAAAGGTTGAAGGATTTACAGATGCAGACTGGACATGAAATATCTCAGATAGAAAATGCACTTCTGGCTACTTTATGTTTGCTGACAGGAATCTTGTTACATGGAGAAGTAAGAAGCAAAAGATAGTGGTATTGTCAAGTACTAAAGCTGAGTTCCGTAGGATCAAAAGATTGTTAACAGAACTTGGCTTTACTCCTACTTGTGAAATGAATCTATTTTATGACAATAAGGCTGCTATCAACATTTCTCACAGCCCAGTTCAGCATGATCAGACAAAACATGTGGAGGTGGATCGACATTTCATCAAACAGAATCTTGAATCTTAGATAGTTTGATTCTATTTTGTGAAGTCAAAAGAGCAGTTGACAAATATACTTACGAAAACTATTTCCAGTAAGAACTTTTACAACTCACTAGTCAAGTCGGGCATCAGAGATCTTTATGCAACAATATGAGGGAAAGTGTTGGCGTGAGTTGTCGTTCGAGAGATTTTAGAAGTAGATTTTGATTCCTTCAATCAAGAGTCAACCTTTATTCTTACCATGCAGGTTTACATCCATTCAATCAAGGATCAATCTTATTATAGCCATGCAGATTTGGATTGCTTCAATTAATAGTCAACAATTATTCTAATCATGCAAATTTGAATTCCTTCAATTAAGAATCAATTTTTATTTTAGTCATGAAATCTGTATTGCCAAAAAATTGTAGCAATTTGTATGGTAAAAATATATATTCCTTCATTGTAAAGAATATGAATGAAAATATGCATATTTCTTATCAAAAGTTGTCAGATTTGATGTGAGCAAAAAGAATAAAAATGCAAATTTTACTAGAAGAAAAGAAATTTAGAATCACAAGGGACAATAAGAAAGTTGAAATTAGGTGAAAGGTTTGTTCAGCAGGGTCATGTTTTAAGATTAATTTCATATGGTCAACGTGATTGAGGCACGTTGAGATAGATTGTGGAAGCCATAGATGAGATATTGGAGATGCCAATCACCGATATAGAAGAGTTTCATATGAAAACAAGGTAGGACAGTATTCGAAAATATGAGGCTAAGTTAGACGAGAGGTGGCATGAGAGTTTCTGAGAAGAGAAGACACTTGCGGAATATGAGAAGTTAGAAAATACTGAAGTATAAGATACTAGGTACTAGTAAAAGAATACGTCTGTAGTAAGATCAAGCAAGAAAATTGGACTAATTGCAATCCAAATACTTTAAGATCCGAGAATAACGGTCAAACCAACCTAGTTATTGCAGAAACATAGTGAGTACAATTACTATTTGAGATTCCTTCACTAACATAGGCCAGACTGAACTGAAAGTAATTAGATTTCATCATATCAGGACATGACATTGATAGCTACCTTATTCCTCGAAACCATTCACAGTTTTCTTGATTACTAATTTTATTTTACCACTTTCACAGTTTTTCCATTCTTGATAACTTTTCCACCTATGTGTATCTTGTTTTTTAAACTGAGCATGATCCTCATCCTGTATTTTTTGTTTATCACATGTCTCGATAGATCAATGAGACAATTATAGAGAGTTATTCTCTAGCGCCAACAATTCTAATCACTTATTAGGAATTTGTGTTAATCGTATTCCATCTTTGATATGGTATTTCCACTATTTTTGATTCTGCTGTATCGGTGATCGTTATTATTGAGATTTATTCTCCAGTAGCAGATACTGCAACCATATTCTAAGAACTATTATAAGTGGATTTTATGAGATATTCTTTAACAAACTTCTATCCATTGTGCCTTGATAATCAAATGGCAATGTAAACCCATTTGGTTGCAGTTGTTCCAGTTAAAATCTTATCTTACTCTTTTGTATCTTATATTCTATCGCCTTAAATTGAATGTTGATTATGAAATTCTTTTACTAGGTTGGTAAGATATAAAATTCCTAACCAACCACCCTGAGTTAATACACATCATACTAATTACGTCAATCCATGAGTCTTCAAGATATTGACAATGGTCCAATACTAGGTGTATCTATTCTATCTTATACTTCTATATCTATTTTATGTATCAATCGGGTTAGAAATCCTAATTCAATCCTATCAATAACAAGTTGGACTTCTATCCGAGGTATCTTGAATTTAGAATTCAATTGAAATTCCAACTTCAAAGTTATATATTTTCTATTTTTCTAGATTTATAGTCATTTGTTTTAGTATTTTATGAGAAAATCCCAAAACTAATGAAATATCGATTACCGGTAACAATCAAACATTTGTCAAATTTTATCTCCTAATCTATACAGTTAAAAATTATACTGTAAAATGCATAATGAAAGTCCATGACTTGAGTTCTAAAATGCACACGAATGACTTGCTACCTACTGGCCAAACTGAAACCATTCCCCCTAAAATTTGTTCTACGAATTTGGTTTATATAGTAGATTGATCATTTCTAGATAAAATGCTAAAATAGGCAAGGGTGATCAATGGATTATAAATAGGTTTCAATTGAAAATATTATCAGATTTATCGAAAAGATATTTTAGGGTTTTTCTATCAAAATATTGTATGAATCAATATTTAAAATAGCGATAACGGTAATGTAACATTTGCCTCTATTAGATTATATTGCATATAGCATAACGCATAATGTAAGTTATGCAATTTTTTATTTATTTAATAAAAATAAATATAAAACTATATAAAAAATAATATTTTTTATAAATTGAAAATTAATTTTAAATTTATAAAAATATATACAACTATTTTCTAGTACATAATCTATTCTAATTTTATATTAAGTTTTACGATAATTTTCATAAATTATATTCAGTCTGCAGTCGTAATTTCAATTATCATCCAAACAATAAAATAAGATTTTAATTTAGTTATTATCATTATTGTAATTTATATTTTGTAATGTTCAAATTATTTTATTTGTAATTGTTAATTTCAATTCAGTTAAAAAATTAATAGAATCATCAAGTAAGATAATTCAGCAACTAAAGATAAATAATAACAAGCAAATAACGAAACAAACAAAAATTAGTAAGTTATCCATAAGCATTCAAATAAGCCAATAACTGATCAAATAAGAAAATTTAAGCAATTTGCTAATAATTAAAATAATAATCAACAACAATATAGAATTACTAAGAAAATAATTGTAAATAACGGACCATAATGTAATTTAACGTAACGTTTCATAATATAACATAAAATAATATAAAAAACGTACTGTTACGGTGCATTGAGTTTTTTTCAGTTGTTAAGTAGCCTTGAAGTTTTGCTAGATTTCATAACGTAGTATAAAGGGTTTCATAATGCGTTATTTTCAACATTGGTATGAATATGATTCTGGTATCCTAAATAAGATTATTGTGCCATGAGAGGTTTTAAGTTTTTTTTTTGGTGAAAACTTGGGGTCTCCTAGCATAGGACAACCTCTAGCAGATGGGTAGAACCAATAGCTAGCAATTGTATAGTCTCTGAAAGATCATTTTGGCACTAAGGTTCATTTACTGAGTCCTATTTATTATATTTCATTTCGTACATGGATCAATATGAAACTTAGAATTCAAATTTGGACTTTAATATCAGATTTAGGATTAAACCAGTAGTATGCATCATTTTTTTAGGGTTCAGAATAAGGTTTTGGTAGAAAAAGTTATAAGATAAGGTTGTATTGTGCTAACTTCCAAGACTCGGTACTCATCAGGTACCAGTCCACTGCCAGCTGATGGTAGGAACCGCTAGCCAGTAGCTGTTCTGAGTCTGACGAGTCGAAACTTATAGGTATGAATTGAAGCTAGTGCTTATTATATCTTGAAACTACATGTTTCAAGATAAGATATATGGTGTGCAATGGAGAGATAGGATCAAGTTGGGTCATGAAACTCCATCACAAGGTATGGTAATACTATGAGTTATTTAACCATGACATTATTATTACTTTTATGCTAAATCATGAAACATGTGTATCGGGTTATGAATGACATAACACGTGATGTGGAATATCAATACAACTCTAATTGTATATGACACATGACAAACATACATGAAGCACCAATTACTTGGTATGTGATAGACATAATAATTGAAACATAACAAGTATTGCATCATTCCATTTTGACCCTAGAACTCACAACACTAACATGCTTAATTATACTTGACCATGATACATGATGTATTACATGATATTTAATAGTCAGTACATAACTAACTAGATATATGATATGATAAGCATGATTCTACGTGGAATATGATAGCATGAAAACTATTGTGAAAAAATCCTGATTACATGATTGAGAGTATCCTATTGATATGAATGTGCATGTGCCAGCATAACTTGTTACTTAATTCTTATTTTTTGAAATGGACATACACACTATCTGAACTTAAGAATAACATAATTTTCCTATTTACTCATGTGCATCATTTATTAATAAATATCTAGTTATTTGAAAACTACCTAACAGATAGAAACTGTATCATTTAATGATTCATATAATGATAAGTGTCTAGAAATTGTTGCTGCAACACATTGATGGTACTGGGCCACTAGTGGTAATCTAGTACCAATAGTGAGGTATGTCCATTCTACCTTTGGAGAACAAGATTTCAAATTGGTAGTAGCTAGTGGTATGGTATGGTTTAGTATCATGCGAGTGTGGTCGGGTTCCAATTATGTACAAATATTTATATAATATATGAGAATAATATTATCTTATCTATCTATATAGTTTCAAATTAGCTTTGATGTGGACCCTGATTTGGTAAATTCATGACTCTTGTACATGGCATATGTACCAACATGATTTATGCTATAGTGTCTAGATATTTATACATATTTGATATCATCACAATTACCTTGACTCACATATTACCAACATCTATATAATCATATAAACATGACACCGAGTTTGTATTACCATGGCTTATACTTACATATGGCATGTGTATATACTCTTTTGTCCTATACTATGATAGTATACCTATCTTATTTCTATGTTTAACTTTTCAGATTTAATTTTTCTAGATTCCAAACCCTATGTTACTATTATCATGTTGTCGCCAACTTCTAGCACTGGATCTTACACTAATACCAGAAAGGAGCAACATGCTTTATGCGTGACAGTTGAACATGCAGTGGAGGAGTATGAGCTATTTTGGATTGATAAGACAATAAGATGGGTTGGAGCCAGACATAATGGATATGACTATATTAGAGCTGATTGAGGCTATTCGGAATATGTATCCAGTCAGATTCATTCCACCACTACCGTGGACTTGCGATCATGAGGGACCTAAGCACTATGTCATCACCGCTTCTGGACCAAGATTAGTAGGGAGGAGTTTGAAGAGGAGGGTTAGGGTTCAATTTTCGAGGGTGGGATGCTGGTGATTTGGCCATCAGTTTTGAGTTTCCAATGTATAGTTTCTTTTGTTATAGCATATAGTTTCCAAATAAGTAGGCTTCTTGCCAAAATAGTGTGCTTCTCGCCAAATTAGTTAGCATTTCACAGGTAAATGGACATTCATCAAATAAATGGGCTTCCCCCCAAATTATTGGGCACTTTTCTGATTAAGTGGATTCTTTGCCAAATTAGTAGCTAATTTGCCGAGTAAGTCATTATACACCTAAACAATACACTAATGATTTTATGCATTTATTTAACAAATAAAGAAAATGGAGGAAGCATTATTTAAAAGACCGAGTACCTATTGGGCATATAGCCAAATCTCTAAATAGGCATGTGGCCATGTACTCGTGGGGCTCAAAGCCGAATATTTTATTAGGCATACCACCGAGTAATCTAATAGCTTCCTTTTCAATGAAGCTAGAACTAGCTTTATAATACGACCGGTCTAACGTGTTGAATTGTCCCGTCAAGTTGGTGTTTAGGGGGAAGGCTAGGTGGCTGCCTTTTTGTCTTCACTTTATCGGGTGAAGTTCTTGAGGTGATCTCGTCAGATGAAGTTCTTAATGTCTTTCTTTAGTTGGTAGCAGTCTTCATTGTTGTGTCTGACATCCAAATGGTACTCACAAAATTGTCAGGACACTCTATTATCTACAGGCATTCTGATTGGCAGCAACGAACGTGAGAGCAATCTATCTTTCTAAATCTGGTTTAGAATCTGGGACGAGGTGTGATTAGAGGTATATATTTATCGACTTGGGCATTTTCTCAGTGAGATTTTCAAGGAATTTTGGAGTGTTCCATTTATGCTCTTCAGACTTCTTACCAACCGATTTCTTCGCCCTCCATAAGTCTCAGCATTTTAAAGCTAGGTTAGACACCTTTAACCTAATGTACTTGTCGAATCGTTCGACAAGCTCAAGCAGTAATGTAAGCTTTTGCTTTCCGATAGAGTTTATGAGTCCAGTGTGTATCACTCCAGTGATCATGACGATAAGGATTACGCTGATGAGAACTCTTATGTCTTGAGCATTTCCTCTTTGAATCATTTCAAGAAGTCAAGAAACAATTTACTAGGTACTTGTTCCACTCTGAGGAGGAAATCAACACTCTTCTTTGTGACTTTTGCTTGCGACGAACTATAAAGTGAATGCGCAACACAATAGGTGAAAGGATGGATAAATGGATGAAACTGACACTCTTCTTTGTGATTTTGTTTGCGATGAACTATCAAGTGAACCCGCAACACAATTGGTGAAAGGATGGATAAATCCAACAAGAAAGTCATTGTACTAACTTCTTGCACCTTTCTATAAGGTTATAGAAAAGGCCCTGCATAGTATGCCATCTGTGGCACTGTGGAGTTACATTGCGACATAATAATTGACAATGTGGTCAGATGGATCTGATGTATCATCTTATCTTCTTGTCAAGTTTGGGAGTTTAAGCATGATTTTTCATTAGTGGATGACCTTGGAGAGACGCTCATGATCCTCGAAACTTAGAGTCTAACTCCTCAAGGATTTTTTTTTCGGAGAGCATATATTGGTTCAACTTCATTATTATCTTAGGGGCGCTTAGTTGATTCTTGAAGCGATTCGGTCTCTTTTGGCGACGGTGAGTCGCTGGAACAACCTTGATCCATGGGAGGTTTAATCGGTGCTCTCATGAGTGGTGGAGGTTGTGCCTCTCCCATGTTGATTTGTTCTGTCATGGCTTTTGCCAGGATTTGAGTGAGAGCATCTATCTACTATGCGAGTTCATGGAACTTGGTGTGGGTGATTGAAGTACTTGGATCTTCCAACTCATACGATGTCCTACGATTGCCCTATGTTCCTCTTAGGAATGAACCTCTGAATTGAATAGCCTTTGCACTGAGTGTTCGATATGGTTGATTGAGAATGTAGAATGAGAAAAATTATACAAGTCCAAAATCAAAATCAAAATCAAAATCAAGATCAAAATCCAAAATCAAAATTCAAAAAAAAAAATATGAATGAAATAGGGCTCTGGCCAAGCCTCACACCCGAGGTTGACCAGTCCGGCCTCAGGCGCTCGCTCACCCCGCTCGGCCTCCCGTTTTGCATTGTGAATCCTAGTCTCATATATGCAACATATTTTGGCTCAGTCTCCATCTATTTTGCAATTTCTAATCATATCCAAATTTTAATTAGAATCAAATTGATTTTTGGATGAAAAACTTTAAATTAATTTCATTAGAGTTTGATAATTCTACAAATTCTAATCAAACTCAAATTGATTTTTGGATGCAGAATTTCAAATTAATTTTATTAGTATTTGAAAATTCTATAAATTCTAATTAAATTCTAATTTGAGTTTAATTGATTTTGGATACAGGATCTAATTCAATGAATCTGGAGTAAATATGATCAAATATATTATCAAGATCTCATCAAAATTATAAAGAGATTTCGAATTTATCAACAAGAAAACTTTCTTAACCTACTGGGCCCTATAAATACCCCTCAAGAGAACTCAAGGAGAACTTACAACAATTCAAGTTAAGCGTGAGAGCCTTAAAGTCTTAAAAACTTCAGAGAAAAAGACCTTTGGCCAAATCTCTCTCGCGTGCAAGAAGTTCATGCTTTCTCTAAGAACTAAAGAGAAGAAGAACAAGCTCGTCTACAACCATCAACGTTAGATCGTTAATGGGGAAAGGACAGATCCCCATAACTATCTCGAATCCCACAATCTTTTGTAAAAAGAGAGTGACGATCTATAAGTCCTCTTTGTCTGTTTCTTTAATTTTCTTTTCATTGTAATCAAAAAAGAAAAAAAGAAATTTTTATAATCTGTAATTTTTCTCTATTCAATAGCAATAGAAAAATCCCCTATTTTTACAGAAAATAGATTGGTGAGTATAGCGGGAGAAATCTCCTATACTAAAGAGGAGATGGTGGTCCAATATGACGTCAACGAAATTAGAGAAACGATAGAGAAGTTGGTGATCGAGGTCGAGGTCGACGCAAAATATTCGACATCACCTGAACAAAAAGATGGCTTGATAGTTTTGGATGACAAGGAGGCATTGATCCATCAATAGCCACTTGGATTTCCAAACTTTGGTCCATCGGAACAGGTTGTGTTACTTCCAATATTTAGGAAATTTGCTACGTTCGATGCCAAAGGCCAACATTGTTATACAAAGGCGGACCCGAATTCGCAATTGAAATTGAAGTACACGCTGTAGGGCACTCAAAATCCGTTTCGCATGTCAGGCTCAAAATCAGCCTAGTACAAGTCAAGAAGGATGCCATAGTCAAAATCAGCCTAGCATGAAGCGAGGAGGATGCCAGACTCAAAATTCTCCTAGTATGAAGTAAGAAGGATGTCAGGCTCAAAATCAGCCTAATATGAAGCAAGAAAGATGTCAGGCTCAAAATCAGCCTGGCCAGCTAACACGCCTCAGCCTGGCAAGCTTAGAAAAAATCAGGCTCGCCAGCCAATACTTCTTTGCTTGGTAAAGGACAGCCTAGCACATCTTAGCATGGTCAGCCCAGCACACCTCAGCTTGACTAGCCTAGCACTTCTTAACTTGGCAAAGGATAGCCTAGCACATCTCAGCCTGGCTAGCCCAGCACATCTCAGCCTTCCCAGCCTAGCACTTCTCAACCTGGCCAGCCCAGCACATCTCAACCTAGCCAGCCCAGCACATCTC
Organism: Dracaena cambodiana; assembly: GCA_036321105.1. Lineage (NCBI taxonomy): Eukaryota > Viridiplantae > Streptophyta > Magnoliopsida > Asparagales > Asparagaceae > Dracaena > Dracaena cambodiana. The sequence goes on from JAYEPQ010000016.1 coordinate 31,469,042, forward strand.
AGCCTGGGCAGCCCAACACTCAGCCTTGCCAGCCCAACACATCTTAGCCTGGCCAGCTTGGCAAAAATCAAGCTCGCCAGTCTAGCACTTCTTTGCTTGGCAAAGGACAGTCTAGCACATCTCAGCCTAGCCAACCCAACACACCTTGGCTTAGCCAGTCTAACACTTCTCAGTATGGCCAGTCTAGCACTTCTCAGCTTGGGAAAGGATAGCCTACCACACCTCAACCTGGCCAGCCCATCACACCTCAGCCTGGTCAGCCTAGCACTCCTCAGTCTGGCCAACCTAGCACTCCTTAGCCTAGCCAGCCCAACACATCTCAGCCTGGCTGGCCCAGTACCCCTCAGTGTGGCCAGCCCAGTACTCCTCAGTCTAGTATAAACAAAACTAGATGCCAACCTGGCATAAGTAAATTTGAAAACCAAACTAAGTCTAACCCAGCACGCGAGGCTAGTTCAATAAAGCCAGCGTGTGAGGCTAGATCAGCAAGCCAGGCTATCCAGCAGATTCATGTAAGACGTATCAATTCTAATGATGGACATTGAACTAAACTGGGGGTTGACAAAAATAATTTTCATGATTTCTCGGAGCCATCTTTCTGGAAAAGTTGACCTCGCACAAGAAGCGGGCCCCACCAGCAAAAGGATATGTCAGCACCGCATGAAGAAACTCCGAATATACAGAGATATCTCACAAATAAAAGGAGGGTGGCACAACCCCTTTAGTCCTGCTGTTGTGAGGAGTTGATCGCGATAGTTCTGACTCGCTGTCGATGTTAAGCCCCAAGACCATCTGCGGTTGTCAGCACCAGAATCCAATATTCCAAAAAGAAGACGGATGCAGAAATAAAACTTTGACTTAGATCAAGACTTGCCTACTTTCACGTTGAATATGGTGAATAAGGGTAAGAAACCAGTCATCGATGCCTCTGATACGGAACTAGAGAAAATCTATCATCACATACGCATCAGGTTAGGTGTGATGGCTCCCCGCAATTACCAAAGATTGGCTGGGGTTCCGGTGAGGAATATGAAATGTTCAGTGATCATTCAGCCTCTTGGTCTGGCAGGAGGACGGTCCACATGGTCGAATAGTCGGCCGAGATGAGTCAAAAGATTAAGATGTAAGAACGGCTCATCCAAGAGCAACAAAGGAGCATCAAAAACTTCAAAGCAATGATTGTGAAGGTCTTGGAGAGAGCACAGATGATGAAGTAGGGGGTTCTTCCTCTTCTAATAAGGCCAAGAAGGATGAGACCGAATCCAACCGAGATACCGAGGGAAAAGACAGTGAGGAGGAATATTTTATTGATCCTCACGCTGAAAAATTGTAGAAGCTTCATAATCAAATAAAAGTTTTGATGCACTAGAAATGATTGCAAGAAATGAGGATTACAAGACCCTACCCGTTAGAATGGGACTCTGCACCATTGTCGGTAAAATCTAAGCCTCTCAAGCTAGGGTCATATGATGGGAAGGTATCTCCGAATCAACATATATACTATTTTCTTTCACAGACCGGCCATATTATGGGTAATGACCCAGTGATAACTAAGATTTTTGCAAGTACCTTACGAGGGCCTGCATTCACTTGGTTTATGCAGCTGCCCAAAGAAACCATCAATGCTTGGTATGACGTGAAAAGGGAGTTCTTAGCTTACTTCTTCGAAGACGATACCGAAGTATTCACTCTTTTCTAGAAAAACAAGTAAAAAGAAGACGAGACGGTTAAAAACTACGTTGAGCGTTTTCATGAAATAATAGTGTGATGCTCGCATGGTATGTCGCAGAAAATATTGGTGGAGACTTGCAGACACAATTTTCAGACAAGGATATTGCTCAAAATGGGAGCGGTAGAGTCCAAAATCTGGAAGGATCTAGTCAAATAAGGGTAACAAGCAGAGGATATAATCCGAAGTATTAATGAATACCATGCCTAGAGGAGGATGGCCATGAATTAGTCACGGTCCCAATCATCCCATCATAAGGAAAATGAGGCAATGACTACTACCAGACCTGCTACAAATAAAAAATTATAGAATAATCGAGATTCTTCTAGATTGCAACGGACGTATGCTTTTAAGGATGAGCAAATAGTGACCCTGTTTAATTTGCTCAATAAAAAGGGGATGCTCAAGCTACCCGAAAATCCAAAGCCAAAGAAAGCAGAGAAGACCAGCGACCTCAAGTATTGCCTCCACCATCAAAATATTGGGCACCAGACCAAAAATTGCGATGTTCTGAAAAATAAAATTCAGGCACTCGTCGATGCAAATATGATCCAGTTGATACCTGAACAGAAACAGGTGCCCGCAAACACCTGTCGATGCAAATATAATCCAGTTGAGACCTTAAAAGAATTGCTATATTCTGAAAAATAAAATTTAGACACTCGTCAATGCAAATATGATCCAGTTGAGAGCTGAACAGAAGCAGGTGTCCGCAAACGCAATCCACAAAATTTGATAGCAAAATACCCATCAAAAAAATTCAAAAAAAACAAAAAAATAAAAAAAAACGTACGAGTTTTTGTTGTCCGATGCCATCAAGGCGAGAAAAGAGAGTAAAACTCTCGTTAACCCTATCATACTGGGGGTAAAAGTATAAAATCAAACAGCCAAAAGTAAGAGCGCGAGGCTATGCCTGCATACACCGTGAGGCTAAGCCAGTGTAAAATCATCAAATGCATGAAGAGAACTCGAGACAAAGATAGCGTAACGTCATTTAGATGTAAGGCTAACTCAAAACTAAACCAGTATGTATGGTTATACTAGTGCGCAAGACTAAATCAGTGTACAGAACTCATCCAGAGTACAAAGTGAACAAAAATACGAGATTAAGGTTCAGCCCCGCATAGTCTATTACAAAGAAGAAGTAACTTATTACTGCATGACGAACTTCATAGACAGCCAAATAAGTCCCATCAGGAAGTGGGGCTCATATCCAACCAAACTGGGATATTTATGAAGCCAGCGTAAAGAACGTTACTTGCGAATAATGCAAAACTATGCAAAGCAAAACCAGCATGTAGGACTCATTCAAAAGTACAAAAATTTCAAAACGTGAGGCTAATTTGCAATACTGCATAAAATAGTTGAAACACGAGGGTAACACATACACGTAACGAGCCCAGCCTTTGCCTCACACAGCGAACTAGCCTTCACCTCGTGCGGAGAGCCCAACCTCTACCTTGTGTGGCGAGCCCAACCTCCACCTCGCGTGACGAGCACAGTCTAGCACATCGCACTGCTAGCCCAGCCTTCGTATCGCACGGTGAGCCTAGCCTCAGTCTCGATAATTTTATTACTAGAAGAGATGAGGAATACCAAAATCACAGCCGGACATAAAACTCTCAACACACAAAAATAAGCCAGCGTGCGACAGACACAGCGCGTGAGACAAATCCAAAGAGTGAAGAAGTCCAAAATGTAAAGCTAACTATCAGCCTCGCATAAACTTAAAAAAAAAAGAAGGCGGTCAATCGAATTATAATGACCAATCGAATGTAGCCCGCACAGGGGATGTGACCCACACCAATAAACCTTGTATGCAATGCAAAACAAAATCCGCATATAATGCGATACCAAGCCAGCGTAAAATCATCTATACACGAGGCTATGCTCGTGGCCAAAATATGAAGCTAACTCTCAGTCTTGCATAAGAAGTTCAGAGTGCGATGCTAACTCTCAGCCCTGCATAAACTTCAAGAAACTGAAGGCCATGGTCTGCGTCAGAGACTTAAGGCACTAGGCCAACTAACAATCTTGCATAATATATGATTAAGAAGAAGGTGATCAAATTGAATGCTCATCATAACAAATCAAATGAGGCCCACACAGGGCGTGGGACCCACGTTCAGTAAACTTTGCAGTTAAGCATGCGTAAAGGGATCAAGACACGAGGCTAACCTCGTGTAAAGTAACTCAAGTACAATGCTATGTCTGCGTGGTATGCAAAGATATGCTCACAACTAAATATGAATCTAAGTCAGTGTGCAAGGCTAAGTCAGCACATGAATCTAACTCAGTGTGCGAGACTAAATCAGCACACAACTCCAACCCTGCGTATAACGCGAAGTTATATTAGCCCAATTGCGAGGCTATGCCAACTTAAAATACGAGGCTAAACCTGCGGATATAGGGCTAAACTTGTATCCTGAACGCACAACAATAAATTGAGTTGTATTAAGTGTGTATCTCGAGACCGTTTAATAAAAAAGTTAAATGAAGAACTTTCAAAAAAGGAGACTTGCTCTTAGCTGTCAAAAAGTCAATGATCATGACCCATAAGACTAAGAAAAAATTCGAACACAAATGAAAAAGACCTTTTGTAGTAGAAACCGTCTATTCAAACGGATCGTATCGCCTGATTAATAAAGACGACGATAGGATGATGATGCATATCAATAACAAATTCTTAAAAAATACTACATCTAGCCACCTTAAAAAAATAAAGAGAAGGCTAATGAATCAACCGCCCAATGTTGTCAAAAGCAACGGGAAGAGAAATAAAAATTTCTCACCAACCCTATCATACTTGGGGTAAGAGTATAAAACCAATCGCCCAATGCTAAAAAAATAAAGGAAAGAGAGAACGTTTGACATTTAAGCCCAAACAAAATTTTCAATAACTCATCATACTGAGAAAAATAACATAATTAGTCCAATGTAAATGGCGATTAGTAATGGCACATCAAATCCATTCATAACTGGGAGTTTGCTAAAAATTCCATGACAAATTTATCATAAAATCATCCTATAAGGAAAAATTATAACCATGCTTCCAAAGTAAAGGGGAGAGGAATTCAAACCCTCGACAACCCATATGCTGAGATAAAAAGTATGAATCGTCCAATGCTTCGAAAGCAAAGGAAAGAGAACAAATTTCTCGCTAACTCATCATGTTGAGGTAAAAAGCATGAATCGTCTAATGCTTCGAAAGTAAAGGGAAGAGACTAAGTTTCTCACCAACCCATCATACTGAGCTAAAAAAAGCATGAAAACCCAATGCCTCAAAAGCAAAGGGGAGAAGAATTCAAATCCTCGACAACCCATCTTGCTGAAATAAAAAGCATGAACAACCCAATATTTTAAAAGCAAAGAGGGGAGGAATTCGAATCTTCGACAACTCCTCATGTTGAGGTAAAAATATGAACCGCTCAATACCAACATAACAAAGAGAAGAGGAAATCAAAATCCTCACCAACCTATTATGATAAGAAATAATATGCGAACAACCCAATGATCTTGAGGAAAGGGGCAAGAGGAAGCTAAAATCCTCTACCAGTCTTATCATATTCGGAGTAGAAATAACCCAATGCCGAAAGATAAAGGGAAGAGGGAACGTTTGACATTTAAGCCCAAATAAAATCCTCGACAACTCATCATGCTGAGGGGATTAGCATGACTAGCCTAACGTAAACGGCGATTGGTAAAAATATATCAAATCAGTTCATAACTGGGGTTTGCTAAAAATTCCATAATAAATTTGTCATAATATTATCCTATAAGAATATTCATAATCCAATGCTTCAAAAGTAAATGGGAGAGGAATTCAAATTCCCGACAACTCTTGGCGTCTTTGCCACAATCCTAGGCATGTGCAATTAGACAGCTCTGCCAAAATTTCATAGGTACATTTAACGGTACACCTCTACCAATGGTCTTTCGACCCTAACCCATTCATCTCGGTATGTTTAACAGCACACTTCTGTCGAGACCCCATGGGTATGTTTAATAGTATACCTTTGCTCATTATTCTCCGACCTCAATTCGATTATTCCGGCTTTATCTGTCAGCTAGGTGAGTCACCCCTCAATTCGAAAAAAAATCACTGACTCTATCTGTTAATCAGATGAGTCATCGGCTCTGTTTGTCAACCTAAACGAGTCACATCATAGTCAAAACACTCAGCTTGTTAAGATACTTTCACACCCTTAGCAAATTCCATCTCCAGGAAATCATCCACCAATTCCAAAAGAAAAAATCAAAGTATTTCAAAATTTTGCTAAAATAAATGGATAAGCAAAATTTCAAAAACATTGGAGGGAGTCTTGTAGAATGAGAAAAATTATCCAAGTCCAAAATCAAAATCAAAATCCAAAACCAAAATCCAAAATCAAATTTTAAAAAAAATGAATGAAACAAGGCTCTGGCCAAGCCTCGCACTCGGGGTTGGCCAGGCCGACCTCGGGCGCTTGCTCGCCCCTTTCGGCATCCCGTTTCAAGTGGTGAATTCCGGTCTCATGCACGCAATATATTTTGGCCCCGTCTCGGGTTATTTTGCAATTTTTAATCCTATCTAAATTTTAATTAGAATCAAATTGATTTTTGGATGAAGAACTTTATATTAATTTCAATAGAGTTTGATAATTCCACAAATTCTAATCAAACTCAAATTGATTTTTGGATGCAGATTTTTAAATTAATTTTATTAGATTTTGACAATTCTACAAATTATAATTAAATTCTAATTTGATTTTAATTGATTTTGGATACAGAAATAGGATCCAATTCAATGAATCTAGAACAAATCTGATCAAATATTTTATCAAGATCTCATCAAGATTATAAAGAGATTTTGATTTTATCTATAAGGAAACTCTCTCATCCAACTTAGCCCTCAAGAGAACTCAAAAAGAAGTTTTGGCAATTCAAGTTAAGCATGAGAGCCTTAAAGCCTTGAGACCGACAGAGAAAAAGACTTTTGGCCAAATCTCTCTCACGCGCAAGAAGTTTGTGCTTCCTTCAAGAACTGAAGTGAAGAAGAACGAGCTCGCCTCCAATCATCGACGTCAGATCGTCAACGGAGAAAGGACCGATCCCCATAACTGTCTCGAATCCTACGATATTTTGTAAAAAGAGAGTGACGATCTATAAGTCCTCTCTGTCTATTTCTTTAATTTTTTTTCATTGTAATCAAAAAAGAAAAAAAGAAATTTTGATAATTTGTAATTTTTCTCAATTCAATGGCAATAGAAAGATCCTATGTTTTTGCGGAAAACAGAGAATGCTATGTTTTTGCAGAAAACAGAGAATGCTTGATTGCGTTCACTTAGACGGCGCCAACTGTTTTTATAAAAATCTGGCCAACTAGATTGGCCGAACAAAGTTTGTCACAAGCCTAGTATACTAGTAAGTTTATAGTGATATACACACACACGGACATAGAGAGAAAGAGAGAGAGAGAGAGAGAGAGAGAGAGAGAGAGAGAAGTGAAGTTTAATGAGACTTGATCGAGATTATCTCAGACCTATGTCTTTAGAAGCAATGGCCGTTCAATGAGTATTTTATTAGAAGAGGAAGAATTACAATTTTGCAAGAGCTCTCTCCTATCTTTGGATTCTGTTGATTGCTATAAAATCTCTTTCTCCCTTTGAGCCATGTAGAGGGTATTTATAGTGGAGGATTTGTAGGAGTACAAATATCTGAATGATTTTGCATTTGTTAGTTTTCTTATGTGGATAGACTCAGTTTTAGATGGTTTGATTTTCTCATCCATACCAATTTGGTAAATATTTGATCATATCTTTGGTTCTCTTACATTTCTGATGAAACCATGAGCTTTTTGGGTCTTCCGGACTTTATGAACCTCAGAGTTTATTTGTAATGCCAATTAATGCCAATTAGACAAAAGAGGGTTTTCTGACTTCAGTATAAAATAAGTAGAAAAGTATTCATTATAAGTAACCGATTGAATTTAGTATGTGATAAGCGAGTTGAAATTTCCTCATTTTAAGGCCTCAAGCACGTGGGCGGATGAAATGTGTTTTCTTAAACCATAGTTGTAAGAACATTCTACATGTAAATGAGGTTCTTTATACACGTTATCTGAAATATTGAATATAAATGTCATAAATCAAAATTTTTGCCAGTGGTATCATCTCTTTTCAATTTATGAGAGAGAAATTCTTGATTATTCAAGACTTGGTTGATGTTAAACAGTGCAACATTTCGAAATAATTAGTGGAGAAGATATCTCGAGAAATCCTTGAAGATAGAACTTTTTTCAACAGGAAAATCGTTCCGAATTCAATTCTTGGTGGAGACTCAATTTAGATATTATTGCAAATATATATGTGTGTAAATGTGACTAAAAAAAATTTGAAAAGCCGGAAATTTTACAAATATTTACCTACATTCGTCATATTTGAAAGGCATATAGGTAAACATGTTTGTCCAAGTAGGCCTACTTAGCATTTTGCATTTCCTATCTACTGATAGGCATTGCTTATTTAGTAGAAATCAGAAATCAGCTCTAAATTAACACATCCAATCAAGTTAATTAAACATCAGCCTACAATAGAATTGATAAATTAGGGCTGCAAGTCTATGTTATTTCTATTCAACTTAATTTGGCCTTAAGTAGTGAAGCATTGCAAGAACTTGATAGAAAAGCATAACCAATAACCCAAGAAATGCAACAAAGAGAAAGATTGATGAGCCCTATGAGGTTTGAAGAAGCTTTCTGATAAAGAGAAGACAAAAAAAAAATGGCATAGGGTTCTTTAAAAGAGTGTCATGTAGGAAGGTATGAAGATGAACATGCTTATGGGCTAATTTTTATCCAGCTCTATTTAGGAGTGAGTATTGGTCGGTTCAGTTCGGTTTTGGGTAGAAGATACCCCACCGAAAATCGAACCGAACTAATAAAACCTAATCGACCAAACTTCACAAATAACCGAAACCCGAACCAAAAGTTCGGTTCGGTTTCGGTCGATTTTCGATTTTTTGGGCTGCTGTCCAGAAATCCACTTAAGTTAAAAATAAAATAAAATAAAATTGGGCTTTCTGGGTTAGCTATAGGATTCGGATTACGGGTCGGCTTGAATTACGGGTTATCGTGTCGGTTAGAGTTACTGTTCGGTTTTTTCGGTTGGTTTCGGTTGGCGATTACCCCACCAAAACCCGACCAGAAAGGCTGAATTGAAGTTCGATTTTGTAACTGACCCGACCCGATAACCGAATTAACCTAACCGATCGGTTCGGGTCGGATTGGTTGAGCGGTTTTTTTCGATTAATTCGAAAATCTGCTCACCCCAAGCTCTATTCAAAATTTTGAATAAAAATAAAAATTTAATTTTTCTAATTCAAAATTTTTGAATAGAACAGATAAGTATGATCTTTGGACCGTCCATTCTCATCCCTATCTATAGAGAGAATGCAATGGAATCTACATCTCTCCCCAATGATGCTATAGAACACGATATACAAGATTATAAAGCATAAATATACATAAAGAAGAAACCTAAGCACGAAAATATACATGGTTCCACCAAGTAGTCATACGTCTACGCAACAAACCATATGAGTAATATTCGTTAAATAGGAATAAAAGCGATTTAAACCCGCACTATATAGATACAAGGTTATGGAAGAAATACTTATAACGTATGAAAGCTGCAGGTGAAGGTAAGTAGTTCTTGACCATTCAATGCACAATTCAGTGCGATGAAAAGGAGTATCTTTTCCCAAATCATAGGGTTTCATTTTCCACAATGATGAAATCCTTTTCCCTAATTGGGTACTATCATGCATACCTACTAACTGTTGGGGATCGAATCCCCCATGGAGATCATAGAGATGAAGGAAATAATACAATACAAGAAGAATACAAGAATTAACGTGGTTCGGCCGATCAAGTTCGACCTACGTCCACGGGAACAACGAGAGAAATCTATTATAAGAAAAATAGGTTATAAGAAGAGATCCAAGTATCTCTCTACCTCTTACATCTCTCATAATAATATAACCATCTCTCTTGTCAATTGCTCACCTCTCTCGTATCACATACAAGAGATATATATAGTGTTCCTATCATAATCCTATTATAATAGCACTATCACCATCTAATTAGTGTTCTAATCTAATTAGAACTCTGGTCTTCTAATCCAAGTCCAACTGGGATTCCTTGTGATCATTGATTACATCTGGATACTTAACGGATGTGAGACACAAACCCAATACTAACTACCCTCCAAAAAATAAGAAAAGAAAATATTCAAATAAAGCTATCTCTTAGTAAAGATGTTTCTCTCTTATTTTTCTCCCTCTCTCATCGGGTCTATATCTTAAAATCTAATCTGTCATGGCTCTTCCGAATTTCTCCAAGGAACTTTTTTTTTTAAGAGTGTTGATATAATAAAATCTAACAAATTAGAGATTATCTCTGATCTCGATATTATGAATGGCTAGGATTTCAGTTGTTATAATTATATTTTATTTTACTAGTTTTAGTTGCTTAGTGTTGTTAAGCTATTGAGATATTTATTCTGACTAAGTTATTGTTTAATCTTATCCTTCTGTATGTTATTGTAACTATTCTTCTGTATGTTATTGTAACTATTTATGTATTCATGTTAAAATTAATAAAATAATTTCTCAAATTTCCAATCCATAATTTCAATATGGTATCAAAGTAATCTAACTTTTAGGGATTATCAACGAAACTATCTTGTTTGCGTTGGGCTGCCTCCATGTGTGCCCAATAGACCATCTTCCTCTACTTTCGTTCCATCATAAAATAAAAAAAATTAAAAAAAAAATCTCAAAACCCTCCTCACAAATAGCCTTACTGCAATCGATCATCTTAACCTAGTTTCGTTGAATCCACAACTTTAGACTAAATTCTGACACGAACGCCATTGGACGTAAATCATTCTGGTGACACGAACGCCATTGGACGTAAATCATTCTGGTTATCATCCATACTTTTTTATCCTTGAACACAAAGTATTAACTTCAACACATATGAAGATAAAGAGGATTTCTTATAGAAAAACTCCGAAAAGATACCATTTCTATTTCTTTTTTTTTTTCTAAAGTTCATGTGTATGTTGTAACTTTGTTGCACATAGCATAGATAAGTTTTTGATAAAGCTAGAGTGCGAGAATAAGGCCAATAATGAACTTGTATCCACTGATTGCTATGGTTCTTTTATGTTGTATTTTCTCAATAGAGAGCTTCCGTTCTATGTATTTTTTTCCCCATTTTTTTAGTACCATATTATCTATTCATTGACTCTTTGGTTGCCATTTCTTATATCTATTTCCACAAACTATGAAATTCCCCGAGCACCACCGCAAAATTGCAAATAACTCAAAAGTTTTCTCTCAAAAGCTTTCTATTATGTCGAAGTGATAATTGTGCTGAAAATTCAAGTTTCTTCTCCTTAGATGTTGAACATTCTTAACTAACCTGTTGGGGAGAAACATCAGGTCCAATCGGGAGCACAACCGGGAGCATGATGGGTCTAAATACAAAACTGAGAACTAATCTGATCCAAAAACTTAAACTGTTAGGTCAAGTTAAACTGTTATGTCAAGATTCTAACTTTGTATTTAAAGACTTTCTGAGACTATACTCACATATTTCACTCACCCTTAGACCATAACTTGGACCATTGACCGACACTCAAAGTTAACTAGACCAATTCGAGCTTCAAACATCGGCTTCACGGACTTCAAACAGTTGCTTCACTTACCCTTAGGCCATACCCTAGACCATTGATCCGACGATAATTTGGTCGAACCTGGGCTCTAATACCAATTGTTGGGGAGAAATGTCGGGTCCAACCGGGAGCATGATGAGCCTAAACACAAATCTGAGAACCAATATGATCCAAAACTTAAACTATTAGGTCAAGACTCCAACTTTGTATTTAAACTCATAAACTTTTTTTATCCTATCCGATATGAGACTATACTCACATGTGAACAACTAACATAACCACCATTACTTAGCACTTCTCATCTAACCATATCACCTTGTATCCTTAGTATACTCTTTAAAAGTTCGGTTGGTAGATCTATGGGTTGCAAATTATAAGATATGTCCATCAACTCACTTTTACCTAAAAAATCTGCAGCTGATCCACTATCTTCACGAGGAAATAAATGCATCCACTATCTTCACGAGGAAATATATGTAATGTGATACCGACACCAACATGCGATGTCTCCCATTACAGCAGTTTAGTAACAACCATCATAGACTGATAAACTACGAAAAAAATCTCCCCTGAATAATGAAATACTCCCGCTACACCACCAATTAGAACATTGAAACTGTTAAAGCTCATCCTTGAGTGGCCGTAGCTCTAGAGCTTGAGGCAAAGACGACAGGTGAGCCCCTCCGCGTTCCATTAATAAGAGGATAATAGAATATAATTAAGTCTCGGGCCACAAGTAAGCTTGTTGCCCCGAAGTTAGCTTACAATACTTAAAAAATTTAAAAGTACATAAAATGTAAAAGACATGAAACTAGTGTAAGGCTAGCACGATCTGTAAGTGACTCCAGCCAAAGGGCCAGTCTCCAACGTGAATCTCTACTCCTGAGATATTAGTTTATTGTTGATGTTTTCCTCTTGAGGAGCCACCTAAGATCTACAATCTCTCCACATCTTAGTGTATACCTAGGTCAAGTTTTGAAAGGATAGCCTTCCTCTCTGATAAACATGCCCTCTGCATTTATCTTCCAATCTTCTGTTTCTCCTATTTGGAGTGATTATATGAACACTTGCCTTAGGTACAAGATTTGACTCTTCTATTTCTATCATCTGTGGTCTCAGAGAAATATCCTTATGTGCTTTTTTTGGCAATTCCTCTGCTAATTCTTGTATGGTGACAATGGCTTTGCTTATGAATCTTTTGGCTCTAGTGTATTCTCTCCTTGGGGGCGACTAGAAGAGCTTGCGGCCATGAGTGGTTTCTTCCTCTCTCTAAAAGCCTTGGCCAAATGTGATACTTGTCTTCTCCTAGGGTTCGAGTCATTTTTCTTTCTATCACCTCTCATCACGAAGTAATTTTGCCATGGTGTCACTGGTTAAATTTTTGTCTAAATGCTCCAATATTTCAAAGAGACCCATATATTCAGTTCCTAATCCATCGGATTGAGCCCCATTTGTATTCAGCACTAAGCTGAATATGTTTTCCCCTAAACCCAACTTATCATTGGGCTTCTATTGGCCCAATACGGGCTGTTCAGCTTTATTAAGTAGTCCGACCTCTTTCTCCTGAGTCCCTCTTTCCTTTCTCTTCTCATTTTCCTCAGTAGTGTTAAGCCCAACCCCATCTTCGGCTGACTATAGCACTTCCCCTGCAATCTCAGTTCTGTGAGCCCTATCTCGCTCTTTTAAGGGCAGGGAGGAATCTAACTATCCCACTGCCTTCTTATTGGGGGATTCCCCCCTTTCTGCGCTAGCTTTCCTAGTGCTTCATCTTCCTCAATTAGCACTTTCATGTAGTGGCTCTGGTCCTCTGCTTCCATATCTGGCTCCTCTGAGCACTCCTTTTTCCATACTCTCTAATTTTGAGAAATCTAGGGCCAGCTGCTGGGTTGCATCTCTTTGTGAAAGGCCAAAGTTTGACCCTTTTGGATCAAAGATTTGCCTTTCATTTGCTAGAAATGGGTGCAAAGCTCATTTATCTTTCCCTGTATCTCTGCTCCAATCTTCATCTCTGAAAGAGGGCAGCTCCATTTCTAAATGAAGGGTGTCTTTTGTTGGTGAGTCTTGCATGCCAAAGGACGATGGTAAGGTCCTGTCCAACTTTGGAGCTATAACCCCTTCCATAAGAAGTTTCTTTCCTTTGTTAACCCCAAAAGTAACTTTGTCTCTTTCTCTACTCCGATCTTCGGTATTGACCTGATTGCCATCCCATTTCATGGTTTGTTGGGTACTTGTTGCCATTTTCTGGCCCATGCTTTGATGAGGCATTTGGCCCATTGGTTTCTTCAGGGATCTTCACTCTTTTCTATGTGAAGATTCTGTGATTTCCAGCAGGGAGTGTGACCATACTGGGACACGGCTAATTAGAGAAACTGACTCTGTCAGCGCCCTGTGTTTGTTTCCCCCACAGCTACCAAGTTGTTGATTGCGAAAGGATTTGCGAACTCCTATGTGAGTCCCTTTGTCTCCGACGATCCTCCTATCTCCGAGATCCCAATTTTGCGGTAACCTCTATCATGATGTTTCTCACAACCAATATAAGCTCAAACACAATCCATCTTTGTTTTTATTGTGGTTTGTTCATCAATGTCAATAACATGAACAAATTTATTTAGTATCTTGTTGATGTCCGTCTGGTTCTAGTGATGTAAAGGAATACTATAGTAGCAATCTAGGCCATCACCGAAAAAGTGTAAAATAAGTCATCTCCATTCCACCAACAAACCCTGAAGCCCATTTTGTAATCTCTACAGGCTTTCGATGTTTTGTTAACAACAAATGTAAGTTCTCTCTCCGAAGGGAAATGAATGAGATACTTCTCACTGACCTTCTCCAGATACAATTTGTGATTCCTTGAGTCCATGAAAGTGCACAAGGCTATCTTTCATCTCCTCCACACTGGATTGTCGTGGCCCGGGCATATGACCCCAAGGGTTCTTGCCAATCTTTGGTGCTCCGCAAACGCCACATCCGATGTAGGAATAAACACGATTGGTTTAGTTTTAGGTGGTGGCATGATTGGACCCCTATATTGCTCTACATTTGTGCTATGTTGGGTTACTTCCTACCAATCGCCCTCCTTGTCAAATTGTTCAGTGATTTTCCTCTTAGAACTGATTTTGGGTTGAGATGTCTGATAAATCTATGATCTGAGAGAGAGAATGAAGAATAATTTTGTATTCTGATATGCATATAAAACGTTACAATGGCCATCTTTTTATAAATAAAGAAGGCGAATATAAAAGGTAAAGATAAGAAAATATATAATTTGATCTTAATTAAATATAATTCTAAATTAGCATAATCAGTATAATTCGAGATATTTGACAATATACTAATTTAGCAAGATATATTGAGATATACTAATAAATTAGAGGATTTGTCAAATATATTAATTTAGGAAGATATCCTAAATTAGTGAGATATTCTAATATCCCTCTACAAACTCAAGATGGTTTGAAAGATATCAACTTGAGTTTGAAAATGAGATCATGATGACGACTAGGTGGATGAGTAACAGATATGATCATTGGTACTAGAAATGGCAATAGAGCAACAGACGGTGTCACCGAAGGATAAGACATGGATGACAAAAGCTGTATCATTGAAGATGATAGTAGCAACGGAGCAGGAGCTGAAAATAACACACTAGATTTTGGCGACAGAGCAGCAAACAAGGATCTCTAGTATAGGAGAAGGGAAGAAGTAACAGACAGAATCACCGAAAGAGAAGATAGAGATGATAAAGGCTGCACCTTTAAATATGACGATGACGATGGAGCAGGAGCCTACACTAGATTCTGGCAGCAGAGCAGCAGACAAGATCTCTACATAGGAGGCAGTAATGAAACAACAAACAAAGTGACCGAAAGAGGAGACAGAGATAATAAAGGCTGCACTTTTAAATATGGCGGTGACGACGGAGTAGAAGCCGAAGACAATACACTAGATTTTGGTGATGGAGCAGCAGATGGAGTCACTGAAGCATGAGACGAAGATGGCAAAAGTGACGCTTGAAAATGGCGGTGACGGTGGAGCATGACCCACCATAGACCTAGGAGTTGCAGCCGACAATGGCGAGACGGTGAAGTTGGCAAGCAAGGGGGCAAAGTAAGGACTGTGCCCATGGTAGAAGCAACGTCGGCACCAGCGAGCAATACAAGCACCATCACATCTCAACCTCGCTCTGATACGATGATAAATCTATGATCTGAGAGAGAGAATAAAGAATAACTTTGTATTTTGTTGATGTGTATATAAAACGTTACAATGGTCATCTTTTTATAGATGAAGAAGACGAATATAAAAAGGTAAAGATAAGAAAATATATAATTTAAGCCTTATTGTATATAATCCTAAATTAGTATAATCAGTATATTAGAAATATTTGACAAAAATACTAATTTAGGAAGATATCTTGAGATATACTAATAAATTAGAGAATTTGTCAAATATATTAATTTAGAAAGATATCTTAAATTAGTGAGATATTCTAATAATGTCGACGATTTGGCAATAATTCCCCTCCTTGCCGAAGCCAATGGGCACTCCCTAATTCTGTGTCCCAGTACTTTGCAAAACATGCATCTAACGAACGAGCATTCATCCTTGAAATGACCACATTAACCGCAGATCCAGCATGCTTCAGAGCTACCAAGTGCCGGTCTCCTTCTAGGGGAGAATTTTCTCTTCTTTCCTCCCCATTCCGTTACAAGAGGTGGTGATTGCATCACCATCCTTTCTTTCCTGATTGTGTTCCTCGATTTAACTTGGTGCCACTCCTTATCTTCCGCCCTCCCCTCTTTCCAATCCTTTGGCTGTAGCTAACAGAGCAAGCACATCATTCCCTAAGTATGTGGTATTCCATTCAACCTGTCTGGCCATTGTAGCAGAGGACACCGTAAAAGAAAGACCAGAGTTATGGATGGCCGGAGATCCTTTTTCTTGGTCTTTCTTCGATGCTCCTCCAACCACTTCAGACCAGCTTTTCCTCTTGTACTTTGGGTTTTTGTCTTCTTCGCTGCTAGCATCCTCTTTGTTTTTTTTTCCTTTCCTCAACCATCCCCAACCGAAATCCATCACTGGTAAGTGGTTGTAGGTCTATGGCAGGCCTCCCAACTTGCAACCAGTCAAGACTTTGTCGATGAGCAGAATGTGAGACGGAAGATGGATAGCCGATGATGAAACACTATCTAAGACTATTGAGAACTTCTCCGCTCACAGAAAGTAGCAAGTTTTTTTACTTCTCCTTCCTCTTCGTCTTTCTTTTTTTTAATTTTTCCTAATTTTCTTATCTTTCGCCGGAGAAGATGAACGGAAATTCTCTAGTGAGTGTCTCTAGAAGGGAGTTTCCAAAGGAACACACCACTTTTCCAAGTGAGCCCACTATCTAGTATATTTTTTGTCCTGACAATTCTTAAAAAGTGGATTCACTAAAAAAAATTAAATGGTGTGCTCCTTTGGAAAGACCCCTCTAGAAGTGTGGCACCTTCTTCCCTCCGGCCCTAGTTCTAGAGCTTGCTGCTTGCCAAATGACAAATGTCAGAATTTTTAATCAGCTGTGATGAGCACTTCGAATAAATCCAATCTGCCAACGGATGATCTCCCACCCTACCCAACGACAGTCCAATGTTCATTCGCTAGCCACAGGCCCCTGTCCACAATGATTCATGGACATACACACCCTGCCCCTGCTTTCATAATTCCTATAATACAAAAATCAAACAATTGACGAGAAAAACTTGTGTCGGCGACTTCACTTTAGAACAGTCAGTAGCTGTGGATGCGATGGATGGATAGTTCGTGCTATGGTAAGGGATTGGAATAGACAGGTCTACGGCTGGTCAATTTTAGCCCTTTTATTTACAATTTTAAATTTAAAAAATCAAAAGTTTTATTTTTAATTCAAAATTTTAAATACGACATGCTAAAAAATTAATCCATCGATACGCCTATTATGAAAAATTCTATTCACGCACACCACTTTGCCTATTATGCTCATCTCCTAAATTTATAAAAAATTACAAGTTAGTCATTACTTTCTGATCATATTTTTTGTTCCGATTAGGAATTAATTTTCGACCGATATTAAACTCGTCTAGAGACTAATTCCCGATCACTATAAAAACTTCATGGAATCTAATCCCCGATTGAGAAATGTGGTGTCTTCAACAAAGTGGCGTGCGTGAATAGAATTTTGCGCCGATTATCATCTGATAGAGAGGTTAAATACCAACATTAGCCTTTTCTATATAATAAAAACTAATTTTCGGTGCACCGTAACATGAATCATAATATTATTGAGGCCCCCTCAAACTTTTTCTTTGCAGAAAATGGATCGTTAGGGCCTCAAGCATTTGGGATAGATATTAACGAGCGTGCTCTTTCGTAAGTAATAACATGGCATTGATATTAACGAGCACCTCAAGCATTTGGGATAGAGCGCACAACATTGGGCATGACAAGGTCACCGTATACCGGCTGATGACTGTCATCTATTGGAACACATGAAAAGAATGTAATAATAAGATCTTCAGAAGCACAACCTACTCTCTGAAATAAAATTTATAGCTTATTTGTGCTGACGTTCATGATTGGACAGGTGTGCACTCAGATAAAGACAACACTAATGATTCCGAGGATGAAGTTGACTGTGAAGGAGGTCTTCAACCTCATCACAGCAATGCATCTCCCATGGAGACGGGTGGACTTGATATCTGATCACTACTTACCAGAGGGCATATACTACAAGAAAATATGTCTTTAGTGACGATATCTTAGTGACAAGTATTAAAATTGTCACTGAAACTGAATATTTGTGACAAAAATTAAATGTTATCACAAATATTGTGTTTTCCATGACGGAGAGAAATAATTGTCACAAAAATATAAGTTTTTGTGATAACCGATAAAAACTTGACAAAAACATAGTATTCAGTGATGAGAACGAAAAATCGCTACTAAAATATAAATTTTTTAATAACGACGACTAAAACTTGTCACTAAAAAATAGTTTTCAATGACGCAAACTAAAATTTGTTGCTAAAACTTAAATATTTCAGTGACAACAAATAAAAATTGTCACTAAACATAATTTTCAGTAACGAAGGCTATAAATCGTCACTGAAAAATAAATTTTTTCTGTGACAACTAAAAAAATTGTCACAAAAACTGAGTATTTAGTAACAGAAACGGTATGTCGTCACTAAAACATAAACATCTTCTGTGACAATAAAAACATGCATCACTAAAACTGAGTATTTAGTGAAGAAAACCCTAGTTCGTTACTAAAACATAAATTTTTCTGTGACAAGTAAAATAATTGTCACTAAAACTAAGTGTTCAGTGAAGAAAACTAAATACCATCACTAAAACATAAATTATTTTTGTGACAACTCAAAAACTTATCATTAAAACTAATTGTTCAGTGATGAAAACTAAATATTGTCATTAAAACATAAAATATTTTAGTAGCAAATATAATTACTTGTCACTAAAATTATAATTACTTGTCACTAAAATTGTGTTTTTAGTGACGAAAATTAAATATTGTAACTAAAACACAAAAATTTCAATTACAACGAGAAAGAGTTGCCACTAAAGCATGGAAATCAATTAAAACTATTTTTATTTTTATTGGTCACAAACAATTGTTCTGTGAGGGATTATATTGTCACAAAATTTATTTTTATTTCTAATTACTTCTATAAAATCATCAACTTACAACAATCATGAGACTTCAATTTTTTATTTATTTTTTTACACCTAATCTTGGTCGTCTATCCATATCCTATGATATAATAACTCCTTGAACTATTATAAAAATAATACAAATAGAATTACAATGATTAACCTAATATATATATATTTAACCTAAATTTATCTCGGCCATTTATTCATATACTATATGATAAAATAACTTCTGTTTTATATTGTAATTGGAATACAAATAGAATTATAATTCTTAACTTAATCTATATATTTAACCTAAACCCAATCTCAGCCATCTATCCAGATCCTATGATAACTAGATATCCTCTAAATCTATTATAATTATAATACAAATAGAATTATAATTATAATACAAATGTTATTATTATCATTATATAAAACCTAACTAGCTGCAACAAATTTCACATAAACTTCGTAATATCTGATCGATACTTCCCACGTTCGGCCAGTGTGCTCTCTCTCAGATCCGCAAGGAGCAGGTACGCCCGCAAGGATTGGATCAAGTGCGCGCAGCCCCCCCTCCTTCCCCGCGCAGCCCCTCCCCGCAGCCGCCGCCGCCGCGCCCACACCCCCCCCCCCCCCGCGTGCCCCTCCCCGCATCCCCTCTCCGCAGACACCCCCCCTCCCCCCCCCCCCCCACCCCACATCCCCTCCGCGGAGCCCCTCCTTGCAACCCATCCCTGCACAGGTGTGTTTTCTCCCCCGCGCAGCCCTTCCCCGCATCCCCTCCCTGCTGCCCTCCTCACAGCCCCTCCCCTGCGCAGCCCCTCCCCGCATCCCCTCTCCGCTGCCCTCCCCACAGCCCATCCCTGCACAAGTGTGTTTTTTTCTGAAAAATTCACATTTAACTTTCTGGAGCAAGATTGAAAGGATAAATTGTTATGTTGATTTATACTAGATGCATCCTTTATGTTAGTTGTTCTTATTAGTGGAACCAGGATAAATTGATCATGCAAAATTTTAGAAAGTGATATCCAGCTAGTTGTAGCTGTTATGTGTGCTTAATTACTTATCTTGACAATTTGGTGGAATGTCAAGTTGAAAATTGGGCTTTTCACTTATATAGTTCACACATGATATTACTATTTTCTTGCTTATAAGTTATCCATATTTTCTATTTGATATAATTTAATTCGAGTTGTCAACACTGCTTAGTTGTCTTGTCTACATTATCATATCTCATCAATAATTTATTTTCATGTGCAATACTTGCTTTGTTTATGCAGAATGTTATTGATTCTGTAGCATGTTGCTGCTTATATGCGGAGTGAGTCTTCATGACAATTCTTAATCCACTTCTTACTGTTTCATTAATTGTAGTTCTTCTTAGTTCAGAACTATATAACTGAGTCACTCATACTGATCGTCCAATAATCCCCTCCTTATTTCGTCTTGACATTCTTCACTTTAATCATCTCCTTCTCGTTTTGTGCATTCTACTTCTCAAGTAACTGCAATTTTGGTGTAGAGACTTTTCCTTTTAAGAATGATACTGGAAGAAGTTCAAACTGCAAAGAAGACTTTCAGAAATTTTAATCTTGTGGCTTTTGCTTCACAAATGCAAATTATTCTACAAATAGAAAATAGAAGTTAGATTAGATACATATAACAATGAATTAAACAAAAAAGCATTCTGAATACCTTAAACACTAATGATGAAATTTGTTCAGATAAGAGCACGTAGAGAGAAGGACTATATATATATATATATATATATATATATATATATATATATATATATATATATATATATATATATATATATATATATATATATATATATATATATATATATATATATATATATAAGGAAGGTTTTTTTATCTTAGGAATTTTTTATTATTGTTGAAACGTTAAACAGAAGCAATTGCATATTGGAAAGATATCATATTATTAAGTTAAATGTAACAAAAAAGGTATTAATACTGTGGAACCAAATCATTTGCGGAGGTTGAAAAAGCAACTGTATGTAAATTAAAATTTATACTATGACAATATAAATCATATCTTCATTAGTCTACAAATATTTTGATTATAACATAATAATACATGTCTCATAAAAACTGAGGGATCCAATAACGGGTGAGAAAGCAATACCACATGATATTTGGTTAAAACAACACACCAAATTGAATGCGTAAGGAGAGATACAGTGGTCTGATATAAAATCACAAGAAATACATATATGGTTTTACATTATCCTACTTTATGTTTCACTTATTTCCATTCATTTTCATATATTGGTTATAGTGCATGTCATATGTATGTCATGCAATTAAGTGTATCAAATCACCAAATATTGCTTTATAATTTTATATTCTATTTTAGGATTTTGTGTTTGTACTCTCACAAAAATTTCACATAGAGTGGCTGAATTTTGATATGAAAATTGTATCAAATCACTATAAATAGCTTTAAGATTTTATATTTTGTTTTAGAAGTGTATTTTCATACTCTCATAAAAATTTCATAGTAATTGGTTGAAATTTTGATGGATAACTAAATATATTTCTCACTTGTGCCCATATCTGTCCGGAGTTTGAGTTGTACACTTTATTAAGTAAAAAAATGTAACAAATCACCATGAATCACATTAAAATTTTATATTCTATTTTAGGAGTATGTTTTATACTCGCATAAAAATTTTACATTAATTGGTTGTGATTATGACATCAAACTAAATATTTTCTCTGCTGCACCGGTATCGGACTGGTGCATAAGTTGTGCACTAAATTGATTAGAAATTATATCAAATTACTATGGATAGATTTAATATTTTACATTCTATTTTAGGAGTGAGTTTTCATACTCTCATAAAAAATTAACAGTAATTGGTTGATATTTTGACTGACAAGTAGATATATTGCTCAGTTATACCCATATCTGTCCGGAGTTTGAATTATACACTTTAATAAGTAGAAGTTGTACCAAATCACCATAAATCACAATGAAATTTTATATTATATTTTAGGAGTATAGTTTTACACTCTTATAAAAATTTCACATTAATTGGTTGTGATTATGACCTCAAACTAAATATTTTCTCAGCTGCACCGGTATTGGACTGATGCATAAACGGTGCACTAAATTGATTAGAAATTTTATCAAATCACCATGGATGGCTTTAAAATTTTATATTCTGTTTTTAGAGTTTGTTTTCATACTCACATAAAAATTGTACCGTAATTTGTTGATATTTTGACTGACAAGTAGATATATTTCTCAGTTGTACACATATCTGTCCGGAGTTTGAATTGTACACTTTATTGAGTAGAAATTGTACCAAATCAACCTGAATCACATTGAAATTTTATATCCTATTTTATGATTATGTTTTTAAACTCTCATAAAAATTTCACATTAAATGGTTGTGATATGATCTCAAACTAAATATTTTCTCAGCTGCACCGGTATTGGACTGGTGCATAAGCTGTGCGCTAAATTGATTAGAAATTTTATCAAATTATCATGGATTGAGTTAAAATTTTATATACTGTTTTAGGAGTTTGTTTGCATACTCTCATAAAAATTTCACAGTAATTTGTTGATATTTTGACTGACAAGTAGATATATTTCTCAGTTGTACCCATATCTGTCCGGAGTTTGAATTGTGTACTTTATTAAGTAGGAATTGTATCAAATCAACCTGAATCACATTGAAATTTTATATCCTATTTTAGGATTATGTTTTTAAACTCTCATAAAAATTTCACATTAATTGGTTGTGATTATAATCTCAAACTAAATATTTTCTCAGCTGCACCGGCATCAGACTGGTGCATAAGCGGTGCACTAAATTTATTAGAAATTATAACAAATCACCATGGATTGCTTTAAAATTTTATATTCTGTTTTAGGAATTTATTTTCATACTCTCATAAACATTTCACAGAAATTTGTTGATATTTTGATATGAAACTAAATATTTTTTTGTCAACTGTGCCAGTATCAGTGTAGGGTGTGATCTCTAGACTATATACAACAAAAATTATATCAAATCATTATGGATCAAATATAAAAATTTGTATTCTATTTTTAAAGTATGTTATGATACTCTCATAAAAATTCACATTAATTGGTTGAGATTTTGCCCTCTAATTTAAATTTGTATTTTATTTTTGGAGTTTGTTTTGACCATTGTTACTAATACTTTTAGTCATTATTATTTAATTGTAAAAAAAACTACATGAGCTTGTCGTGAAACAAGCACAAGATGATGAACCTCAGATGTCTCGTGATGATATATTGCTTCATATGCTTGGTGAGAAATCAGGATATTTTAAAGGAAAAGGAGCGGGGAAAAGGTCTCCGAGTAAAAGACATCGGCAGAATGTTCAGGAGCAAGTAGAGAAGGCTATAAGTGATGCTAGAGAGACAATGATGGTTGAAGTGGCTCAAAAATTTAGAGACGAAGTTCAGGCTGAGTCAGATGAGAAATTAAAGAAACAGCTAGCTGAGTCGGATGAGAAATTAAAGACACAACTAGATGAGTCAGATAAGAAACTGAAGGCAAAGTTACAAGAGGTACGAGCTGAAATTAGAGCTGAGATGCAAGCTGAGTTCGAGTCCATGTTTCAAGAGCGAATGGCTTCTCTTTTTGGTTCTATATCACAATCAAAAAAATTGATTTTTATGTGTTTATATGGATCTAATAGTTTGCTTTGAACAAAAACAAGTTACAATTTGTACAAGACTGGATCGTTTTTCTTATGAATATTTTAGCATGTTTATGTGATGAATTTTATTTTTCTATTGTACATCATTGATATATATATCAGCTAATTATAATACATCTCCTGTGAATATGGTGTTTGAAAATATGAATGATTGTATATATTGTATTTGTAACAGATATTTGTATTCGCTATTTGAAGATGCAGTAACAATATCAATAAGTCGTCACTGATAAGTTTATTTGTGACAATTGATAGTGTCACAGAATTTGTGTTTTAGCGACAATACACATTGTTGCAAATTTTAACTTTTGGTGATACTATTAAAAAGTTGTCACTAATAATTACTTATTTGTGACAATATTTGTCGTCACTAATTTTATAGTTAATGTCATTATATAATATTATATATATGTAGTGACAAATAGTCATGTTTTCTGTAACACGTGTTGTTATCACAAATACGATTTAGTGATGACGAACGTCGTCACTAAAGAGTCATAATAGTGACCATGTAATAGTTTTTCTGTAACAAGTTTTATTGTCACAAATACGATTTAGTCATGTTGAAAGTCGTTACTGAAGAGTCGTAATAGTGACGATATAATAACTTTTTAGTGATAACTATTGTTGTCACAAATACAAATTAGTGACGATATTAGTTGTCACAAAAAAAATATTATAGTGACAATCTAGTTAGTATTTTGTGACAAGTCATAGTTGTCACTGAAAACTATTTTCAGTGACGGGTACTAAAAGTCATCACAAAAACCTTCAGTGATGGCCACATAAGCGACGACACTTAGTCGTCACTAAACTCGTCACTGAATATTTTCAGTGACAATTTGAAGACATTCAGTGACGACTTTTGCGTCCTAAAAACCCATTTTCTTGTAGTATACTTGATGGGCCACATGCATGCATGAGCTCCGGTAATTTTGCGGCTCTATATATAGCTAGTGTTTGCTCCTTTATATAATTTTATTATGCCTACTTTTGTGTAATATGAAAGATATGTTATATTAAGTATATTTGATAGAACGCGGAGCGATCAGACGCACCGTTTTTAATCAACAAAAAAAAGAATTTTTTTGGGGTTTTTCGGAAATGTATTGAGCAGTTTCGCTCCAAAGTTTTTGGAAGGATCACTGCTCTGGTTAACAAAGTTAGAATGTGCTGCTCCTATCGTGTTAATAGTCATATCAATTTGATGTTTTAGAACAAACACACGAAATAACTAAATATTTTATTAATAATTTGTATTCCAATATTGGTTATTTTCTTTTTTATTTCTATGCATTGCTAAGGTGCTAAGTTTAATTGGTTGTAATGTCTATCTTCTATAATAAATAAAGTTTACAGTTTATAACCTAAAAACAGCGCTTTGTTCAAAGGCCATATTATTCATCTGCATAAATTAAAGGGTTAATCACACTAAGACTCCATATAGTATGTGGGATGTATAACTTATCACCGCTAAAATTTAAAACTCTCACTTCGACCCTATGAACTGTTATTTCAGTTAGTTAATAGTTAGATATTCTCGCACTGTTTTAAGGGTCAGCACACTCTTATTTTTTAATTCCAATTTTGTCCTCTTCTTTCTCCTTGAGAACCTAACTTACAATCAAAGTTTCCAACCTCACTTAAATTAGTTCTCAGGTACTGAATCTCCCCCCTGTCTCTCCCTCCCTTCCTATCTCTCTCTCTCTCTCACAATCTACCTAAATCTGCTGTTATGCATGCTTGCACAGCATGCACAGCAACTATAAAGGATGACCAAGAGGCCCTGCAGAGGATGCATAGCAACTGTTTTTAATGCACAGCAGCACTGCAAAGCAGCCCTGCACATCATGTGTATCCTCCTTGCATTGGACCCTTTTGAAAGGCAATTTTTATCAGTTTCAAGTAATTCCAACAAATTCTTGCGCTTGTACGCGGATACATGATAGCTGAAGCTTATAGCAGAATACCACCAATGGACTAATATCATTTGCTATGTTGATTTATTTGATAAGTTCTCAACGGTTATTATTTAAAATATTTATTATCCAATTAAGAGATAGCCAAAAGTAGGGAGTTTCCAAAGGAGCATGCCACTTTTCCTAGTGAGCCCACTAGATAGCTCTTTTTCGTTCCAGCTTTCCTAGAAAAACGGTGTGCTCTTTGGAAACTCCCCCAAAAGTAACAAACTTTATACTCTGACACAAATATTGAAATTGCAAAATCATGGAGTTGAAAGTCGGATTTGGACTGAAGCAGCATAATGTTTTCAACAGGCTCAGTTTCTCTATGGGTCTATGGTATCTTGGCCAGCTCTATGACCTGCAAACACTAGAGAAAATCGCTGAGCTAGGCCGGGTGTCCCCAACCAAAAACCCTCCAATGTTTATTATGCCCTCATATTGCAATATGAGCAGAATCCAAATCTAGGGAAGTGTCGAGGGAATGCCAAGAATATTTAGCGATTGCCGAGGGAATGCCAAGAATATTTAGCGCGTGTTCCGGAGAACTAGTTAAGATCTAGCGATAAAGTAGAAGCAGGACTCTTCTTTAATAGACTGATCTGCTAATCTCTTAGATGGGCTTCCTTGATTTGCCCAAGCCCATGTTTTAGCCCAAAGACGTTAGCATTTCTTTTATTATCTAAGAAAAAAAAAAAAACAAGGTGACGAGCGGTTGCAGGAGCAGCGAGCGGGTGTGGCGAACGATTGGGCACGGTTGGCGGTTGGCAAGCAGGGGAGGCGACCAGCAGTGGCTGGCGTCGATTCCCTCACTAATCCGAGATCTCAGGCAAAGAGGTTTTATTTCTATTCCTTTTCTATTTTAGGAAAGCTAGTGTTTTCAATCGTGAAAGTTTCTTGATCATAGCCCTATTTTTCGAAACCAACAGTTATGCTTCACGTGCTGGCTTTCTCTAGTTCTTGAAAATTTTAGATTTCGAAATCCTTTGGATGGTTTTCTTGCAATATTATGTAGCAAATGTGGAAAAGTTGAGTTTTTTGCGTTGGATAATAATTACTAATCTTTGATGGTAATTTGGGACTGGGGGCAAAAAAAAAAAAAAAAAAAACTTAATTAGCTTAGAGAATGCTTTTCAAATGGCCATAAAAAAATACGCTTGGTTCGCAATATTGTTGAACAAGTTGATTGCTATTAAAATTCAACATCTCTGAAACAATGGAAAGCTGATTGATTGAGTTGGACAATAGGTTAGCATGTTGGGCTGGCGGATGTCCCGATCCAGGGTCAAGATATCACATTGCAACTCCTAGATTTCTTATACGTCGACATTTTGCCTTTGAATATTTTCATGATAATCAAGGATGGAGGAGGACAAAATTTTGCAAGTGTGACAATGATGCAGATGAATTTTCTTTGTGATGTGTTTGTGCTACCATTGATTTGAACTGTGAAGTTTGCTAGTCAGGCTTTTACAATGGATATGATGTAGTTTTTTTTTTTTTTTTCTATAATTTATTTCTAGCTTCATGGGTAAGAATAGGAATGCTCTTGTGATGTTACTTAAATTTGGAGGGAGCTAGAAGCATGAAACATGGAATTTAGCATATCCTTGATATATATTTTCTCTCTTGCATTTTGCACTCAATTAGCATTCACACTTGAATTTGTAAAGCATTGAGAGGCTCTAATGAGGAGGGTTAATTAGGATGGTCTTGAGAGTTATGAGGGGTTTAGGAAGATGATATGGGTGTTATAAATGTTCAAGGGGCTGCTAAGGAGTATAAGGTTCTGAGGAGCAAAAGAAAAATAGTAATTGTACCAACTTAACAAGGCAAATATGCCCTCGTCTATTATCAGACAATTCGTACATTTGCATAGTAGAAAAGAATACATAGGTTCATAAAAGAATCATATCATGACAAACTTGGGTGCACAGTTGATTCGGGCTCTGACCTGTGTTACCTGGAATGATGCTAAACTCTTATTCATCCACTTTTATAGGACCAAAATCGTTGTAAAGTGAAGCCTCAGTTACTGGGTCAGCCTAATTTATTTGAAACCCGAGTATCCACTTGGAAAAACTTTGCAGAACTTTTTTTACAGATAGCAAGGATGAGTTTTTTGAAGGATGTTTAGAAAGTTTTCTTAAAAGAGGTCAACCATCCTAATATTACTCCCACCCTAGCATGATGTGGAATTGATGGAATTCGTTAGTGTCGATATGATTGCACCCATGAAGTTCAGGAAGTTTGATAGGATTTAATCAGAAGCTTAGCTGATGAGATGTCTTTAAGAGAGGTTCTGAGATAGGAAGATGGTGAGAGAATAAAAAGATTCAGCAGTGGAAAAGTTTAAGCTTTGTGTCCAAGAATAAAACAATTTGGAAGTGGAAAAATAGTTCTGAAAGATGGAAGTAGATTTTGTTTTACCTTTTGCATATACTTTTTTTTTTTTCTTTTTCGAGATCTCAATCTTCTCGAGTTCTTCACATGCTTACTACATCCCATCATAGGCGCTCTTAAAACCATCTCATCTTTATAACATTCTGTTTAAACCTTCACTAGTTGTCGGCATCCTTAAACACCTCTCCTCACCATATCATCTCTCCTCACCATATCATCTGTATGGATGCCATGGCTGAGGGTTTTAAGATAAAGGAAGTTTTGGAAAGCAATAATCAAAGAAACTTGGTGCTCCTAGATAGATTCTATCTTATATGGAAAATATTGATTTGACCATGTCATCTGAGCTCAAGTCTACCTTTAAGGACCTAATATTTCCACTTTCTTTCTGCAAAGTGGGAATTTGATATTTAGTATATAAAGTCATGTGGCCTCATCACGAGCAAGTGCTTAAGCAACAGTTCTTGTATTTCTTTGTGTGCTCAAAAGTTCTTGTATTTCTTTGTGCTTGTGTTTATCCGATTTAAGAAATTTCATATATAAGATGGGATAAATTACTTACATATTCTTTACCAGTTATATGACATGGTATAGTAGAAGACATTTTGAATATTTTTCCTGCATATCAACTTTTTTCAAACCTCAGTAGTAGCATACGAGTTTGATGAGAAAGTTATTTAATGAAGCTTTGATGAAATATATTCTAATAGTGTATTGCCAACACAAGGGATGGCATTTAGATTACAATTGAATGCTATATAATTTTAGGACTTGCATGAAATGCTTTCCTTAAACCTATAAAAAGTATGTAAGAGATGCTGATAGAAATTAGTAAAAGAAATCTGAAATGGAGTTGTGCTGTTAAATAATGAAAATGACATTTATGGTATTATGGGTCGGAATATTCATTTTATTTCTGATTAGGGTGGAAGATAGGATTAAATCTTGGGAGAAGTTAGGATCGCATGGAAGAGTTAGTTTGGGATGGGGAGCTTTGATCAAAGGGATTCTTATATTCAACATGTGAATTACATGCACACACATGGGTGCACACGCACATGTACACATATAAGTGCACATGTGCGCACTCAAATTGTTATCTTTACTGCAAAATTGCTCAACAAAATTGATATATAGCTTGGCCTTCTATTTCAATTGGAATCTAATATCATAATTAAGCATAGTGCATACTTGCATCACATTAGAGTTCATTTACATATTTGGTTTATCTTTTGTTTTTAAGTTGAAGGATTTTTAACTTACTATGTCTATGCCCATGTTACTTGGAACACCCCTAATCAATCAGCTCCTTGAGTTAGTGTATGCATTGATCATATCAATCCATGACTCACATATTAATATCAAGTCTGATATAGTACATTGTTGCTCTCTCTCTCTCTCTCTCTCTCTCTCTCTCTCTCTCTCTCTCTCTATATATATATATATATATATATATATATATATATATATATATATACACACACCATGATTGATAATGGTATTCTATCACTATTTTCTATGTGCATTTTAAATCTCAAAAAATATGCTTTAAATTTTCTCATGTTTTTCTCATTCATATATACCTTTAGTATTGATTGGAATTTTTTCGGAAATGGTCGAATCAAGCAGAATCTAGAAATTGCAATTAATTAATTTGTTTATTTTATCAAAACCTTAACTATTAGTTTGTCTCCACACAGATTCAGTCGATGGCATGGCAGGCTGAGAGGCTAGTTGGAGGGTTAGTCGGGTTTGGTGTCACTAACAGGGAGATTAGCTTGTTAATAAAACATGAGGTGTCATGCTAGGATCATGCAATCAAATTCATCATCACCACCTTCAATCTCTTCCCCTCATCACATTTCTCTTCACACATGTTCTACTGACTCACTCCCTCAAGCTAAGCAGCAGCGAGAGAGGGCGACCAATGAAGGCTAGGCTAGGAATTCAGCACCAACTCGTGTTTGTAAAGGTAAGTAGTTCACTTCCTTCATCTAGTTCCTTAGTTCTTTGTTGTTCTCTAGAAAATGTTGGGTTACAGTAGTTGACTTCATGTTTTAGTCGTGGAAATGGAATTGGGATGAGATGCTGTATGACCAATAGCAGGCTTGGCACGCTAGGTACATATATACGATTGTAGCATATAACAAACATGACATGTGTGCACTTAATTAGATGTTATGTGATACAAGACCCTTAACATGACTGGGCACATGGTAGGGAGGTGGCAGTGGATAGTAATGACACGGTATCGAAGTTTACAGGTTGATCATAAACTTGCACACCTGTCTTAACATGACTTGAACATATGAAACCTGGCATCA
The DNA here is from genome assembly GCA_036321105.1 of Dracaena cambodiana. NCBI lineage: Eukaryota > Viridiplantae > Streptophyta > Magnoliopsida > Asparagales > Asparagaceae > Dracaena > Dracaena cambodiana. The sequence goes on from JAYEPQ010000016.1 coordinate 31,499,582, forward strand.
TTTATGCTCGTGACACATGATTAAGAATTATGGATGAGATGATGACATGAATACTTATATACATGCATGGCATATGAGATAGGATAAAAATATTAAAGCATAACATGATATGTAAATTAGTAATTGAAATCATGATGTAACCTGGTACTTGGAAATGAACTAGTATACATGGCTGGCATGAAACGTGAATCTATGACATGAGATACATGGTAATGCATGATAAATACATGATAAATAAATACTAAGTTATACGAAATGAGATGCAAAGTTTATCATACTTTCTACATGTAGAGATACATTACCTGATGAACAATTTTGATACCTGGTACATGACTTTTGTTTACGCGATTCACAATAAATATCTTGTACCTGAACTATTTGATCACTCAATAATATGCATGATGAGTGGCATGATTAAATGAACAGTTGAATAACCTTTAACACTCCGCTCCTCACTAAGCACGGAACATAGTGCGTTACCTGCGGGTACGTATAAGTCAACGTACACGAGACCGATAAATATGTAGAAGAAAAAATAAATGGAAATAAATACTGGTCATCTACTAGAACCTTGGAAATTAATCTACTGCCATATAAGAGAAGATATACAATATGTCTAAAATAGAAAGCAACAAATACAATAATGATACAAAAGTTGGGAACTAAATCTCGAAGGAGTGATACATACCAAATCCAGAAATACAAAAGTGGAGACCTAAAAATTACTATTGTTCGGTCTGCTCCAAAAAGTATGGGTCATATAATGACGAATTTTGATCACTCAATAATATGCATGATGAGTGGCATGATTAAATGAACAGTTGAATAACCTATAACACTCCGCTCCTCACTAAGCACGGAACAGAGTGCGTTACCTACGGGTACGTATAAGTCAACGTACACGAGACCTATAAATATGTAAAAGCAAAAATAAATGGAAATAAATACTAGTCATCTACCAGAATTTTGAAAATTAATCTACTGCCATATAAGAGAAGATATACAATATGTCTAAAATAGAAAGCAACAAATACAATAATGATCCAAAAGTTGGGAACTAAGCCTCGAAGAAGTGATACATACCAAATCCAGAAATACAAAAGTGGAGACCTAAAAGTTACTATTGTTCGGTCTGCTCCAAAAAGTATGGGTCATATAATGACGGATGCTCGCTCATGTTTTCAGTATCTGAGTGTGTTGGGGAGCTCAGGATTAAATCCGGCAAGTAAAATAATAAATGGTAGGGAGTGTGTAATATAAACTAATAGTAAAATATGAATGCGGATATAAAAGTAAGCGCATGTGTGGAAAATATTAAGTGATCAAGTAACAATATCAACCAGAGATACATTTACATATCAAGTCTAAGTTAATATCTTATTTTAGTTTATATTTTGAACTAAATGGTAATGAAATTAACTTGTATTGTGAAAGTACCCGTGCATACCCGGGTTCTAGTCAAGATGTTGGCGCTGAACCAGTCATGTCGCTAAGCACTCAAGCAGATACCGATACTGAGTAATCGGTCGTCCCATCAATATGAACTAAATAAGATATGATAGCTCAGTACCATCCAGGCGCCCCCGCAGATGAGCTCCCATTTCGGTTGTGCAACCTATCATAAATGTTTGACGATACAATATTTTTTTCATCCTTTAGCTCTCCCATAACCAAAGGTTTTAAGTTGTATTATATGCAAATCAATCCGGAATATAATGAACTAATCATGTCAAGATAAATATATATACATATTTATCATCTTATCAATATCCGAGTAACAAGTAAGATATAGTTCATGTCAAAATCAAGTTAACAGGCAAATCAGGATTCATGATATTATCAAGACATGTTTATGTACTAATCACAAAAATCTGACATATTTTTATGTATTTTGTGTAAGTAACTAATATGTATATTTCAAGAGTAAGCATGATAGAGTGTAGAATGCTAGAATGGGTGTTATGGAAATGATCATATATGTAAACCACACACACACATAGACACACATATATATATATATATACAATTATGCATATAAGTACATATTTTAGTGGGTATTAAGGTGTAAAGATGAGAATTAAATAGGCTTAACACTATTATAACGATTACTTTAATAATATATGAATTTTTCAAATTCTAGCATGATTTCATGGTATGCAAAGTAACAGATTTATTAAACCTTACTAATGTATATATTTATTAAGTAAAACATGGATTAGTATAAAAAGAATTATGACCTAACGTAATAGCTAGTATAAAAGAAATATTTTAGCAAATTTAATGCAAAAACTTGTGTGAAGCCCTCTCTTTAAAACATGATTCTGAATATATATAGTGTGTGTGTGTATATATATATATATATAATATATATATATATATATATATATATATATATATATATATATATGTACACTTATTTTCTAATAGCAAGTGGAAAATAATTTAAAATCATTGAATTATACACGAAAAATTTATATGGAAAACTTCAAATTTATATCAAATATGATGAATATTCATAAAAGTAGCATTTTTATAGTTTAAAAAGAAAGTATATAGTTTAAATTTACAACTTGTAGTTTAAGAATGAGAGAGTATAAATAAAATGATAAATTTGATACATAAACATAGAGTAGAGTGTAAAAATCATATTTTTATATTTAGAATAATCATAAAGAATTTTGTATAATGATATTATCTTTCTAAGTTTAAACAAATTAAGACTTTAAATTAAATATAAAACATTTTAATTACAAAAAGAAAATTATAAGAATGGATGTGATTCTACTTGTCTTGTAATGTATCTTGAAGTACAGATTGAAATGAGAGATGTGTTAAAGTTTGGAGGTTGAGAAAGGTTGAAAACTTTTTATTTTTCTTCAAAACAATCCAAATCTAATATGATTGTATAGAAGAGAGGAAGAATGAAAGAATTTTTGAGAGAAAAATAAGACAAAAAAGTCCCTCTCTCTCTTTTTATCTCAGTCCCGCAATAGGGGGTTTGAGATCCATAATTTAAGGAGATAGGTTATGAGAGTTATGAGTGAATAAAGAAAATAGGTATAGGACAAATAACTAGTAATAATAGGTTTTTAGAGTTGTTTAAGGCCACAAAATCTAATTAAACTAACCCAAATAAAGTCAAACTTAATTTTACAGGCCAAAATAAGATAGAGTAGTTAAAATATGTGTAGGGTCCACCGCTGATTAAAATAATATTATTTTAAGTGACTATCTAGAAAATTTCAAGAAAATCACCAAAAATATAGAAAAATGAGACGAATACAATGCACTCACTCTTGAATTAATTTGATATTAAGAATGCAAGTATGATTGAAATTAGGTTGTCACATATCCTATACATGATGCATGGTTCTCGAGACGTGGTGACAACATTAATATGGAATCTCATGGTATTGTACATGTACAGGCCAGACGTGATTAATTTTTCACTAGGAGTCAGGGTCTTCACTAGCGACCCAGAGTGGTATTAGTCACTATCTCTTAAGCTACTTGATGGGACTTTCGTGATTGTGATCAATACGAAATCTATCCTAAGCTATTCCGATGGACGTGCAATACTATATTCAGTACAAAATCTACCATAAGCCTCTTAATCGAGATGTTCTTACTATATTCAGTATGGTATCTACTTTAAGCCCTTAGTCGGGATGTCTGATACTGTGTTCAGCACGGATATTTTAAGTGCCGTGGTTGGAATGTTTGGTACTATGAACAATATGAAATCTACTCAAGCCTTGGTGGGATATTCATTGCTAAGACACAAAATCCATTTATCTTATTCCAATTATCTCACTTGAATGATGACTGATACCTATATACATTTATCACATGATATGTTTATTAAATGTTCACCTACACATGGCTTATAGTCTTATATGTTGTTCCATGCTTACCGGTTGATACATATTTTATGCCATCATGATCAGGCACTGGCATATTATATTCATTAACACTTATTTTTTTAGTAATATGTTAGTATGCTTTTCTCTCCTGTATTCTACTTACCGAGCTTAATCTCCTATATTTCATATCCTAGGTCTTGGAGATGAAGAAGGAGAATCAGTACCAACTGAGAACCATACTTTATTAATCAAGGAGAATATTAGTGGCAGATGGACTATCACTTGGTATACTCTCTTGTATATGGTTATTTATATTTTTTTGCTAAGGCACTCCCTCTTTTGTTCTTTTGTTGTACAAATCCGAGTAGTGCTCTTTATCTTATAGACAACTCTGTATATGATATCATTTTTAGTTATGGATATATTGTAACTGATTGTGTCAGCAGTTATGGTTATTCCAAAATTCTATGCCTGAAAGGTTTTCTTTTATAAGCACTTCGTTTTGGAAAGTAGCTAAAAAAGGGGGCATGATATTACTTTATCTATCAAGTATATGATTCAATGGTAGTCTAACAAGATTAATCAAGATGACCAAAGTTAATTACACTTGATATCAAGATGTAGTTTGATGGGGCAACTAAACCTTGGGGGAGAAGTTAATTGTTAATTGTTTGTATAAGCACGAAAATCATTGTTGTATATGCATGCTAAATAATTGTATTATGCTTGTGTGAAATTTCAGAGATGAGTATGTGTAGATGAGCACTATACATTTTCTTATGTATTGTAATATGTGATATGAGTTATTGATAGATATAATGGATATTTCAATGTGACTATTTTGGATTTGAGATTATATTTAAGATATTTGGTTTATGTTTTTGTTATTTGTCATATTAACTTTGGTGATTATTGGAGACAATTATAGCTTAAAATGTTATTATTGTGTGTGGCAAATAAGTATATATAGAGATGTTATCAAAATTTGATTAATTTATAAATGTCACAACAATTATAAACATAAATTATATGACATATCCGAAGGTATTGTTATACATGAAAAGATATGACATGCTCACTTTGTGATTGGTTCTCAGTGTGCAAAATGAATACATATAGAATGTCCAATTCAAGTAGTCACGGGACCTGGTATGGACAAGATGGTATTTGTCTAGATATAATAAGATATCCAGATATAGTAAAATATGCTCAGATTTATTAAAATAAGCTCTGATATAGTAAGATATATTCAGATATAGTAAATATCACCATATATAGTAAGATATGCCATATATAGTAAGATATACGCATATATAGCAAATTGTACTCAGATATAGTATGTTATGTCCAGACATAGTAAGTTATGCCCAGATAAGTTATGCCATACATAGTAAGTTATGCTCATAAATAGTAAGATATGAGCTTATGCTCACAAATAGTAAGATAGGAGCATACATAGTAAGATATGTCTTGATATAGTAAGTTATGCTCAGATATAATAAGTTATAATTTTATATAGTAAGATATGCCTAAATATAATAAGTTATGTATAGATATAATAATTTATGACTAGATATAACAAGATATAGTAGGCTAAGCTCTGATATATTTAGGCTAAGCTCTGATATATTTAGTTATGTACTGATACAGTAAAATATACAAAGATATAATATGTTATTTTAGATATAATAAATCATGTCTAGTTATAGTCAGATATGCCAAAATATAATATGATACATGTAAACATTATGAGAAATGTATAGATATGGTAAGTTATGCCTAGATACTGTAATTTAAGTCAAATAGTAAGATATGACCAAAAATAGTCAGATATGATCAAATATAGTGTGTTAAGCTCATATGTAACAAATTATCCCAATGTATAGTAGGATAAGGCTGGATATAACAAATTAAGTTTAGATATAGTAAGTTACCTAGATAGAGTAAGTTATGTGCAGATATAATATATATTCAAATATAGTAAGTTATATCCAAATATAACAAGTCCAGATACAGTGTGTTATGGTAAGATATAGTAGGTTATACTCATATATAACAAAGTTATGTCCTTAGATAGCAAATTAAGCACCGAATCAGTAAGGAGAAATCCTTAACATATCATGCAAGATGCATCTAAGGTACAAAAGTAGAAATCCTGTGCTAGTAGATAAAATGAAATACAAAATATGTTTGCTAGAGCATTGATTCAATCGTTTGTGACCGCATTGCAGGTGCGCTTATTATGTCCATATTCATTGTAGCGACTACACTTGGTTGGTTTGAGTCTTTTACAGACCGAATTCAATATATTAATCATGGCAACCGTATGTCTACACGATAAGCTAATAACCTCCCAAGCATGACATATACGTGCCTTTTTCTATAGATCAGCTTGAATAGATGGGATGTCTGAACCTCATAACATCATAACATTGACTTATTGACTTATACACAGATAGTTTACGGGAAGTTTCTATCATCTCGATTAGATATTGTTCTACACTCGGTATGCATATAGTTAAATGTAGTTAGTAAAAAAAAAAACCATTAACAATTTAGTCTCGTAGTAATAAAGTATAGACTCACCAAATTGATGGAAATTGCTAGACGTGGTTAGAATATGAAATGCCAAACTCAATTATCATGATGAAGTCGAAATTTTAAAGCAACATGAGGGGACTTAAGTGTTATTTTCATAGCAGGATTATTCGCAGCAGAAATTCGTTGCTTTCCTTCCATTGAAATAACCTGATTTACAATGAAAGTGAACAAGAAAGAAAAAGAACAAACGAGAGGATTTATAACTTATCGCTCTCTTTTACAATGAAACGTGAGATCTATGTGGCGATGGGATCTATCAAAGTAGCTCCTTTGGACGATCTGACGACGATGGTCTTTTTGCTCTTGATGAAAAAGATGCCGGCCGACTTTGGATGATCTTCTCTGGTCTTGATTCGTTAAAAACTCTCACGCGTAACTTGAACTTCACAAAAACTTTCGAAAGATCCCCAAAGGCTTCCTCAAGAGGGCATTTATAGCCTTAGGTCCATATGAGAGTTTCTATCTAAATAGAATTTGTATTCATTAAGGATTTCAATCAAATATCTTAGTTTTGATTTAAATCTCTTGATTTAGAGTTCTGATCGGATTTAAATTGGGTATTGGATAAGCTCAAATCTTAATCTCAATCAGTTTATGATTCTGATTATCTGCTCACGCGGAGTTAATCGCATCAAAACGCGGAGATAAGAAACCAGAACGCGGAGCTATTGAATAGCTCCGCGTTTTACTCAAACGCGAGGCTAAAATAGCCAAACGCAGAGCTACAGAGTTAGCTCTGCGTTCTGTTGTGGAAAACCCCATTTTACTTGGAAATTTTCACTGCCAACAGAACCCTCTCCAAAGTTTTCAAAATGGCTTGGAATTTTAGCAAATTTTGAAATACTTTGGATCTTCAAACTGGAAAGCGGAGTTAGAATACCAAACTATCTTCGCATTTTGTATACTTGCGCGGAGCTAATAGCTTCGCGTTTCAATGGGTAACTGCTCAGTAATTACTCCGATTCTCTCACCGAATACTAAGGGGCGGGTTTTTTTCATTTAAATAGAGTCTCTTCTTCTTCTTCCTCACTTCATTCGAAGAATCCAAGAACCCAGAGCTCAAGCGACCAAGAATCTCTTGCTTTCGATCGATTTTCTGCTCATTTCCGTCGATTTTTCCAAGATTTCGATCCAAATGGCACCCAAGAGGAGCTCCTCTTCCCGTGCTTCTTCCCCACCGGCGGCAAGCGTCAGCAGCGGCGGCAGCGGCCGAGGCAGCGGGCACAGCGGCAAACCAGTTCATGTCGCGCCCATTGGAGGTAAAAATCTCAACTTTTGGACTTTTTTAGAAGAATTTTGGGGTGATTTGGCTCGGTTTTGACCGACCAATCACTCCTTTACCGGCGAGATCGCCGTTTTCCAGCTGTACGGCTTGGAGAAGAAGAAAGGCCTCTGTCCTTCTTTTACGCGAAGCTATCGCGTTATCCTCGCGTTTGAAACGCGGGGCTATTTTGACTAGCTGTCGCGTTTCATCGCGAGGCTATGAATTTTAGCTTCGTGCTCGTAAACGCAAGGCTATCTCGTTAACTTTGCGCGGAGTTATTTTTAACTTCGCGCGGTCTAATCTTTAGCCTCGCGCGGAGTTATTTTTTAGCTTCGCGCGGTCTAACCTTTAGTCTCGCGCGGAGTTATATTTAGCTTCACGCGGTCTAATCTTTAGCCTCGCGCAGAGTTATATTTAGCTTCGCGCGGTCTAATTTTTAGTTCCGCGTTTCTATACTCAGAAGTTTTTTTCTGGATTTCTCAAATCTCTTTTTTTTTTCTAACTCTTGATTCCTCTTTTGCAGTGGGGTATTTGGTGGACGCTCTCCCCCATAGGCACTACTTCGGATTTGCTGGGGGTGCGGACCTGACGGCCCAATTCCGTTTCATCACGATTTTGGTTTCATACAAGCCGGGCCTGAGGGAGCGTAGGGAGAAGTTAGTCACGTACCACCCTGCTACTGCACGGGAAATCATCACTGATGCAGTTTTTGAGGCCACCAACCGAGAAATGTTGGAGAAGCCCGCTTTTCTCTTTGGAGATGCGATGGGGCAATCAGACCAGATTCTCTTTGAGGAGGAGTGCATGTGGCTCCATCAATCTGGTGACCTGCTGATGTTTCTGCCCAGCATGGAGCGCAGCTATCCTCTAATCTATCTTCAAAGGCTAGCCATGCACCGTGAATTAGAGTGGGGGTTGAGCCAGGAGCACGACTGCGTCTCTACGGGCAAGTTGGGCGCTCATGGGGCTTACCAAGATAGTCCCACAAGATGCATCACTGGGTTGCTTCTGGGAAGAATCACTAAGGAGCACCCAGTAGGAGAGGTCCCAATTCGCGCACGAACTTTTCTAAGTGAGTTCATGGCGTAAGGAGGCCAATACCCAGCCAACAACTTTAGGATGCCTGGTTGGGTTTACTCTTCCAACAATATATGGTGGGCTCGCCTCGTTCAATATATAGTAGACTCCCACGAACCAATTTTGAAGGAGATTGGCTTATTCAAAACCATTAGAAATGTTCAATTCGGGCTACCTCAGAGCTCCTACCACTTTTTTTCCCTCCTGGAGATGTACAATCCCGAGACCGACACCTTTTTCACACCAGTTGGTGAATTAGAACTTGCATTGCACGAGATGTACGAGATCTCGGGTTTGTCAATGGGCGAAGTCCCTTATGAAGAATATATCCCATCACCGAAGAGCTGAACATGCTGAAGGTGAGGGACGAGCGCGTCTACGCCACTTACTGGGAGATGATGTTGCCATTACCGCATCTGCGCCGACATGGCAAGTGTGCGTAACCAGGGTATCGGTCATGAGAAGTGGGCCGATTACCTTTTTGCCAATTTGAACTCCAAAGATAGTTCGGCAACAGTTCATGGCTATGCTCTCGTTGATGTCAAGGAGATCGATCGCCCCAAGACACGTACTATATTTTATACAGCTGAATCCAACGAAGATGGATTCAGTCCTGGCACCATCTTCAAGAGTTTCCATTACCAAGCTCAGTTCGCAGTATCTAATAGAGGTTTTATTGCTGGGTTTCTGATGCTGTGGTTAAAAAGGTGCGTCGTGCCGTCTTTGCCGAAAGAGGCAATTGCAATGAACATGGTATATCCAGCAGTTCTTCTTGCATATGGCCGACCCTTCGGACTCCTTCCCGCCATGGTATGTGACCTACAGAGTGGACTACGAGCACTCTGCAATGGCTTCGTCCCTGCTGACAAGGGCAAGGGGAAAGGAAAAGGCAAGTTAAAAGAGACTGCCAAGCAAAGACTCCGAACCCTAGGGTGGAGATGCCTTACACATATCTGATGGCGTGGCTCGTCATGCACTGCCCCTCTTTAATTAGTGCGGCCGAACACCCCCTGCTGACAAGCCTTTCCTTGTGGAGCTATACGAACGCTCCACATGGAAAAGTCATTACATGTCGCAAATCCGGAAGACGCTCCGCCACCATCAGAATTACGAGATCTTCCGGTGTTTCCCCGACTTCCCTGGTAGAGAATACGAGTCAAAGTTCAATGATATCTCGAGAGCGGACAATTTTACCGTCTTATCCTCAGGAGCGTTCTGGTGGCTCCTTAATATCCGACCCGAGCATTTGGTGTATCGTCAAGACACCATGTGTTATATCGAACTGTACACCCGGAGCCGCTTCGCTCGTCAGTTTGGGTACTCCCAAGTTTATGTGGGTAACCCAAACAAGAAGCTGACCTATGAAGGGAATCTGTATGATGGCGCCCGCGGCTGGTTCCACTTTGTAGCTGGGGGAACCGGGGCTGAATTCGTCATGCCTCAGAAGTCGCAAGAACTGGCCATGACTCTTAGCTTCTGCACGTAGTACAGTGTCGCTAATGCTGATGTGCCCAATTTCTCCATCAACCGGAGTTGTTGCAAAGAAATAGAAGCATTTTACTCTAGCCGCAAGGTTGCTAAAAGAGTAAGAGTGAAAGGAATGGACGAATTTCTTGGCGCGGCGGCCGACCCATCAGACATCGGCGATTCTGATGATGATGATGATAATGGCGATGATGACGGCGCCAATGTTGGAGGTGCTCCCCAACCCATGGTCACTCGTTCCCGGAGTCCGACCGTCAAACGCCGCAGAGCCCCGAGAGAAGGGCCAGCCAAGAAGAAGAAGAGGTTGGTCCCGGGGACCTTACTAGTCCCTCAAGAGGCGGCGGTCAAGTTTGCTTCAGACTTGCTTGCCTCAACTCTGCCATCAACTTCAGCAGAGGAGGGTAGGCCTGCTGAAGCTCCCAGTGCCCCTGATGCTCCGACTCACCTGCCTACCCAAGGATCTGGTGAGCACACTACGGCGCAGCTCTTAAGTGGTGTGTGCGCTCCTAGAGACGACAACGGCTCCTCCATCAAGTCCAACTACAGGACTTGTATCCCCTGGTATGATTCTCTCATATTTTTTTTGCTCTATCTTCTATTTATTTTTCTATATTATATGTAACACTCTTTGTTTGTTTTCTGAGATGCAGGTAGTCAACTCCATTCTCTCATGCACTCAACTACCAGGGTGGAGTCTGAAGAGCTGGTCGACTACTCTGGCACCACCGGCTCGGTGTGTGGTCTCGGTAGTTCGGCGGAGGAGTTTGGTGTGGACTATTTTACGCCAGCTCCTCTCTCTGTTCCTACTTTGGTTCCCCCAATCGATGAACTCGGGAGTGATGATAGGACAGAGGTTGTTGTCGCGGCCGCAGCAAGAGAGGCTCTCTCATCCCCAAGTCTGCCATCTCCAACACCAATGGTCTGCTCTGAAGAAACTTTTCCATTGGTTGTTGGTGTGCCTTCTGCTCCTCAGTTAGCGGTATTAACGCCTTCTACCATTGTGGCTGTTGAGACACTGGTGACTCCTCCAGCTCCAAGTCATCTGCCAACAGGGGATGAAGAGAATTTGAAATTCTCGTTCGAAGCCACTTCTGCCACAGGAGGAGTTTTGGGTGAAGATACTCCATCATCTACCCCTGCTGGTGGCGCTGCTCGAATAATCTGTACTAGTGATAATTCGCCTCGGGTTTCCAGTTCTGCTAAGTCTTTATTGGCTTTACTGGCCCCGCATGTAATGAGTCTGGTACAGGGACGGGCTTCTTCTTTCTCGACTCCAATCAACGCCACTCCTCCCCCGGCGACATCTTCCTTAGCACTGCCTACTTTAAACACAGACACCGTAGACCCTCTCGAAGAATTCTTCAACCACCGTGTTAATGACTTTATGCGGCTACTAAGGAGGTGCATTGGAATGATCCTGGACGGAAGAGATTTCTTAATCTTGGACGTCCAATGTTATCCAGGTATCTGGATAATATCAAAAGGATTGGGGGACGTGACCGAGCAGCTCCTTACCGGGCCCGCCTTGAAGCTTTGAAGAGCAGGTGAACACGCTAAACACGGCTCGCCAAGCGGATGTGGAAGCGATCATCGAGATCGAGTCGACGCGGCTACGGGCAGAGTTGGCGGTTCGTCAAGAGGAACTGAGGCGCCAAGAGGAAGTCTGGTTTCGGGAGTTGGCAGAACTACAAGGCAGTCAGGAATCAATCCTCAGAGGGTTAGAAATGGTAGACTTCGAGATTAAGGGGAGCCAATCAGCCATTCTCAGAGCCAGAGGGACTATTGCTAAGGCTCGCGCTATTCTAGAAGCCAGCGAGTCTCGGTTGGGAGAGTCCGTTAAAAAACGGGAAGAGCTGATCCTTCAACAAGGACAGCTTGAGCAAGAGAGCCAAATAAGGAGCCGCTCTATTGAAGAATCTCGTCAGCGGTTGGCCTAACAACTGGCAATAAATGACGATGATTTACGCCGGCAGGCTCAACACTCCGTGGAGGAGACTCGTCGTCGAGTAATTGATGAGACGATAAATAAATTGAAGTTTTTGGGAGAATCGTAACCCCTTTTTTATTTATTCATTTATTCTTTGTAGAGAACTCAACAATTATTTGAATTGTTTCGTTCTTTTGTAACTTTATTCTTTTTTGAATTTTATGAATAAAGATAATTTTTTTGATTCTTTTATCTGTTGGCCATGAAATTTGCTTGCACAACAAATAACTAGTCATCAAAACAGTTTATTGTTTTGGTAAAATAATCCAAGGCTCATCTGCATAACTTGAACTGTTGATACCGACCGGGTCACTATTTTGAACCTCGGTAAAACCCTTTGAATTGAGCTAGATGATAGTTTGGTGAAAGTGTTTAGCTACTTTTACCAAGATGATCGGGTAAGGATCATTTATTTAGACAGAGGCGCCTAATTGCACATGCCTAGAGTTTGATGGAGGCAGTTCAAGGCTCTTATGCGTAACTTAAACTGCACATGCCAAGATGATCGGGTCATAATCATCAGATTTCGGCAGAGGCGCCTAATTGCACATGCCTAGAGTTTTGGCGGAGGCATTTAATTGCACACACCAAAATGATCGGGTCAGGATCATCAGATTTCAGCAGAGACGCCTAATTGCACATGTTTAGTCCAAGAGCTCATATGCGTAACTTCAACTAGCGGATGATCTTGAACCAGAAGGTCACTCTATCACCATTTTGATTCATTTAGGCATAGTATTTCTTCAAAAATTTATCGTTGATCGGCATCATTATCCTATCACCATTCTGGTTCATTAGGCGATAAGCTCTGCTAGAGTATACCGTCTCCACGATGAACGGTCCTTCCCACTTGGGTTCAAATTTACCCTTAGTCTTGTGGGTTAGAATCATTGGCCTTTTAATAGCCAAAACCAAGTCTCCTTGTTTAAAGGTCCTTGGTTTAACATTCTTATTGAACGCTTGCGAGACTCGGGCTTGATACAACTCAATTTGCTGTTGAGCCCGGAGACATTTTTCATCCAACGCTTCTAGTTCTCGCAATCTCTGTTGATGGCATTCTTCTGTCATCATCTTTGTGGCTAAGGCCACTCTTAACGATGATATCTGGACTTCAAGAGGCAAGACGGTCTTACTTCCATAGACCAATGAGAACGGAGTGGATTTTGTTAGGGTGCGGACAGGGGTGCGATAAGCCCACAAACACTCTCCCAGCTTTTCATCCCAGTCTCGTTTGTTGGAAGAGACGAACTTCCGAAGGAGTTTAATAATAGTCTTATTAAAGGCCTCGGCTAATCCATTTGCCGCGGGATTGTATGGTGTTGAAGTAATGTTCTTGATTCTGAACTTATCACAGAATCTTGAGAACCCCTGACTGATGAACTGCGGTCCGTTATCGTGGATGATTCTTCGGGGGATGCCAAAACGGTAAATGACATGATGCTTAATGAATTTAATCACATCCGTCGTTTTCACCTCTCTCATGGGCACGGTTTCGACCCACCTTGAAAAATAATTGGTTATTGCGAGAATAAACCGATATCCTCTGGATGACGGGGGAGTTATTGGCCCTACAATATCCATCCCCCATACCTCAAATGGCCAACTAGCAACGGTATTGTGCAAGTATTCTGTGGGTTGATGAATAAAATTGGCATGTACTTGACATTCATGACACCGTTTTGCATACGCCATTGCCTCTGTAAGTATCTTCGGTCAGTAGTATCCTAGCCTTCTTATGCGGTCTCCAAGTTTTAGACCGGACTGGTGAGCTCCACACACTCCATCATGTATTTCTCTCAGCACTTCATCTGCTTCTGACTTTACTATGCAGCGTAGCAGGAGACCATCACTTGACTTTCTGTATTAAGTCTGAAGCGTATGATCATAATAAAATCTCGGGGCCTTCCTCCTTATCGAAGCGGCTTCCTTTGGATTTTCTGGCAATATCTCATATAAGATATAATCCACAAACGAAAATCGCCAATCACGGGATTCCAGAGTTAAGCCTATTTGGCACACCTCTTTGGTTTGGAATACCGTATCCGGATGGAGGAGTTCTCTGTTACCAATAGTGATACTTTTAGCCTCACCTAGCGGAATCGCCAATGTTGTAGCTAGTGCGGTTAGAGCATCTGCATAGACGTTCTCGTTCCGCAATATTTGAGATATAAAATTGTTCAAAATACCCTGCCAGCTCGATGACTAGTTGATGATAGGGGATGAGGGCTTCATGTCTGACTGCGTACTCACCCGTCATTTGGTTGACGATAAGCTTAGAGTCTCCATATGCCTCTAGATGGTTTACCCCCAGTTGCAGAGCCATTTTTAAACCAATAATGAGTGTGTTGTATTCCGCCACATTGTTCGTGCATGGCTCTGTTAATAAGTAACTGTTGAACAATATGTGTTTATGTGAGGATATCAGCACAACCCTCACTCCAGCAGCAGACTGTTTGGCAGCTCCATCGAAGAACATCTGTCATAGTTGTTCTTTACTAGTTGTGTTAACCTCTAACGTTTGTTTAGAGTTGGACCAAATTGGGTGGTCTGCTAGGAAATCGGCGATCGCTTGTCCCTTCATAACTTTTTGAGGAACGAAGTGTATATCATATGGCGATAGCAATAATACCCATTTCGCCAATTGGCCATTTAAGGATCCTGGTTTTGTCATAGGATTTTCAACGGATTAACCCGTAATATAACATGAATTGTTTGTCATGAAAGATAGTGTCGCATTTTCTGAACAGCGAACATTAGGGCTAAACATTCTTTTTCAATCGGGGTATACCGATGCTTGGCCCCGATCATTGTCCTGTTTAAGTAATAAAAGGCGTGTTCATGGTTATGCTCATTATACTGAGCAAGGAATGCTCCTAACGTATTATCCATGGCCCTTACATATATGAGGAATGGTTGCCCAGGGACCGGTGCCATAAGAATAGGACGTTTGGTAAGGTATTTTTTGAGATCGTCAAACGCCTGTTGACATGCCTCATCCCATACGAAGGAAACCCTCTTTTTCATGAGTTTGGAAAACAGCTGGCATCGTCCTGATAAGTTAGAGATAAATCGCCAGATATAGGCCAGTTTTCCTTGTAACCCCATTAATTTTTTAAGATTGCGGGGAGGCGACATCTCGTTAATCGCTTTTACTTTTTCAGGATCAAGGAAAATTCCTTCTGAGGTAACTATAAGCCTAAGGAATTTCCCGCTGCACACCCCATGAAAGACTTGGCAGGGTTTATTTTCAAGTGATGTTTTCACATAAAATCAAAAACTGTTCTTAGGTCATGAAGATGATATCCTTTATTTTTGCTTTTGACCGCTAAGTCGTCCACATAACACTCCACCGTTTTGCGGAGATGTTCTTTAAATATAATGCTCATTGCACATTGGTAGGTGGCACCAGCGTTCTTTAGTCCGAAAGGTATTACTGTATAACAGTACACCCCCAACGGCGTTCTGAAAGCCGTGTGTTTTTTATCGTCTGGGTATATTTTGATCTAATTGTAGCCTGAGAAGCCATCCATAAAGGACATCCTCTCGTAACCGGAGGTGCTATCAATCATTACGTCAGTAATCGGGAGTGGAAACTCATCCTTCGGGCATGCCGCGTTTAGATCCCGAAAATCGATGCATATTCGAATCTTGCCGTTCTTCTTACGAACCGGCACTATATTAGCCACCCAATCAGGATGTTGCTCTTCACGGATGAATCCTGATTTTATAAGCTTATTGACCTCAGTTACTATCGCCTCCATCAATTCCGGTCGAAAACGTCTTTGCTGTTATCAGTGTTCTAAATATCGGATACCGGTCTCGTACCGGTCAGCAAATTACATACCGGTTACCGGATACCGGGCGGAATATCGCGATATGACCCTAAATACCGGAGTGTCATATCGGTGTCATACCAGTTAAAAATAATCATATAATTGGCTATATAGAATATAATAAAACACATAAAATAAATTTATAGTACTTACATTGGCTTATTTACATTCAACTTACGAATTTGTAGATACCGTTTAGAACGTTCGCATATGCACAGAGCGACATACAATCATAAAATTAAGAAAAATAAGTTTTCAAGATAAAAGAAAAGTGTTTCTACATGTGTATTTATGTGTATTTACTGTTTTAAAACACTGCAAATATATGTCAATGTTTACAATACATACTATGTGATGTCTCATACTCGTCCCGTGTATTTCGCATCAATTTGTGTCATATACAGTTGCAATCTCCCTTCATTTTAATGAACAAAACTAAACTTATATTTTTCACATAACCAAACCTAAGAAGCAGTGAATCTAAAATTAAAGAATCTGCAATAACGCTAGTGAAAATTGTATAGATAGTAAACAAAACTAAACTTATATTATTTCACATCAATTTGCATCTATACTATGAAAATTGTATTAAATTGAATATGATATTACATTCACTGTACCCACCCTGTTTAAGACATAATTAAAGAAATTATAATCTGCAACAGTGAATCTAGCATGAAACAGTGAATCTGCAATAACAGTGAATACATATAAATAGTAAATAATCAAATTTACAAATTTTATCTAGTATGAAACTCATACACACAAAATCATTTCTTGAATCATTGATTCACACTGAATCAGTGATTCGATTCACTGATTCAGTGTGAATCAGTGAACCGAATCGCTGATTCAATGTTTGAATCAGCGATTCGGTTCACTGATTCAGTGTGAATCAGTGATTAAAGAAATCACTATAGACTACCCGCCGATATACTGCTCTCCCAACTTAGCAATTCCCCTCAAATTACACTAAAAAAAATCTAATATAAATCGCAATCAATTAAACCTAAATAGCACAATTATAAAAGAAATTGTCGAACTTTGTAACTCTAAATCAAATTAACATTAAAAAAACAAACTAAACTTACTTGGTCGGTGGCGACTGCCTCACTGAAAAACGGCGAGCACCATTCGAAGACTCCCAGAGTAGGAGAAGAGCTATCGGAGAGCGGAGAAGAAAGATAGAGAGAACACGAGAGAGATTTTTGGATGGATTGGGAAATTAGGGTTAGGGTTCGGGCCGTTCGGCTCGATCGGCCGACGAACGCGGGGAGAGAACGAGAGAGAGAGAGCCAGAGAGTGGAAAAAGAAGAATCAGAGAGAGATTTAGGACTGATTTGGAGAAATTTAGGGTTAGGGTTTTTCGACGCGGGGAGGGAAAGCTCAGATCGCCGGGAGAGAAAGAGAGAGAAAATACGAAAAAAATGAAAATTTTCTCCCTTCCGACCCGTTTTATTTCTTAACGGGTCGGATCTTAACGGTTTAACCCGTAACCAAAATCCAAAACCCAATAACCGATATTATCCAATACCGGCCGGTATTAGACATCTCGATACCGGCCGATATATCGCCACGTGGCCGATATATCGGTCCATACCGGTCCAAAACGATAAACGGTAAAAAAATGCCCATATCGTGTCGTTTCTTCATAATTACCGATATACCGGCCGATATACCAGTATATCGGCCGGTATTTAAAACACTGGCTGTTATTTAACTGGCTTGGCGTCTTTTTTAATATTTAGCCGGTGTGTGGCAATATGAGGATCAAGACCGGGCATGTATTTATAGCTCCATGCGAACACATCTATATACTCCTTTATGAGGGATATAAGTTCCTCCTTTTCCAAGGGAGTTAGCGTGTCGCTTATAAAAATGGGCTTCGGATTCTCCTCCGTCCCTATATTAACTTGTACTACTTTATCCTCTGTAGGCGGGTCACGCTGTTCAAAGCGGACATCCCAAAGAATGTCCATGTGTTTAGCTCAGGAATCATCTTAAACATCAATTGGTTCCTCGACGCTTTCTGGTGCGGCTGAAACCATGTTTATCGTCAGAGATTGAAACCAGGTGCCGGTACTTAGATCCGAATCATGGTCGAGTGGATGTAAGTCCTCATTGGTCGAAAAGCTTTCTTCGTGTTTGTGTGGTGATGAGGGAGGAGTAGATACATAGCCCAACACCCTTCTAGTTTTCTGATAATAATCTGGGTTCTTCCCTCTTGGTCTAAACGAGAGTATGAGATTCCGTCGTCCTTTCCCAAAGTTCAATCACGATTTTTGGGTAAAATTATAACTCATCTTTTCCATCATTTGTTGGGATTTCTGTTCATATAAGTGAAATTGAGGTGATGTTTGTTCATCACTTTCACTACTTTGCCTTTAGTTAGGCGACGTAATCACTTTGCCGAAAACAATTGGTTTATGCGATACATGTCGCGGCGGTACTTCAAAGAAGTGATCTCGTCCTTTTGTTATTTTAGACCGAGAGATGAGAGACGACCTTATTGGCAAATGATATGCCGCCAAAACTTCAAATTCAGATAGGTCATCTGCCTCGGTGGATGTACAAGACGGCTCAGACTCAATAGCTACAGCAGGCTCATAGACTAATTTTATATTTTCATTAATAATCCACTCATCTTCTACTACATTGGCTACACTATTATCAAAATTGATTTTAATATTTATACGAGGGTTAATTTCGTAATCACCCTCGTTATCCTCTTCCAGAGATTCGTACTCAGTATCGGCCTCGTTGCCGCTATCTTCGGGTTCTTGGGGCTTTTTGCAGTTATTACTAGAGACTTCGTGGGCTGCCTTGTAGAGCATAGCATCTGTAAAGTAGTTCTCTAATCCTTTGAATGGCTGCCTATCTGCTACTAATGTCCGGACTTCTCCTTGATCATCGCAGTATTTTATGCACTGGTGGAGAGTCGACGGGACTATCATATAGGCATGTATCCATGGTCGCCCCAGTAAAATGTTATAAGACGTATTTGCATCTATAACATAGCATGTAACCTCCGTCCTCAAATCTCCGATCTGACACCAAAGTCGGATTTTGCCAAGAGGACAGCTGTCGTTAGCGTTAAAACCATATATAGTAGTATTTATCGGTGTCAAACGATGAGGAGATATTCCCAATAGCTGCATCAATTTTCTGGGAATAACGCTTAATGCAGACCCCGTATCAATTTGAATATGGTGCATTTTCGTAGATCCGACATATCCGGTGAAATATAAAGACCTATTATACTTTATATTCCTTACCTGCATATCCTCTGGAGAGAAGATAATTCGTGGGACTTGTCTCCTTACTTGATGACAGTGGGGCAAGAGTCCTGTTCTTCATTGCCCGACTCAACAATCTGAGTTAAGAATGACTCAGAGTCTGCTAAAGCCTCTCTTAACGCCTCACGAGTCGATTTCGACAATCGTAGCAACTCGTAAAGCATGACTCGAGCTAGAATATTTGCCAGCTGAGCTATTATATCAAACTTAAATGCAGCCTCCTTAGATTCGTTGTCTCTAGGATTCTTCTGGAAACGAAGTCCTTTTTATTTTGCAGGCTTCAAGAGTTCCTCGTATATATTCTTCGGGTCTACTCTGGTGTAGTTTTTGAGATATGTTTTACCAGATCGAGTGCCGGAAGGGCCCGCCCCATCCTGACAAGTGGCCATAGCTTCGGGCTCCTCTTCAGAGTCTGTAAATGCCCCTGCAATTATGTATTCATCTTTTATTTTTGCGGAAATAGTATTGCTAGTCCGCTTTTTCCTTTGACCCCCTGCGGCAGTCCACTATTCATCCTGTAGTAAATCAGGGTTGACCCACATGACTTTCCCTCTTTGAGTTGTTACGGGGATAAGTCCTTTCTGGGCCTTTTTATGTGGGTCCTGGTTTTTCACGACTAGCTTTCCCTCTGGTATTGGGGTCACTCCCGAGGGGAACTCATGGGTTCCGACCACTAGGGTTGCCATATTGGCAGTGACCTTCTTTCGCTCCTCTTTTAATGTTAGGACTCTAGTTTCTATCAATTCTTGGATCATGTTCTTTAGAGGGTAACAATTCATTGTAGGGTGTCCAACATTCTGGTGGTAGAGACAATAGTTGGGATCGTTGGTTTTACCGGCGTCCTCCAGTTTCCTATTTTTCAGAAGTTTCAACATTCCTTTTCTAAGAAGCAGGTGGAAGAGTATGTGTGTCTGTTCCGCTTTAAAGGTGTATGTCCTTTCTTGCTGGGACCTATTTTGTCTCGTGCCCTTTTGATTTTGGGGCTTTGGGCTCGGAGGATTTGTCTTCTGTGGAGCGGCCTCTGACGCCATTGTCGCTTTACCTTTATTCTTATTATTGTTTTGCGTATACGGCCTATTATTTCCATTATTCCTTGGTCCACGAGATTCTTCAATTCTGTGGATCAAGTCTTCGGCTTGCTCTCCTTGTTTGAGCAAATCCTTCCAAGTCCTAGACTTTACGGCCCCCATTTTTAAGAGCACGTTGGTCTTGAGATTATGCCGACATGTCTCCACCAGAGTTTCCTGGACCATTCCGTGTTTGCAATGCACGAACTTCTCCCGGAACCTTTCTATAAAATCTTTTACCGTTTTTTGTTCTCCTTGTTTAGTTGCAAGGAGGGAATGAACTGAAATTTCGGTATCATTCTCAAAAAAACGTGCGAGAAATTACTTCTCAACATCAAATCAGGTGCTAATAGTTCCTGGGGGCAACTGCATAAACCAAGTGAAGGCAGACCCTCGCAAGGTACTTGCGAATATCTTGGTCATTACAGGGTCATTGCCTATTAAATGCCCTGCTTGAGAAAAAAGTAATAAATATTTTGACTGGGAGATCCTTTCCCGTCATATGGCTCCAATTTGAGCGGTTTGTATTTCTCAGGGTATGGTGCAAAATTCCATTCAGGCGGGTATGGTCTTGAGACTCCTGATTCTTTCAACTCCTTGTGCATTAATGCCTCAAGTTGGCTTTGTAACTTTTCGATTTTTTCTTCATGAGAGTCATGAAAAGAATATTTATTCTCGTCCTCATGTGTCGAGTGGGCTTTTTCTTCTTTATCTTCCTCGTTCATTTTGTTGAACGGAGTTTCTTTTCCCTTCTTGGTGTTATCCTCGGCAATTTTTTGAGTATTTTCGACCACTTTTGAGAGTATCATTTTAAGATCCTCAATTGTCCTTTGTTGCTCCCGAATCATCTGTTCTTGGGCCTCAAATCTTTGGTCGATGTCGTCAGATTTGTCCATCATATGTGATGCTGACTTCTGCACTTTAGACGATGTCGAAGAACGAGGAGAGGCTATAACCGAATTATCACTATCGTCGTCGTAAGAACCTTTCACGAGCTTCTTATAGTTTCGGGCCGGGATAGCGCCTGACTTAAGTCGGGTGAAGTGATGAGGTTCTTCATCACTTGATTCTGAATCATCATTTCTTTCTATGATTTTCTTACCCTTGCCAACCATATTAGAAGTCACAATTCTCCATTCTTCTCGGGGAGTAGCTTTCGTTTTCTTAGCAGGGTTTTTGTCCGACTCGGTTAATCGATCGAACACCGATACCCTGTTCTTGCTGCAGCAACAATTATCCACTACAGCGGATACTGCTGTCATAAGCTGTTGGCAATGACAAGTAGGTTCAGATTGAAGTTGCTCTATACTTCTCTTCTTGGTTAAATACTCCCTGAGATCAGTGAATTTAGACATGGAGTTGTGGGGCTCATTCAGCTGTTGAGAGGGTCCAGGAGCCCACTGAAGCTTCTTGAGATCACTAGAGTGCAGTTCTGATCCACTGGCGTGATGATCACGGGTTGATTTACGCGGAGCTGAGAGATGGCTTCACGCTTTGACATGCGGGGCTGAGAAATAGCCTCGCATTTGGACACGCGGGGGTGAGAAATAGCCTCGCGTTTGAATATGCGGGGGTGAGAAATAGCCTCGCGTTTGGATACGCTAGCCTCGCGTTTTACGCTGGCTTGACGTCTTTGCAGAAGTTTATCTTCTGGAATCTTAGTCCCGTGTGGAAGAAAATTCTTGCACGCTGGCTTACTCTTACGATTAACAGAAGTCATAACTTCGCGTTTAGCGCGATTTTTGCGATTAACTCAAATTTGCCAATCATCTTCGTGATTTACGCGGAGCTGAGGAATCTTGCGATTATCGCAAGTTGTACTGGCTTCACGTTTATCGCTAAGCTCAGTATTAGCCTCGCATGGAGAATCACGCTGGTTCTAAGGAAACTTTATCCTCGCGATTAATGCGAGTGTTAGAAATCTTGCGTTTATCGCAAATTGTACGGGCTTCGCGTTTATTGCTAAGCTCAGTAGTAGTAGCCTCACGTGGAGAATCACACGCTGGCTCTAAGGAAATTTTATCCTCGCGATTAACGCGAGTGTTGGAAATCTTGCATTTATCGCAAGTCTTAGCTTCGCGTTTATCGCGATATTGGCTGGTCTTGCGATTAACGTGAGCCAGTTTGCAAGGGACCATAGCCTCGCGTTTTGTGAAGTTAGCCTCGCATTCAATGCGGGCTTTGAGGGCCTTTCGCCTAGCTCTCCAATTTCTATTTCGGAGTTGGGTTCTGGTCAATTCAGTTCCCGAGCTTTCTTCGGCAGTAAAGAGGCCATCCTCTGCTAGGTTTTTCCTGCTCAAACAACGGCTCTATAACCGCGGTCTCCAAGGGTCCCCGTTTATCGGTGGATACCCGATTACCCGATCCTCGAGTATTGGAGCGCACGCAACGATAGCGTCGCGTTTCGGTCAGGTTACCTGATTCAGAGGAGAGATACTCCTCATACTTCTGCTGGTCGATCTCCACGACTAGCATGTTTACGTCGGATCCGATCCTCTTGACGTCAGATAGCACCACGATTTCTTCTTTGGTGAAAGAGATGTTTCCCACTATGGTCGTCAGTTTGTTCGCAGCAGAAATTCGTTGTTTTCCTTCCATTGAAATAACCTGATTTACAATGAAAAGTGAACAAGAAAAAAAAAGAACAAACGAAAGGATTTATAACTTATCGCTCTCTTTTACAATGAAACGTGGGATCTATGTGGCGATGGGATCTATCGAAGTAGCTCCTTTGGACGATCTGACGACGATAGTCTTCTTGCTCTTAATAAAGAAAATGTCGGCCGATTTTGGATGATTTTCTCTGGTCTTGATTTGTTCAAGACTCTCACGCGTAACTTGAATTTCACAAAAACTTTCGAAAGATTCCCTAAGGCTTCCTCAAGAAGGTATTTATAGTCTTAGGTCCATATGAGAGTTTCTATCCAAATAGAATTTGTATTCAAGGATTTCAATCAAATATCTTAGTTTTGATTTAAATCTCTTGATTTAGAGTTCTTATCGGACTTAATTTGGATATTGGATAAGCTCAAATTTTAATCTCAATCAGTTTATGATTCTGGTTATCTGCTCACGCGGAGTTAATCGCATCAAAATGCGGAGCTAAGAAACCAGAACGCAGAGCTATTGAATAGCTCCGCGTTTTACTCAAACACGAGGCTAAAATAGCTAAACGCGGAGCTATAGAGTTAGCTCCGCGTTCTGTTGTGGAAAACCCTATTTTACTTGGAAATTTTCACTGCCAACAAGGATCTAAGTTCCATCTACACATATCTAAATTTTAGATTTACAAAAATGTATATTATTGGGAAAAATTCCTGTTTCAATTGTAAAATGGACTCCTCAACAAGTATTGATATGTTAAAACAGAATATTATGATCTCCGGGAGTTTCCAAAGGGGCACACCATTTTTCGTAGTGAGCTCACTTCACAACGGTCCGGACCAAAAATGCACCGCCTAGTGGACTCACTAGGAAAAGTAGTGTGCTCCTTTGGAAACTCCCATGATCTCCACCCTTGCAACTTTGGAGTTTCAGGCTATTCATATGTATCCCTTACATGCTAAAACCTCTCTAGTAGGACAAATAGGTACAAGCTCCTAGTTCGAGATAAACCTTGAATCCGATAGAAAAATCTGAAGAAATGTTGTCTTTGGTTTTTACTATTTCTATTTTGTTTTAATGGTGTTTTCAGGCAATTGATGATATCGTGGCACTATATAGAGTGTGTAGTTCAGGTCTAAATTTAGCATAAATTTCTTTTTTTTCGTTGTGCCTGCATGATTGTATACTATATTTGCCTAGCTGCTGACGCCATAGACATTAGAAACTTTGGGCTTAAAGATTCAATAATCAACGATATACTTGCAAGAAGAGGAGCATGTTGTGCCCTAAATGCACACAGTTAGTATCTATATATTCCATCTGTTATTTTCTCAAACCAAAAAAAAAAAATCTATTACCTATTTTTTTAAAATTTGTAAATAATTATAATTTTGTTATTTATTTTTTTAATTAACTTACCCTTTTTAATGGCAAATTAAGCGTAGGATTGAAAAGTGTCCCAGCGTGAGAGCTAGCACCGAGCAGAGGCGGGAGCGAGTGCTTGGGCCCCTCGTTCCCAGCATCCGAGCACAACTGGCTCTCCTTAGAAAGTGAGTCCCAGCACGAGAGTTAGCACTGAGCAGACGTCTGAGGAAGTGAGTGTCAGCTCTTGCAGCCTGAGCAAGCGTGCACTGGTACTGAGCAAGCGACCCATGATCTCTTGGTCAGTGGGGTGGACGAGGCGTCGTCTGAACTCGTCGATGCAATCTTCGGCATCGTGAGCCGACTCCCTATCCTGTCTTGTCCACTCCTTTTTCACTTTTGCTCTCTCTCCGACACCTTGGGCCTTGTCGAGGACGGCGCTTAAGCTTGCGAGCTCATCTGTGATGTATGCCAATTTGTATCTCACCCCGAACAGCAATATCCCCGCGTGGTCTCCGCTTCTCAGCGGAGCTTTTGCACGATTTGGTTCACAATATAACCGTTCATCTCTCAATCAATTCTCTTCCCCTTTTTAATCAGCAGGTAGGTTGTAGATTACCAATTCAATCAGCACGTGCGCTCTGAAATTTCAGGGTGACGGCAGACTGTGGTGGGTCGAGGAGGCACGATGAGAAAATTTGGGATCCTCGGATCGGACAAGAAAAGGAATCAGAGGGAAGGAAGAAAGGTTAAAATTGAAAAAAAAAAAAAATTGAGCACAGAGAGTAATTTAGTAGTGTTTCAAAATGGGAGTTTGGTGTAAAAAGTAGCGAGGGCATCAAGAATAAATTAGAATTTCCCGAACAATTCACTTGAATTGGACCCTTATATCTCAAAATGAGGTGAAAAAACATTAGCACTTGGGACTTCAGATTTTTTTTTTTTGGTTTAGGTAATATATATTTACTTCCTACTGTAAAGGGACACAATACATCTAGTCCTCAAAATAATCCATCTCCAAAGATAAAGACCCACTGAACATGACAATATCCAAATTTCATTTCGATTATAAGCTACAAGAAATGCGAGGATAATTGTGACTACATGGGTGCTTGGGAGAAATACGGAGTATTTAGAATACTCGGAAGAGTTCAAACCAGCTAGAGAGGTTCGAAGGAATCCTCATTGATTACAAGGGTGGGAGCCTTGTTTGGTGCTGGCAGGAGAATGCGTCCAGGCTTGAACTTTGGAGTGGCAAATGCGGAGTTTCCTCTCGCTCAGCTGCTCAATGGCATTGGTACGAAGCATTTGGGATTACAGTAGAGATGAGAATGGATATGTCTACGGATATCAAAATTCTTAGCCTGTCATATTCAAAATTTTGAATTAGAAAAATAAAAATTTTATTTTTAATTCAAAATTTTAAATATGATGGATCAAAAATTAGTTCTTAGTTCATTCTCATCTCTAGACGGCAACGGCGAGGAAGAAGTCGGAATGACAGTGGATGCATGTTTGATTAGGTTAATATAGAGAGAAAATGAACATAGTATGTGGTTTTTGAATTCGTTTAGCATGTGAAATAACTAAAATTAGCAACAGCATTATCGGCATCAACACGATCGAGAATTGCCACATTCAAGTTGAAATGATTGTGATTATCATTATAAATGCAATAAAGATTCATACATAAATTAACATCTATATTAAGGGTCACTACCTAATGATATTACAGGTTAGCCAAAATTCTCACCAGTTATCATTATTTGTCGATGATTGGGCCTCAGACCTAGCCAAGGTTGTCATATTACCTAAACAAACCAAGCTTGAATAAAATCTTATTTTTAACTCTCGTCTTATTGAACTTGAACAAACTAGCTAGAACAAAGAGATGCTAATAAATCTGCAAGAAACATGATTCATTCGTATATGATGATACAATTTGCTTCACCTATGCAAAGAAGAATACGCGCATAACTTTTTTCACACGGGCATAAAATCAAACATTTTTACTGGCATCAATAAACATATCAAAGAAACAAATCATGTTAATGAATGAGACATAAGATAATACGGTTTTTCCTCTTTACAAGCAAAGACCATGGATCTCTGTTCAATCTTCAATGCATTCAGAAATGATCAGGTGAAACGCCGGGTCTAACTGGGACATGATGGGCCTAAACACAAAACTAAGAACCAGTCTGACCTACAAGTTTAATATGATAGGTAGAGAGCCCAATTTTATATTGTGAGTTAACTTTGAAAACCAAATCCAAAATTAACTCGACCAATTCGGGATTCAACATCGCTTCACTCCCCAATGTCGGGCCTTCGGAAACATGATGGGCCTAAATACAAAACTGATAACCAGTCTGACTAAAAACTTAAATTGATAGGCAGATATCCTAACTTTGTATTTAAATCCATAAACTTTCTTTAACCTATCTAATGTAGGACTATACTCACATGTGAACAACTAACAAATATAACCATCAGTAAAGAATAGTTGTCGGGTTGCATTATGGCTTAAGAAGGCCGGTATCCTTTTTTTTTTTTTTCCAGCATAAACAGTGGACTTATAACCCCTGCTTTCCAATAATAGAGAATTAACGAAACATCATTAGTACATATATGATATACAAATAGGCCTTCCTATAGGGAGGCCTTAACTACAAAAAAAGTAAATAAAATTACAGAATTTTAACCCTCGTTCTCTTTTGTGATTTCACAACTTCTTCACTTGAGTTGTGTTTTTCTCCTCTTTTACCCATAACTCACCCATGTTCCTCTTGATTGCTCGGCCTCTCTTCCTCTTGGCGTGCTCCCTAATGTTTGTCTCAATTATGGTTGCAAATCAAGTCTCCTTTTTGCCTCCCTCCTTGTCGATTTGTTTGTTACCGTTGTGGCCACCTCGTAACCTTAGCAACTATTCATAAACGAATATTATCTTCAATTTTAATACACATAAATATCACATTACTATATTATTATTGAAAATACGATCTATTTCTCTTCATCCAAATATTCCATACAATTAAAAAAACCGGTATCTTAGGATTAAGAAAGAGAGGAAAAAGACATTAAGAGAGTTTGGAAATACCACATCTCATTTTTTACAAAATGAAAGAAAGTTTTTACTACAATATGTCGAGATATAGTAAGATACGTACAAATAAAAGGAAAAATTATAAGATAAGAGAAGGGGCAAAGGATCAAGGGAGGACTTTAAAAGTACCATATCTTACTTTTCTAAACAAAACGAGAAAAAAAAAAAAAAGCTTCAAAAATCCCTTTAAAGGCACGAAATTCCTAATTTTTTTAATGGAAAATAGCAGTCCACACTAATTTTTAAAAAAAGAATTCACTGCAACTCAAAAAGAAAGGAGCTTCGTAAATTAATTAATTAGTTAATTAACTATTCAGTCTATATTAGTGGGTTTCGTAAATTAATCAATTAGTTAATTAATACCGAAAATCAACTTGCACTTGTTAGCTTTAGTTTTTCTAATTTGAGTCTGTTTCAATCAATTTTTCTCGGTTGTGAAGTTCACATTGGGATGTGGATGTTCAGTTGGACAGATAGTTAGAATTTGGAATTTTCCGATCAGATCCGAAAATATTAGATTCCGATCACTGAAAATTTTTTTCCGATCGAACTTCGGTCGGGTTCGGAGTCGAGCGAAGACTCCTAGTTGAAATATATTTCATGTAAAACAAATAAAGTATGTTTCCATACTATTTGCCTATTGTATATTCCTAAGCTATATGTATACACCTCATCCTTACACTAATTTCCATACAAAGTATATCGTGGAATGTTAATATTCTTTGTAAAGAACATTTCCAGTATATTATAGGGTTACCAAAATTTATCATGAAAGAAGTTATTTTCCCAACATTCTATATATTTAGGTGTGGGAATGAAAATATGAAAAGTTTAATTAGTATCATTTTTTTGAATTAGAAAATACTTAAGTATCGAATTAAGAAAAAAAAACCCTTAATTTTAATTGAGGGAAGAAATTTACACGTAGAAAACAAATGATATATAGAAAGGAGAGGTAGTTAGGATAAGTATATGTTAAATATAGTGTTTGTGACTCAAATGCAAGTGTGTGTGTGTGTTTTCCCCCTTAGAACCTTACTAAAATTAGTCCGCACATGCTGTATTCGTATAAATTAACGCTAAGAGGGAATTTTTTTTTTTTAATATGAAACCCTAAAAATTACAGAAGGAAAGCTCCCATTGCTGGATTTATATCTCGCATCCGTTGGATATTTAGATGTGTCAGGGATCATAAAAAAGTTCAATTCAGTTGGACTTGAGTATCCATATGTGCTATTGTGATAGAAGTAATATATATGTGTGTGATATGAGAGATGACAGTTAAAAAAAAAAAAAACAGAGAGTTTGTTATTATAAGATATGTGAGAGAGGTAGAGAGATAACTGATCGCTTCTTCTTGTAACCTTTTGTTTCTCATGCTGAATCTCTCTTTGTGTTTTTTTTATGTTTATTATATTTCTATTTTATGATAATCTTACGTAATGTTTGCGAGGTCAGATTGGGGGATTCAATCCCTAACAACTAGTATCCAAGTCATGGAGTTCGGTTCCAAATGGAGTTCACATGATAGAGGATGGAATGGTATCAAGTTGGCGAAACTAGCTGATAGAGGCATCAAGGCATCAAAGGTATAGCAGCAAGAGAGAAAAAAAATTGACAGACGCAAGTGTAGGCAACATCACACGACTGGGTCTATAGAGATGGGGCACAAGGGTGGGAAGGCTTGGGCGCACTTGGTCGGAGTGCCCGGCTAGCGTGCACGCAAGCAGCCCTGCGTCCAAGCATGCGTTCAGATAGCACTGTGCTTAGGCGCGAGGGTGGGAGTGTGTGGGCGCTCGGCTGGAGCGCTCGGCTGGCGTGTGTGCAGGGCGCGCCTAGCGCCCAATCGCGCGTTCAGGTAGCACTGCACTCAGGCGCATGCACAGAACTACGTGATGACAATGTCACGCCCCATCTAGCGAGAGTAGGTGGCCTAGGCCGGCATGAGCGGATGGCGCGCCCTGCAACATGCGCAGATGGCTCGCCCAGCAGACAGTGGTCAGCGGGCTTGGGATATGTTGGTGGTGTTGAAGATTCTTCCTGATGTGGAAGATGAAAAATCTTCTTTTGGTTGGATTGGGATTTGATGTTGGGCCAAATACAAAACACCATATCTATTTTAGAATCATGTATTCGCATGAGGGCTGGATTTGTTGTTGGCTTAGAACAGCAAATACCAAACGAGTGACTCGGACCTCAAATGGTTTCTAAGGCAAAATCGATATCTATAGTTGAACAGGGCATACATCGTTCTTCAGTATCCAAATTGTGCTATTGTGATTGGAGTCAAATTCTATATTTTTCATCATTTTGGATGCAGTTATGGATGCAAATTGGGCAAAATTCACTATTTGGAGAATATTTTATACATATTAGTAGTGATCAGCAGTGATCGAGGGGTCGATATCGACCGGAATGATCAATGATCGATAGTTGGTTGATTGACTGATGATGAGGTACAGTGTAATGTTTCAGGGTGATAGATTTGATTACTTCGTGACATGGTGTAGTACATGTTAATTTATAATCATTTATATTTGTCCATGGAGATGGTCATGGTTCTTTGATTCAAGGTGAAATATGGTGTAGTCTGGTCATGTTTGTCTTATGTATGACCTGAGAAGTGATTGTAAGTACTCATGTGGTCCTGATATTTTGACTGAGGTAGAATATGGTGTAGCGATTATGAGCACTCAGTGAAGAGCTTGGTGTAGAAGTCGTAAATGTTCAATGAAGTATGGTGTAGCGATTATGAGCGCTCAATGAAAAGCATGGTGTAGTAATTGTGAGTATTCAAGGGAGGAACGCTTAGTGATTATGAGCGCTTAGAAGTAGAGCTTGGTTTAGTGATCGCAAGTGTTTGAGCATAGTTATGGTGATGATTGTATGTGTTGTTCCTGGTAGGTGGAGTATGATGCATGTGTAATGAATGTTTGTTAAGTGGATGTAAGAACAACAGAGTTTTTTCAAGATGCATGGCTCATCGGATACAATTCAAGGTGGAGATTGTTGAATTTATATCTCACATCCATTAAATATTTAGATATGATCAGGAATTACAAAAAGTCTTAATTCATTAAGACTTGAGGATCCAGTTGTGCTATTATGATAGGAGCACAACATATATCTGTTGTATGTAATATGAGAGACACGAGCTACTAAAAAAGAGAGAATTTTTGTTATTATGAGATATGCGAGAGAGGTAGAGAGCTAATTGATCTCTTCTTGTAATATTTTATTTCTCATAATAAATCTCTCTTATTGGCTCATAAATATAGATCGAATTTGATCGGCTGAACTACATTAATTCTTGTGTCGATTTTGTATTTATTATTTTTTTATCTCGATGATCTCGATATGGTAATCTTGTGGTGATTCAAGTTCTGATTGGGAGATTTGATCCCAACACCCATTGATCAATGAAAAAAAAATCTATAAAATATGCAAGAACTATTAGTTACTTATTGTGCCTATTTATCTAAATATTCAAAACAAATCTCCATAATTTTTGTTAGTCTTTAAGTCTTGATGTTGCATTTGAATCTAATTAGTTCTATGAGATACTTGTAATAGCATATTTATATAAACTTTATAAAAGATTGAAACATAAATTCTATCAAGTTGAAACTATACGTAAGGATTCTTAAATTAAAATCAAATAATGTGAATGCGATCTATTACATCTATATAGCAAAGTATAAAAAAAAAAATCATAATTTAAAGATATCTAATATATGAATTATGAATTTTACAATATTTTATATTTCACCGGCTATGAATTACAACTTATAAATACAACCACCAAGCCACAAACGAATTCAAATCACCTCCCTCTACTACTGCAATTCAAGCTCAAAGAGTGTGAACACTCAACCACAGGAAATCATGACTCCTCATCCTCGGGAAATTCTAACTAAATGAGTCGCCCTTTCGCTAAGTGAGCTCGCCCTTTCGCTAAGTGAGCTCTCCCACCAAGAATGTAGAAGCTGTTTTCGGTGAGCTCACTTAGCAAAAGAGTGGGCGCACGTAAAATTTCCCGTCTCCTCTTTGGCCACTCTAAGGAAATTTCTAAATGAGCAAACTACTGTCTTAGGGAGCTCACCTTTTAAATTTGTAAAAAATTATAAGTTTGCAATTTTTTTATAATCTTATTATTTATCTTAATTGAGAATTAGTTCTAGATATTAAAACCATTCGAAAATTAATCCTAACTCAAACCTTTTTGAAAAGCACCTGTTATTGTTCCCAACTGTCTTGAGCACTTAAATCTAGACTCAACCATCTCATGAGCGAACTACTTTCTCAACTCAACTTAAATCCGTAGAGACAAAACAATCAAAAACCATTATTGAAGCGCGGTAGGGAGCGATAGATGTCCATAGCTTGAGCCTATCACAATTAGTCTCAACCATTTAAACCCCACATCTGCCGCGAAATGATTTGATGGACGAGGCACCACAGCGTTCACTGAATCCAAGGATTGTCAACACACAGGCTATCAGACGACAGGTGTGTATTGTGTCGAGGGTCCTAATTTGGTAGGCCGCGTACTATTCCATCCACTAAATCTGGAGCGCCACCTGCCTCCATTTATTGGCGCTAAGAGCACCTCCTTTAAATCCAACTCCAAATCAGACTCGCTATTCTAACAGAAAACCAGAAGGGAGCAGCAAAAATGCCATCTGATCCTTTGCCCTCGGTCTCAAACTCAATCAGGCTCAAGTGTCTCAAGCTTGGCTACTAGTACTTTGTCAACCATTTCTTCACTCTTTCACTGACCACCATTATCCTCGCCGTGGCCCTCGAGCTCGTCCGCCTCGGCCCGCAAGAGCTCCTCACTGCCGCCCGGCCCATCCTCCGCCTCTACCTCCTCCATCTCATCTGCTCCGCCTTCGTCCTCATCTTCGTCGCCACTCTCTACTTCACGTCCCGCCCGCGGCCGATCTACCTCGTCGACTACGCCTGCTTCAAGCCGCCTTTCAACTGCCGAGTCCCATTCTCGACGTTCGTGGAGCACACCAGGCTCTTGCCCTTCTTCAACGAGAAGTCCGTCGAGTTCCAAATGCGGATCCTGGAACGCTCCGGCCTCGGCGAGGAGACCTGTCTGCCCCCAGCTAATCAGTACCTGCCGCCTCGGCCCAACATGGAGGCGGCCCGGGCGGAGGCCCAGCTTGTCATCTTCTCTGCCATCGACGATCTCTTGCATAAGACGGGGCTCAAACCCAAGGACATCGACATACTGGCCGTCAACTGCAGCCTTTTCTCTCCGACGCCGTCTCTGTCGTCGCTAATCGTCAACAGATACAAGCTCCGCAGCAACATCCAAAGCTTCAACCTCTCGGGGATGGGCTGCAGCGCCGGCCTCATCTCCATCGACCTCGCGCGAGACCTTCTGCAGGTGCAATCCGACTCCAACGCGCTCGTCATCTCCACCGAGATCCTCACCGCCAACTACTACAGCGGAAACAACAGATCGATGCTGCTCCCCAACTGTTTGTTCCGGATGGGCGCCGCGGCCATCCTCCTCTCGAACTGCCGCAAGGACAAACGCAGCTCAAAGTACCGCCTCTTGCAGGTCGTCAGGACCCACAAAGGCGCCGAAGACAAGGCCTACCGCTGCGTCTACGAAGAGCAAGATCCAGATGGCAACTCGGGCATCGCGCTGCAGAAGGATCCGATGTCAGTGGCGGGCGAGGCGCTGAAGTCAAACATCACGGCAATGGGCCCTCTGGTTCTGCCGGCGTCGGAGCAGCTGCTGTTCTTGCTGTCGATGGTCGTCCGGAAGATCATCAATGCCAAATGGAAGCCGTACATTCCGGACTTCAAGCTGGCGTTTGAGCAGTTTTGCAAACATGCGGGAGGGAGGGCGGTGATCGACGAGCTGCAGAAGAGCCTGGAGCTGTCGGCGGAGCACGTGGAGGCGTCAAGGATGGCACTGCACCGGTTCGGCAACACGAGCAGCAGCTCGCTGTGGTACGAGCTCAACTACATCGAGTCCAAGGGGCGGATGAGGAGAGGGGACCGGGTGTGGCAGATCGGGTTCGGGAGCGGGTTCAGGTGCAACAGCGCAGTTTGGAAGTGCCTGCGGCCGGTCAGGACGCCCGTCGACGGGCCGTGGGCCGACTGCATCGATCCGTATCCGGTCGAGATACCGGACATCGTCAAGCCCTGATTATTATTCCTGCTGCTGCTGCTGGGAACTTCTAGATGGGCACAGTTTTTTTTACTAGTGAGCCCACTTTTCCTAGTGAGCACATCATCTCTTTTGAAAATTGAGGGTTTTTCCTAATGAGCACACCAATATTCCCTAATTACCCCTCTCATCTTCTCTCTCTGATCCCCCTGCCCCCGCTCGCCCTCACCGCCGCCCACGCCCCCCATGCCCCTGCTCGCCCTCGCAGCCGTCCACGCTCCCATGCCCCCGCTCGCCCTGACCACCCCGCTCGCCCTCGCCCCCCTGCCCCCGCTCGCCCGGGCTAACCACCCCCCGCCCCATCTCCGCCCCTCGCTCGCCCTCGCTCCAAATGCATTGGTCCCTCCCCACTCCCCCGCCCTGTCCTCTCCTCCGCGGCCTTCGAGACCTCGTCGGCGACGGAGAAGATCGAGGAGAAGAAGGCGGTGGGAATTCGCTGAAACGGTAAAAATCCCAGTAAAAATCTAGTAAAAATCCATTTCTTTTCTGTCCTAATTTTTTGCTCCAGTAAAAATCCCAGTTACTGTTAAAATTTGATTTTGGGGCGAAAATGGTTTCTCAATATTTGTGAAGATTTTGGGGGGAGTATATCGATATAAGGCAAGTTGAAAGAGTAAAGGAACGATCGGATGAAACATTGGATGCATGTGATTTTATATGAATGACATATTGCTCGATAGGAATGAGTGGAGAAGGATCATCATGTGATTGATCAGGCGTGATTCTGTTTTGGTTCATGTAGCCTACACTAAGTGTTTGGGATAAAAGGCTTGGTTGTTGTTGTTGTACAGAAAACTGATCGAATATGTTATAAATATGTTATACTATAAATTAGTAACATGTACTACAAGTCATTTTATATTTATCTAAAATTATTCAAATGTTCAAAATGAAGTATAGATCATTTTATATTTGTCCAAAATTGTGAAATGAAGTGTAATTCAAAACACATTATACATCCAAGAATGGTTGGAAATTAATTATTAGTGTTTCAAAATTATTTACTCAATCCTCATTATGCAATGAAAGATTATTTAATATTAAGTTCCTTTGAACATCTCTCATATTTACCACTCCAACATAATCTCAATGAAAGATTATCGATAGGTATGTTGTGATTTCTCTCCTTTTTTATTCGTTTTGTCATTGTTCAAGTTATGAGAGGTTTTTTGCTAAATATTTGGAGTGTGTGCTGGGGATGGTTTGGCTCACTGGTCCTCTGTTACAAGAATATTTTTATATCCTAATCGGCAAATCACATATATCATAACTAGTCCAATTAAACAATGTACCGTGTGTGCGTGCGTGCACACATGCACTTTTGACTATTTCTATAAATTTAATGCAAATTCTGCTTCCCTTATTTCAATCGTTTTTTGCTTTTTCTTCTAAGCATTGATGGATAAGGCTAGTAAAGAAGTTCCTCTTGTTAATATGCCTAGTCCAATTTTCTTAAATGGTGTTGGGTAGGAAATATAAGAATATGAATGAATATGATTTTTGGATTCTGATATGAATACCTTCAAATATTAGAATGAGATCCAAGTAAGCCTATAATGGATTCTATTTAGAACACACGTTGCTTTCTTTATATCTAAGAATGAGGTCAGACATAATAACTTTGATTTCAATTTTATCATAGTAGTTGTTTATCTAAAATATCTTACTTTGTTATCATTTCAGGAATGAGATCCAAGACCGGGTGCACACAAGCTGATGTTAACACAGTAGCGTAGTCCCCCACCGAAGGTCCCAGCTCTGTAAGACGCCGTCAACCCAAAAGGAAGCAACTCGCTCGGAAGTCTCGAAGAATTTAGAATTTGTTGGGTTTTTTTATTTTTAATTGAGCCTCAAACTATAGCTTACGATGATTGTTCATGTCAACATAAAAATGAAGTTGTTAGCATGGAACATAAATTGATTTTATTTTGTAGTTTCATGTAAATGAAGTTGTAGTCAAGGAACATATTTTATATATCAAGTTGTAGTTTTGGATATCACTCTTCAATTAAATCTTTGAAACTATGAATTAATTGTTGATACGTAGAATTTTTGTTGCCGTTGTTCTTTGTTTTTGAAGCTATAAATGATTTATTAATATTGTGTGTTTTGATACCAAATTGGGTGTATGAAACACGGACAAGTAATTATATTTGTTAGAGTATATTATTTATCTTCCATATTCATAGTTGTACACACCGTATCAGGGATCTCTAGTCCTGTATCATTGATCCGGGTTTACAGAACCGGATCAATTTTAGTTGATCCAGGACTGTAAACCCGGATCCCGGATGGGTTTGCCTCATCCGGGTTAGCAGTCCCGGATGGAATTTTAAAGGACAGTTTTGAAAAAAAAATAAATGGCAAACGGGTAAAAAAAGAGAACTTTTAAAGTGGGCTCACTAGGAAATATGCTGTGCCCATCTAGAAACTCCCCTGCTGCTCCAGCTACAACTACTACTATTAAATTTATAAATAGGTTAAAAAAGAAAAAAATAATAATAATAAAACGAAGGATAAAAAATTTTCAAAAGCCTCCATAAACTTTTCTATATTACGTAAGACCTGCATAATTTCAAATTTCATAAAAAAATTCCTAAATAAAGTAATGGATAAGATTAATTGATCGACTTAAAAACACAGCAAATATTCACTTTCCGACAACACCAGATATAAACTTTTTGAGTAAAATATACTAAATTAAGAAGTGTGTATTTAGAAAGATCGGAAAATATTTATGACTACATTTATAATCGATCCATTAATTTTTCAGCTAATACCATTTGGGAGTTTTTAAAAAATTTGAAATCCTACGAGAGTTTACGTAACATAAATAGTTTATGGGGATTTTTGGAAAAATATGACACTTTGTGATATTTTTTCTACTTTAGTCTTATATTCTTAATTATTGTCGAGTTATTGAATTAGCTTGCTTCCTTTATTGCACTCTGAATGTATTGGACTTGGATGTTGGAGATTATTTATAGCTTGTGAAAGGGCGATGAACATTATAAAAGTTGACTTAGAAATGAATAAATGATCAGTTTATTCCCAGTTCTTGTGATGTTCTGACTATAATTTTTTTTTGGATGTGTTTTAATTTAGTTCCCCTTTTAGGGGTAGAATTAATATTTTTAAAATGTAACTATGCGACATAGGTTCAATTTGGAAAATCATATTATTACAGAATATTCTCATAATTCGAGATTTTTTTCAATTATACAATGAAGAATATTTGTGTGCTAGGGAAACTTCATAGTTTAAAATTAGAATCTTACCAACATACCATGATATTTGAAATTTTATTCCTAAGCATAATTTAAATTTCACTATTTGGACATCATATATTAACAAATTAGTTTTCTTATATATATATACACACACCCAAAGGCATCCTAATTATCTTGTTCACCAACATACTTAAGTTACAATTGTCATCTACTCGCACACAATTATTAATTTATCCATATATGTTCCCACATTTAAGTGACAGTACGTTCATGACCCTCTCGTGCGTGATGGTAATTGATGTATTCATTGATTAATTTTTAGCTCGTCCTATATAAATTTTAAATTAAAAATAAAAATTTTATTTTTTTAATTTAAAATTTTACATTAAACAGATCAAAATTGACCTGTAGATATGTCACGTGTTTATTATCATCCTTGCCTCCAGATTGCAAGTATATATGAGATCACATTATGTACTAAACATTAAAAGGACAGTTGGCAAATGTTGGGTATAATCATATTGAGATGTTGTTTTCTCAAATAATGTCCCTTGTTCTCTACATGTGCACAACATACATGGCTTCACGATACGTCTCTGCGCAAAAAAAAAATTGTAATATTGTCAAAATAATTGATACGCAAGAGATTTCAATGTTGGGTATAATAGTAAGTAAACTAACAAAGTGGTGATAACCATTCGACACAAACTAATCGTATTAGAAAGTCAAGATGTACAAGAAAAATTTCTTACAGATAGAAAATAATTTTCATTCATAAAACTTAGATGAATAATGCATAGACTCCACTCCTATAAATGGGGTCTGGAAAACTAGGTGATAACTTCAAAACCTAAAGACATGTTATAACCTGTTAGGAGTTTAAGACAACTTACAAAAAGTCTTCTACATAATTCCAAACTATACGAAAATCTAAATAATTTTTAGCCTTGCTAAGTAGTCAAATGTAATATAAACATTCTCTTGTGCCAATGCATGCATATTAAAGATTCTCGCCAATGAGTCTTGACTCAAATAGTATCACCCCTCTTGCAATTTGCAAGA
The DNA here is from genome assembly GCA_036321105.1 of Dracaena cambodiana. Taxonomy (NCBI): domain Eukaryota; kingdom Viridiplantae; phylum Streptophyta; class Magnoliopsida; order Asparagales; family Asparagaceae; genus Dracaena; species Dracaena cambodiana. The sequence goes on from JAYEPQ010000016.1 coordinate 31,537,612, forward strand.
GGTTCTGAGTTCAACTCTCAATGGGGACTCCATTTAGATAATGTTACATAAAACATGTGTGTGAGTTTGATTAAGACAGTAACGAGTGTCTAGAAGACACTGGTTAATTTTCTTTCTCCCTAAAATAATTATTTTTTCATAAAGGCTTAAGACAACCCCTTTCTTTGCCAACAAAAAATCAAAGTGCTATTATTATGTTATGATATTTAACATGAAAAATTAGATTTAAATTATTTTAAGACTATCATTGGACGTTTTAATAAGAAATTATGAATTAATTTTAATCATAGATTTGATGTTTACAAAGATTTTAGAAATTAATAATATTGATTAATTCTTTGGTTTGTGAAAATTTAAAACCAAAATGGAAAAGATAACCATGGGGAACAAGAGACAAAATCATGAAATTTAAAATTTCTATTCAGATATAGAAATTTTTGAGAAATTTTCAGTTTATCTTGGTCATCCAAATATTTATCTAGAAAATATCATGAATAATATTGATTAAGTATTTAGTTTTAAAATATAAAAATAAAAGAGAAATTAAACTTTTATTTATAATAGAAAATTCTATTAGGATGATTTCAGAAGGTTTTAATATTCTAAGCTATCCAAGCACTTACCTTAATGTACGGGGATCCGAGTCGTGTATGAACCATATATGACCATAGTAATAGAAACAATAAAAAATAATAGCTCACTAAGGACAATGCTTTTGATCTTTTCTAGCTGTCAACTGAAATAGTTTTTGACTTTTTCATCTCCCATGGAACAACCCCTTCCCACTGAGTCACCTTTCTCCTCGATCCATAGAGATAAAATATAGAATTAGTGCCAACAGTTCATCACGTAAAAAGGGACTCACCGAACCGGGATTACTAACTAATACTAATATAATAATATAAAATCATTCTATTTTGTATAGTATTTTATAGGGATAAATAATACGGATACCGTACAGAATGGAAACCACCAGACTGGAACCCGAAACCGAGGGAGATTTTTTTTCTTCGTCGTCTTATTCCGGGAGCTAATATTATTGTGAGCCGGCCATTCAATCGACGAAGTTAAGCCCGTTCAGTTCTTCCGATCTGGCTTTCCTGGGTCACTTCAGTTTTCAACAGATGAAAGAAATCTAGAGGATGATCTACCTCTAAGCAAATTAAGAGATACTACTCCTAAAATGTTTTTTTTTGCATATATACAACAATAACAACAACTAAGTTTTTTTTTATTCCAAGTACTTGATTGCTAAATGAACCATAAGAGAATAAAACATCAGATCGACCACATGAATAATTTTTATCTATTCATCCATATTGAGTAATATGTTTTCATTTAAGTCTATAGTCACCTCCATCCATATTTCCTTTGGTCGTCTTTTCACCATTTAACTTGTTCCAGGTTGATAAATTCTATTCATTGAATTAGTACATCTGTATATCTCTGTTGCACATGATCAGATCATTGTAGGTAATTTTCTTGTATCTTCTCTTCGATAGAGGACCTTAGTATAAATATTATCATTTTTTACTTTATCTCTCCTAGTTTTTCCTCACACCCATCGAAGTATGTGCATCTTTACTATACTCATTTTTTGTGAATGGAGTCTCTTTATAACCCAACATTCGGTACCATATAGTAAACTTGGCCTAATAACAGTCTGTAAGATTTTCTTCTACATCTATGTTTACCTAATTACAAAACTATATTTTCGATTATTTTGAAGTGATTTGAAGACAAATGGGAAAGATAGAAAAGAGTGAGAAGAGATAGTACTTAGTAAAAACCCTTGTTTTTGAACTTTAACATGTGCGTACTTTGAAAGTATGCATATTTAGAAAAAGTTGGACGCATTTAGTATTTTTCGAAAGAGACCAAATCTCAAATATGGTCAATCATTTGCCATATTTTCCACGATAATTATCGCATGATCTTTTCTATCAGCTCAAATAGAAAATGAAGATATTCAGGATATATTATAACTCATTTATCACCGCCTATAGATACCCTCCTATCTCCATCAGAGAAATGAAGGATTTAGGGGCAACCAAAAAATAAAGAGAGTTCTCTCAAGTGATCGTCTCTTTCCCATCAATATATTACCTGCAAGACAACAATTTCCTTTGAAAACATAAGTTTAAATCTCTCTACCGAACCTCCTTATATCTATGTGTTATCTACATCATTATCTTTTTTTACTATTAAGTTCAGCCAATCTAATCGGAGGAATAGCACAAACAAGCAGTAGCAATTTGTGCTTACTTGTGAGAATAGAAAGAAGATAATAGATCATTAATGTGCATCACAATATATTTTTTTTATTAATCAAACTCATACACACATATATTTTTTATAATATTATCCAAATTGAGTCCCACCAAGAATTGAACTTAAAACATTTTTTGAGACAGGTGATACCACTTGAGCCAAGGTTGCATCACAATATATAAACATAAGTGTATGGCTATGATATTATACTTATATAATGAGTTTATGCTACTATTGATAATAGTATTTAGGTGTAAGTGCTATCAATTAGAGACGGAACTTGAATTCAAAAATGGGATGGGCCAATATTTAAGTCTAAGCTTATATTAATAAAAGCATACTAAAAGTGTCTATTATTTAATAATAGCAAACAAAAGCTCAAAAAGAAAAAAAAAAATTAATGTTAAGAATTTGTAAACGTATCTAGTTGACTTTGTAGCATATATAATATATTTATATTTTTGTACATCAACTTATCTAACTAAAAAACTAGTTATATATTTAAAATTTAACTTTAAATTTCACTTACTCTTTTTATCAAATAAGTAAACCACAACAACACATGGTCAAAAATATTATCAATATATTTCTTGCTGTTGAACGAAAGAAAATCGCGACAATGGCTTATAGTAAATAAGAATTTGGAATAAAAAAGCGAAGCGATTTTTCTCTCATAACAAAAGACAAAAAAAAGAGATGGAGATAAAAACTGTGTGATGTTAAGGATAATTGATTGATTAAATTAATTAACACTAATGACTTTATTTGTTTTTTTAATAAAAATGGCCATGATTAGGTGGGCTATTTGTTTTTTTTTTTTTTTTTTTTTTTGGGGGGAGGGAGTATTATCAATAAGATGCAAGAATGAACAATCTAAAATGAATATCTATTCTGATAGTGTGATTTATTCTTCATAAACTATTTACAATTAAAATTTCATAAAAATTGGATTTGATTACTAATGGATCAAGCATGAACTTTGCTACAGATACTAATCTAAGCAAAGAAAAAATCAATAATACTAGATACCTAGAATTTCGAATCTATAAGTAAAAGAATATGTTAACTAAATTCTATAAGGCTATGTTTGGATTGAAATAAAATGGAAGAAATAAAAAGAAAGAGAAGGGGAAGGAGAAATGTAAATTAAGAAAAAGAGGTGAAAATTAGTTTTCCTTTCATATTTTCTTTTAAATTTTCTCTCAAACTAAACAATAGAAAATATTTTCTCCCATTTAAAAAAAAAAAATTATACTGCTGCGTAAAGTCCAAATTTTTGTCCAAAAATGGGCCTCACCCTCACCACAACTTCGAAGTTTTTGTACAGTAAAAGTGTCTTTCAACACTTATTTCTTTTCTTTTCCTTCATTTTCTCTCAAAGCAAACAGAGCCCAACTAAATTCTTTCTTAAAGCTTGATTGTGGGGGACAAGTATCAATTGATATATTCTAAAATGCACTGCATGTATCAATATGTCCAATATGAGAAGGAAGATCGGGATAAAGATTCGATAGTATAATATCAAAATATATTTTCTCAAAGTAGGTGGGCCGTCAGTTCAGAAAAAGTTACATGAGCTAGTGATAAAAATATAGTGATCCAACAATTTTTCTTTAATTTTTTTCAAGAATTAGGATCTTTATCTTTTTAAGTTTAATAAAATTAAATTTCATAAATTTTGGAATTTATTTACACTTTTATCAAGTAGATATAATATATTTATTCATTGTAACCGTTAAACTTTTTATCAGTTTGATGGAGTACCAAATAAAAACTAAAATCCAAGAAATTGGATATGAGTGAACCCTAAATAGTCGAGATTTGAAAATGAACTACAGCTCAGTTAACTTACGTGAGCTGTCAGCTTATTTCTATTTTTCTCTATCTCAAATAAATATCCACGTAAATTTGAGAAAACCTCTTAAAGCTTAATTATAAGGAAAATAAGAAGTAAGTTACGAATCATTATTTTACTTAAAAAGATGATTCTTTGGGCGCAGAGTACTGGTTTTTAGAACTTTCAAATGGTAATGCTATGTGTATGTTTGACATTTATATTTCCATCTAAATTTCAAAAAAAAATATTTCGTTTTGTATTTTTTTTTTTTTTAAATTGGAGATGGATGACATGGCTAGAGACAAGACTTGTTGGTATATAGTTTTATTTTGTTTTGTATTTTTTTTATGCCAAATGAAAGATAAAGAAAAGAAGGGAACCATCTAACTTAAATCTGATTTTATTTTGTATTGTTAAACTAAAACAAAAACAAAAAAGAGAGGGATATATTAAGGGAAGAAAAAAGGTAAAAAAAAAGGGATAATTAGAATTTGACTTGGGGACATCCTGAAACTAATAGAAGGATTTCAAAAAGAAAAAGTAGAAAATACTTATCCTAGTGGTTATAAAAAAGAGTTGGACAATGATGAAAGATCTTTATTCTTACAATCTCAATCAATCTGGTTCTCCTTCTCGTGTAGAAGAAAATGCGCGGGTGCAAGGGTTAATATTTGACATGTTATAGTAAAAAAATTGAAATAAAAATATAATTTTATTTTTGTAATTCAAATTTTGAGTAGAGAAGGCTAAAAGTTGACTTTGTACATGCCTAATTTCATCTCTTACCTTTCAATTCCCTTTCAATCCTTCGGTAAGGCATGGCGGATTCACATTCAGGTTCACATCCAATAAACCAATATGTGTCGGGAGTTTCTAAATGAGCACATCTTCTTTCTTAGTGAGCATACTTTATAACTGAAAGATATGAATGATGACAGTTAAAAAAAAATTGATATATATATATATATATATATATATATATATATATATATATATATATATATATATATATATATATATATATATATATATATATGTGTGTGTGTGTGTGTGTGTGTGTGTGTGACAGGGGGAGAGATATGAAAGATGACAGTTTAAAAAAAAATTATTATTATGAGATGCGAGAAAGGTAGAGAGATAACTGATCGATTCTTGTAACCTTTTATTTCTCATACTGAATCTCTCTTTGTGTTTTTCTTGTGTTTATAATATTTCTATTTTATGATAATCTTATGTAATAGGTCAGATTGGGAGATTCGATCCCTAATAACTAGTATCAAAGTCATGGAGATGGGTTCTGAATGGAGTTCACAAGATAGAGGATGAAACGGTATCAAGTTGGCGGAACTAGCCGATAGAGGCATCAAAGGCAGAGCAACAAGAGAGAAAAAAAATTGATAGACGCAAGTGTAGGCAGCATCACATGACTGCGTCTATAGAGATGGGGCACGAGGGTGGGAGGGCTTGGGTGCACTTGGCCGGAGTGCCCGGCTAGCGTGCGCACAAGCAGCGCTGCACCCAAGCATGCGTTCAGATAGCACTGTGCTTAGGCATGAGGGTGGGAAGGTGTGGGCACTTGGCTGGAGCGCTCAGCTGGCTTGTGTGCAGGGCGCGCCTAGCACCCAATCACACGTTCAGGTAGCACTGCACTCAAGCGCGCGCGCAGGACTACGTGACAACAATGTCATGTCCCATCTAGCGAGAGTAGGCGGCCTAGGCCGGCATCAGCGGATGGCGCGCCCGGCAGCATGCGCAGATGGCTCGCCCAGCAGGCAGTGTTCAGCATGATTGGGATACGTTGGTGGTGTTGAAGATTCTTCCTGATGTGGAAGATGAAAAATCTTCTTTTGGTTGGATTGAGATTTGATGTTGGGCCTAATACAAAACACCATATCTATTTTAGAATCATGTATTCGCATGAGGGCTGGATTTGATGTTGGCTTAGAATAGCAAAAACCAAACGAGTGACTCATAGCTCAGATGGTTTCTAAGGCCAAATCGATATCTATAGTTGATCGGAGCATACATTGAAGAATTAATATCCAAATTGTGTAATTGTGATTGGAGTTAAATTCTATATTTTTCATCATTCTAGACGCAGTTATGAATGCAGATTGGGCAAAATTCACTGTTTGGAGAGTATTTTATGCAAATTAGTAGTGATCAGCAGTGATCAAGGGGTTGATATCGATCGGAATGATCAATGATCGATAGTTGATTAATTGACCGATGATGAGGTATAGTGTAATGTTTCATGGTGATGGATTTGATTACTTCGTGACATGGTGTAGTACATGTTAATTTATAATCGTCTATATTTGTCCTTGGAGATGGTCATGGTTCTTTGATTCAAGGTGAAATATGGTACAACAATCATGTTTGTCTTACGTATGACCTGAGAAATGATTGTAAGTACTCATGTGGTCCTGATATTTTGACTGAGGTAAAGCATGGTGTAGCGATTATGAACACTCAGTGAAGAGCCTGGTATAGAAGTCGTAAATGTTTAATAAAGTATGGTGTAGCGATTATGAGCGCTCGATAAAAAGCACAGTGTAGTAATTGTGAGTATTAAGGGAGTAACATTTAGTGATTATGAGCGCTTAGAAGTAGAGCTTGGTTTAGTGATCATAAGTGTTTGAACATAGATATGGTGATAATTATATGAGTTATTCCTGGTAAGCGGAGTATGATGCATGTGTAATGAATGTTTGTTAAGTGGATGTAAGAACAACGGAATTTTTTCAAGATACATGGCTCATCGGATACAAGTCAAAGTGGAGATTGTTGAATTTATATCTCACATCCATTGAGTATTTAGATATGATCAAGAATCACAAAGAGTTTTAATTCATTAAGACTTGAGGATCCAGTTGTGCTATTATGATAGGAGCACAACATATATCTCTTGTATGTGATGTGAGAGACATGAGTTACTGAAAAAGAGAGAATTTTTGTTATTATGAGAGATTCGAGAGAGGTAAAGAGCTAATTGATCTCTTCTTGTAATTTTTTATTTCTCATAATAAATCTCTCTTTTTGGCTTATAAATGTAGGTTGAATTTGATCGGCTGAACTACATTAATTCTTGTGTCAATTTTGTGTTTATTATTTTCTTATCTTGATGTGGTAATCTTGTGGCGATTCAAGTTTTGATTGGAAGATTTGATCCCAACACGATAACGCTCCCGTTTTTCAACTGCTTTCCAAAACGGAGAATGTTACTTATTACTTGCTATAGACAACCCAACAGTCACAGGATCTTGGAATAACCGGAACTACTGCCACAATCAGATGAATAAATAACATGTATGAAATTGAAATGATTTCATTTATACGAAGAGTTCATTACATAAAATGGCACACTGTTTTAAATATGAACACAAAAGAGTCAAAAAGAAAAGTGTTCGCCGCAAAAGTTTTGCTTCCTCCCATTGAATACAGTTTAGATTACAATGAAAGTGAACAAGATAAAAAGAAGAACAAACGAGAGGATTTTATATGTCAATGTCTCTCTTTTACAATGTATTGTGTGGGATCTGTGGCGATGGGATCTATAGTAGCTCCTTTGGACGATCGAACGTCGAACTCTTATCTCTTGAAGGTGGCGGCCGACTGTAGACGATCTTCTATGGTCTTTCACGAACTCAAGGCTCTATGCGTAACTTGAATTCTCCAAGAGGAAAAGATCTCAATTGCCGAAAAGAAGACCTCTTCTGCCGAACCGAAAAAAGAAGACCCCTAGGGTTTCACCAAGAAGGTATTTATAGCCCCAGGTCAATGCAAGAGTTTCTATCTAAATAGAATTCACATTCATCAAGGATTCCAATCAAATATCTTAGTCTTGATTTAAATCTCTTGATTTCGAATTCTGATTGGATTCGATTTGAGTATTTGGATAAGCCTAAATCATAATCTCAATCAATTTGAGATTCTGGTTATATGCTCACGCGGAGCTAATCAAAACGCGGCGCTAAATAACCAGAATGCGGAGCTAACGCGAAACTATTGATAGCCCCGCGTTTTACTCATCGTGAGGCTAAAACTAGCCAGACGCAGAGCTACTGGGTTAGCTCCGCGTTCTGTTGTAGAAAAATCCTTTTAACTTAGAAATTTTCACTGCAAACAGAACCGCCTCCAAAGTTTTCAAAATGGCTTAGAACTTAGCAAATTTTGAAATACTTTGGATCTTCAAATCGGAAACGCGGAATTAAAATACCAAGTTTATCTCGCATTTTTGTTCACTTACGCGGAGTTAATTAGCTTCGCATTTCAGTGAAACGAGTAATTGCTTCATTAATTACCCTGAACTTCTGTGCCGAATACCAAGCGGCGGATCATCTGTTTAAATAGAGTCTTTGACTCATCTTCTTCTTCACTGGAATAGTTTTGAAGAATCCGGAGTTCCGGCAATCGAGTGACTCATGTCGACGAACAATCTTCGACTGATCTTTCCTCAATTCTCCGTTTAGGATGTTGCTCCAGAAGAGTGCGGTTTCATGCACGTTGGCCGGTGTTAACGGCGGTGGCAGCGTCCGTGGAAGTAGACACAACGGTGAACCAGTTCATGCTGTGTCTTTTGAAGGTAAAAACCCTACCTTTTGGTTTTTTTAGAACCATTTTTGGCTCGGTTTTAACTTGGCCAATTGTTTATTTCACAGGGGAGACCGCCGTTTTCCGGCCATATGGCTTGAAGAAGAAGGAGAAGTCAGAGAGGAACTCTAATCTTTCTCTACGCGAAGTTATCGCGTCATCCTCGCGCTTGAAACGCTGGGCTATTTCTTCAGCTGCACGCGGAGTTATCCTTAGCTCCGCATTTTCATACTTAGAAGATTTTCCAAATTCTGTCGAACTTCTGATTCTTCTTTTGCAGTGAACCAGATTCAGTCTTATGACTTGCTGATATCTCTAGCCAGTGTGGAGTGTAGCTCTTCCCTAATATATCTTTAAAGGTTAGCCATGCACCGATCTTCATCAGCAAAAGTAACTCTAAGGAAGCCATAAGCGTATGCTTTACAACATAGTTGCAGGTTTCAAGCTCTGGCTCCTAAAGGTAAACTCTTGAAGGAGTTACAAGAACTCTGCGGCAGCCCATTAAGTTTTCTTGAGGACCATTTCTGTTAGATGACAATCTCTGTGGCTTTCCAAAGTGATAAAGATGATCATCTAAGGGCTTGTAGCATGTCGAATCCAAACTTGTGCATCTTCATTAGGATTCTCGTAGCAGTATACTAAGAACTTTAAACAGATCATAGCTGATATTTGCAGAGGAGATCTCCTGTATGTGAACCCTGGAATTGAACTTCAACACCCCGCGGAGAAATCTCGCCGTTAGGTTATTGATGAGTCGATGAATAGGTTGAAGCTTTTGGGAGAACTATAACTTCCTCTTCTTCTGTAATCTTTTTCTTTTATGAAATAAAGGCAAATATTTTCCTCTCTATCTGTCGGCTTCAAGAATCTTGCTTGCTCAATAAATAGATGGTTCATAGTTTCGGTAAAACAATCCAAGGCTCATTTGCGTAACTTAGATTTGTTAGTACCGAGGTAATCGGCTAAGGATCACCAAATTTCGGCAAAGGCGCCTAATTGTGCATGCCTGGTAAGAAAGAAGTTCAAGTGCTCATCTGCGTAACTTGAATAAGTGGAGGCGGTTCAAGGCTCTCATGCTTAACTTGAACTGGGCACACCACGATGATCGGGTCAGGATTTATCAAAAAAGTTCAAGTGCTCTTTTGCGTAACTTGAACAAGTAGAGGCGGTCCAAGGCTCTCATGCGTAACTTGAAATGGGCACACCATGATGATCTGGTTAGGATTCATCAGATTTCGGTAGAGGCGCCTAATTGCACATGCCTAGTCCAAGTGCTCTCACGCGTAACTTGAACGGAGATGGGAATAATCCAAATCATACTGTCAGAGGTAAGAATTTAACATGACAGAGTTTATGGGATTTTTAGCAAACCCCCAGCTATAAACGGATTTAATTAGCCTTTACCAATCGCCGTTTGCGTTGGGCTAGCCATACTATTCCTCTCAGCATGGTGAGTTGTTGAGGAATTGATTTCCTCTCCCCTTTGCCTTTAATCAGTTTTGGGTAGTTAATTCATACTTTTACCCCCAATATGATAGTGTTGGCGAGGAACTTGATCTCCTCTTCCCGCCGTTTTAACAGCATTGGGCAAATGATTTCATACTTTTACCCCCAGTATGATAGGGTTGGCGAGGAACTTGATCTCCTCTTCCCTCTACTTTAACAGCATTGGGCAATAAAAAATTTTTATTTATAGCACCCAATTAGCCATACTAATAGCTATTGAGAATAGCAGAAGCATGATGTTTATCATTGTCAATATTTTCAGCACCCCCAGCCAAATCTGGTTGTTAGCCAATGAGAATGACTTTGTCACGGCTGTGGTTCGAAGCGTATCCAAGGGGCTAACTTGCAAGTGCGGGTTGCCCATGCTTGGTGTCGATATTGGCTTCCCTACTGGTACAGGGATCGCTTTGGCAGGGAACTTATTGGTTCCAACTACCAAAATTACCATATTTGCAGAAACTTTCTTTTGATCCTCTTTAAGTGTGAGAACTTCGGCTTCTATCAATATCTGAATTCGGTTCTTAAGAGGATAGCAATCCTTAGTTGGGTGCCCGACGTTCCGATGGTATAGGCAATAGTTAGGGTCGTTGGTTTTACCAACGTCTTCCGGTTTTTCATTTTTCGGAAGTTTTAGCAAGCCCTTTCTGAGGAGAAGATGGAATAGAGTATCGGTCTGCTCAGTCTTGAATGTATAAGTTTTATCTTGTCGGGGCTTATTTTGACCGCACCTCTCGGATTCTGAGGTCTTGGCTTTGGATCTGCAACTGATGCCTGTAGATACCAAAAAAAAAAAAAAAAAATCTAAATTTGCTAAGTGGGCACACCCGCGGGTTGCACCCGCGGGTGGAGGATTCTCGTGGGTGGCAACCCGCAGGGGCGATCCCGCGGGTTGCCACCAGCGGGTTGTTTTTCGTTGTTTTCCGTTGTTTTATTTCCTATTTTATTTTCCTGATATCCCGTGATCCGCTTTTTCAGGAGGAATCAAGCCGGATTTCAAGTCTCTTCGGTCTATAAAATGCAGAAATTTAACCGGAGAGAGGACTTTTGGATTGGAGGACTTTGGGAAGATTTCGGGCGAGCTCGTGAGATCGAAAAAAAGAGCAGAGCCATCTTCTCCTGGTCGGACGGTCAACGGAGGCAGTAACGAGACTCCACCGCCACCCGAACCCACATAAAAAAGGGAATCCATTAATATTCCCGTTCTTGTTATTTCTCGATATTTTCTGTAATCTCAATTTCGTTGTAATTCAAATAATTTTGCAATGGAATCAAAGATTCAATTTTCGGGCGTACAAGAACTGGCGACCACAGTGGGAGCCCCTATGTTTACCACAGAGAATCTGGTGGCGAAGTCCGACCGGGTGCCGATTGGCTCAATGGTTGAGACGCTGGTCATAGAAGTTGACCAACAAAAATATGAGGAATTTCTTTCTTCCTCTGATTCGGAGCCTAGGCGTCATCGCCGGGTGACGATGAAATAAGGTGAGGCGTCATCGCCCACCGGAAAGGCGTCATCGCCTTTGAGAATTTATGAGGCGTCATCGCCCGTTCGAACTGACAGGACGTCATCGTCTGTCAAGAACACAACGTTATCGCCCATTCCAAAGTCAAGCCAAAAGTCAAACCAGTCCCTGACCCGCTCTCAGAAGAGAAACCTGAGGCGTAAGGCCCAGCGGGCCCGCCTTAACAGTGCCTCTGGAAAATTGCGGTTAGAAAATCCAGATCAGGAAACATCAGAGAAGAAAAATTCCAAAAATAAAAATCCGCAGGCAGAAGTGCGGGTTGCACCCCGCGGGGGCAACCCCGCGGTTGCAACCGCGGGTGGAAACCCGCGGTTCCAACTGCGGGTTGCACCCCGCGGATGCAACCCCGCGGTTGCAACCGCGGGTGGAAACCCGCGGTTCCAACTGCGGGTTGCAACCACGGGTGGAAACCTGCAGTTCCAACTGCGGGTTGCACCCCGCGGGTTCAACCCCGTGGTTGCAACCGTGGATGCAAACCCGCGGTTCCAACCGCGGGTTGCACACCGCAAGTTGCAACCCGTGGGTTGCACTCCGCAGAAAAAATCAAGGGTTGGTTCTGGTGTCTATTCGGGCACACGCATAGTGAGCACACAGCGCACATCTAACTTTTTGGTTACTCTCTCAGGTGTACCATCCCGTTCCTCTACAAACAAATATAAGGATGTGCTCATGAACTCACCTGAGGATAGGTCTTCAAATTTCTCTTCGGATGAACATATTCATGATAGAATCCTCCAAATCCCGAAGAACAAGTCAGATGCGTATGAGGCCTGTACAACTGCGCAGGCCAGCACACACTCCAGAAGAATCCGCAGAAGGGTTGGAGAACAATCTAATGCTGGAAAAGTGCTCAGCCCTGAAATATTACAAACTCTCCAGTACTATGAACCAAATTTGAGACGCAAAATACGTCAAGATGCAAATAGAGAGGAGAAGATACCTCAAGACTTGAGAGAATTCCTCAATTGGAAGAAGAACTCTGCACAGAATACTCCTCAATGCCAATGCGAACAGTTAATCTCAACTGTTCTATCAAACTGCGAGTGCCATCCGAGACGATCCGTTTTTGAGCGGATCACCAAACCTAAAAGAATACGGACGGTGAAAAAGGCATACTCTGGGACCGATCTACCTGCTGCCTCATCAAATATGGTTAATAAAGGCAAAAAGGTGGTCGGAAACAACCATTCGGATAAGGAAATCACTCTAGGATCAAAAGGAGTTTCTATCGAATCAGAGGGCGCGCTTCTAGAAGAAGTCTATGAAAGGCTTGAGAGACAAGAAAAACGTCTCGAACAGCAAGAAGAGACCATAGAAAAAATGAAACAACTTTTGATTGAGTTGCTGGCTCAAACTAGAAAGAACCAATTATCGCCGTTCATTTCTAGTCGGCAGAAAGGAAAACGGCCTGTCCAAATAAATGAAGACAGCGAAGACGAAGATGAAGAAGTGCCTCCTCATTCAAGAGAGGAAGAGGAAGTGAAAGTTATCATTAATCCTCAAGCAGAGAAAATAGAGAAGATGGAGAACCAATTACAAGCTCTTCTTCATCGCAAAAAGTTACAAGAGATGGGGGTAGTCCGTCCATATCCCATAGAATGGGAGACCGTACCCTATCCTGCAAAATATAAACCGTTGAATCTTCAATCATTCGACGGTAAAGGTTCGCCGCAGCAACACATCTTCTATTTCCTCTCACAGACAGAACATCTCATGGGGAATGATCCAACTATGACTAGGATATTTGCGAGCACTTTACGGGGGCCCGCATTTTCCTGGTTCATGCAGCTACCCCAGGGAACAATTAAATCATGGGCCGATGTAGAACGTGAGTTTTTAGCCCGATTTTTTGAAGATGATACAGAAGTCTCCATATTATCTTTGCTAGCAGCGAAGCAAGAAGAAGGCGAAACGGTCAAAACTTATGTCGAGCGGTTCCGAGAACTTTCTGTTCGATGCCCACATGGCATGACGCAGGATACGCTTGTGGAAACCTGCAGACATAACTTGTTAACCGATATCCTAGACAAGATGGGTTCGGTCGAATCCAAGTCATGGAAAGATCTGCTTAAGCAAGGTGAACAGGCTGAAGAGATACTTCGACGCCTCGAAGAAAAACAGTCTGCAACCGGAGACGGTACAAACGAATCTCCATTCCATTTTTCCCGTTCAAAAGGGAAAGACATAACGGCAATGGCGGTAGAAAGTACACCGAAGCAGAAACCATGGCCAACTACAAGCAATACAGCAAAGTCACCCAGGCTTCAAAAGCAGTATTCGTTAAAGGATGAACATACTGCTACTATGTTCAATCTGCTCAGCAAGCGCAAGATGCTCAAGTTGCCGGAGAGCAAGAGGCCTGAAGAAGTAGGGAAAACTAACGATCCGAATTACTGCCTGTACCATCGGATTGTAGGTCACCCCACAAAAAATTGTTTTATCTTAAAAGATAAAATTCAAGCGTTGATTGACGCTGGAGCAGTTCAGCTTAAAGCTGAACAAAAAAGGAGTTAGAGCTAACTCCGACATATTTAATGTGTGAGGTCTAAAGGTACCACTTGGGCTCACAACAATTCCCAAAAAATGGGCTCAAGGCGGTTAATTTAAACCCCCATATATATATATATATATATATAAATCACCCAACGCCGGCAAGGCTACGGGAAGAGAATAAATTTCTCGCCAACCCCACCATGCTGGAGGTAAAAAGCATGAATTACCCAATGCCGACAAGGCTACGGGAAGAAAATAAATTTCTCGCCAACCCCACCATACTGGGGGTAATAAGTATGAATTACCCAACGCCGACAAGGCTACGGGAAGAGAATAAATTTCTCGCCAACCCCACCATGCTGAGGGTAAAAAGCATGAATTACCCAATGCCGACAAGGCTACGGGAAGAGAATAAATTTCTCGCCAACCCCACCATACTGGGGGTAATAAATATGAATTACCCAACGCCGACAAGGCGACGGGAAGAGAATAAAATTCTCGCCAACCCCACCATACTAGGGGTAAAAAGTATGAATTACCCAACGCCGTTAAGGCTACGGAAAGAGAATAAATTTCTCGTCAACCCCACCATACTGGGGGTAAAAAGTATGGATTACCCAATGCCGACAAGGCTACGGGGAGAGAATAAATTTCTCGTCAACCCCACCATACTGGGGGTAAAAGTATGAATTACCCAATGCCGTTAAGGCTACGGGAAGAGAATAAATTTCTCGTCAACCCCACCATACTGGGGGTAAAAAGTATGAATTATCCAACGCCGACAAGGCTACGGGGAGAGAATAAATTTCTCGTCAACCCCACCATACTGGGGGTAAAAGTATGAATTGCCCAACGCCGCTAAGGCAAAGGGAAGAGGAAAAGTTTGGTATTTAAACCCAAACGAAACCCTCGACAACTCACTATGCTGAGGATAATAGTATGGCTAGCCCAATTCAAACGGTAGTTGGTAAAGGCAAAATCAAACCCGTTGATAGCTGGGGGTTTGCTAAAAATCACACGACAAATCTGTCACAACAGTATTCTTATCCGAATATAAGAATACATCACTGTCCTAAGCTGCTAAGGCAAAGGGAAGAGGAAAAGTTTGGCATTTAAGCCCAAACGAAATCCTTGACAACTCACCATGCTGAGGGGAATAGCATGACTAGCCCAACTCAAACGGTAGTTGGTAAATACTAATCAAATCCGTTGATAGCTGGGGGTTTGCTAAAAATCCTAATCAGATAAATCTCCTGTCACGTTAAGATTTCACCTCTGACAACAAAATTTTTCTTGTCATTTTGCTCTAACAGAGCAAGCGACACTCCAAAATATTTGTCAAGTTAAAATCATACCTCTGACATCATAATTCAAAATCAAAAGAGATAAAATCCTAATTAAATCGATCCCCTGTCACGTTAAGATTTCACCTCTGACAGAAAAGAAAATTCACACTTCATCAAGTCCAACATTACAACCTCTGATGAACGTGCTCTTGATATCGTTAAGTTGAAAATCACCTCTGACGAAAATCATCTCCCTATCAAGTTAACAGTTACCTCTGATAGTCCGATTCCAAAACTAAACACGTTAACCATCACCTCTGTTTAGTCAGCTTGTCCCTATCACGACCAGATCCTCTAAATAGGTTAAGCTCCAAGACACGTTTAATGTCACCTCTGTCTTTTCCTGATTCGTCATACTAGATGTCACTGAACGGTTAGGATTAAAATAAGCACGTTAATATTATACCTCTGCTTGACCTAAAATAAGCACGTTAACAATATACCTCTGCTTGTCCTCTAATGAGTACGTTAAAATCATACCTCTGCTTGTTATGGAATAAATAAATATATTAACAGTTATCCCTATCGACCAAATCTTTTAAAAGGTCTATAACCAAAATTAAAAAATTCAAAGTATTTCGAAATTCAGTACGGTTCAATACAGAACTTCAAAAACTTTGGAGGGGGTTATGTAGATACCAAAAAAAAAAAAAAAAAAAAAACTAAATTTGCTAAGCGGGGGCGATCCCGCGGGTTGCCACCCGCGGGTTGTTTTTCGTTGTTTTCCATTGTTTTAATTCCTATTTTATTTTCTTGATATCCCGTGATCCGCTTTTTCAGGAGGAATCAAGCCGGATTTCAAATTTCTTCGGTCTATAAAATGCAGAAATTTAACCGGAGAGAGGACTTTTGGATTGGAGGACTTTGGAAAGATTTCGGGCGAGCTCGTGAGATCGAAAAAAAGAGCAGAGCCATCTTCTCCTGGTCGGACGGTCAACGGAGGCAGCAACGAGACTCCACCGCCACCCGAACCCACATAAAAAAGGGAATCCATTAATATTCCCGTTCTTGTTATTTCTCGATATTTTCTGTAATCTCAATTTCGTTGTAATTCAAATAATTTTGCAATGGAATCAAAGATTCAATTTTCGGGCGTACAATGCCATCACAGCCTTCCCTTTATTTTTCAAGATTCTGTGGATATAGCCTGTTATTCATAGAGTTTCTCGTGCTACGAGATTTCTCAATCCGGTGAATTATATCTTCCGCCTGCTCTCTCTGCCTCAGCAGATCTTTCCAAGTTCTGGACTCTACAGCTCCCATTCTTATCAGCACGCCAGTCCTGAAATTATGCTTGCAGGTTTTCACCAGGGTTTTCTGGGTCATACCGTGTCGATAATACACGGACTTTTCCCTGAAGCGTTCAATAAAACTTTTAACCGTTTCTTCTTCCCCTTGTTTCATTGCAAGGAGGGAATGAACCGATATCTCGGTATCATCCTCAAAGAAACGTGCTAAGAACTGCTTCTCGACATCATACCAAGTATTTATGGTTCCCGGGGGCAACTGCATAAACCATGTAAAGGCAGACCCTCGCAGGGTGCTCGTAAATACTTTGGTCATTATGGGGTCATTTCCCATCAGATGACCTGCTTGCGATAAAAAGTAATAGATATGCTGACGGGGAGATTCTTTCCCGTCATATGGCTCCAACTTGAGTGGTTTATATCTTTCTGGATAAGGGGCAAAATCCCACTCAAGCGGATATGGCCTTGAAACCCCCGATTCGTTTAGCTCTTTTTTGTGCAGTAGCGCATCAAGTTGCTTTTGCAATTTCTCGATCTTTTCTCCATGAGGATCATGGAAAGAGTATTTGTCATCATCCTCCTGTGTCGAATAAGTCTTTTCTTCTTTAGTTTCTTCATTTGTCTTAGGTGGCGGTTCCGAAGGAGTTTTAGCCTTATCATCAGCTATCTTCTAGGTATTTTCGACCACTTTTAGAAGCATTAGTTTAAGGTCATCAATGGCCTTCTGCTGACCTCGAATCATCTGCTCTTTGGCTTCCATCCTTTGGTCAATGTCATCAGACCTGTCCACCATATGTGACGCTGATTTTTGTGGTCGGGAAGATGCACGAGATTTTGGGAAAGCTATAGCTGAATTGTCCCTGTCATCATCATAAAAACCTTTTGAAAGTTTCTTATAATTCCGAGGAGCGACAGCACCTGATTTGAGCCGGGTAAAATGATGAGGTTCTTCATCGTCTGCATCTGACTCATATTCTTTCTTCATAATCTTTTTACCTTTGCCGACCATATTTGAGATCACTGCGTTTAATTCTTTTTCTTTAATTTCGTATCTCAGATCATTCTTTCTCCTCTTTGGAGTATTTTGACGAGACTCAGTTATTCTGTTAAATACAGACACTCTCTTCTTAGTACAACAGCAATTATCCAATACAGCAGATATAGCTGTTATGAGCTGCTCACAATTACATGTTGAGTGTGGCTGAGCTTGAGTCATTATTTTTATTTTTTCAAGTAATTTCTGAGATTGGTGACCTTGAATGACGAAAAATCGTGCGGGCCACCTGGTTGTTGAGAGGGTCCAGGGGCCCACTGAAGTTTCTTAGGATCACTGGAGCCCAGTTCTGGTCCACTGACGCGACTATCAGCCCTGATTCTGTAGTCGGGTTAATCTATGCGGAGCTTAGCAACAGCTTCACGTTTTGGAACGCGGGGCTGAAAATTAGCTTCACGTTTTATCTCTTGGGGCTGAAAAATAGCTCCGCATTTTGCTACGCTAGCCTCGCATTTCGCTGGCTTGGCCTACCTCCAGAAGTTTCTCTTCTGAAATCTTAGCCCCGCGTGGGAGAAAATTCCTGCACGCTGGCTTATTCTTGTTATTAACACAAAACATAACTTCGCGTCTAGCGCGATTTTTACGATTGACGACAATCTGCCAATCATCTTCGCGATTTACGCGGAGGTGAGGCATCTTGCGTTTCTCGCAAATACTACTGGCTTCTCGTTTCTCGCTAAGCTCAGTATTAACCTCGCGTGGAGAATCACACACGGGTTGAAAAGAAGTTTTATCCTCGCGTTCCTCGCGAGTATTAAAAATCTTGCGTTTCTCGCAAGTTGTACTGGCTTTGCATTTATCGCTAGGTCCAGTAATAGCCTCGCATGGAAGATCACATGCTGACTTTAAGAAATTTTTATTCTCGCGTTTCTCGCGAGTGTCAAAAGTCTTGCAGTTCTAGCAAGTGCTACTGGCTTTGCATTTATCGCTAAGCCCAGTAGTAGCCTCGCATGGAAAATCACATGCTGGCTTTAAAGAGATTTTATACTCGTGTTTCTCGCGAGTGTCAGAAATTTTGCGACTAGCGCAAATCTTACTGGCTTCGCGTTCCTCGCTAAGCTCAGTACTAGCCTCGCGCGGAGTACCACACGCTGGCTTTTCCTTGCGATTAACGCAAGTTGTAACTTCGCGTTTCATGCGATAGTGGCTGGTCTCAGGATTAGCATGAGCCAATTTGCGAGGGACCATAGCCTCGCATTCTTTGATGCTAGCTCTGCGTCCAAGGCGGGCCTTGAGGGCTTTACGCCTTGCTCTCCGATTTTTGTTTCGAAGTTGTTCTGGTCAATCCAGTTCCCTGGTCTTCTTCGGCAGTAGGAAGCTCGTTCTCTGCTAGGATTTTCTGTCCGAGCATCGGCCCTATAGCCGCAGTCTCCAAGGATCACCGTCTCTCGGTGGACACCTTTTTACCCGTTGCTCGGGTATTGGAGCACATGCGACGATAGTGTCTTGTTTCGTCCAGGTTACCTGATTCAGAGGAGAGGTACTCCTCGTACATCTTCTGGTCGATTTCAACGACGAGCATATCTACGTCAGAGCCGATCCTATCGACGTCAGATTGCGTCATGATCTCTTTTTTGATGAAAGAGACTTCTCCCACTGTGGTCGCCATTTTGTTCGCCGCAAAAGTTTTGCTTCCTCCCATTGAATACAGCTTAGATTACAATGAAAGTGAACAAGATAAAAAAAAGAACAAACGAGAGGATTTTATATGTCAATCTCTCTCTTTTTCAATGTATTGTGTGGGATCTGTGGCGATGGGATCTATAGTAGTTCCTTTAGACGATCGAACGTCGAACTCTTCTCTCTTGAAGGTGGCGGCCGACTGTAGACGATCTTCTCTGGTCTTTCACGAACTCAAGGCTCTATACGTAACTTGAATTCTCCAAGAGGAAAAGATCTCAATTGCCAAAAAGAAGACCTCTTCTACCGAACCGAAAAAAGAAGACCCCTAGGGTTTCACCAAGAAGGTATTTATAGCCCCAGGTCAATGCAAAAGTTTCTATCTAAATAGAATTCGCATTCATCAAGGATTCCAATCAAATATCTTAGTCTTGATTTAAATCTCTTGATTTAGAATTCTGATTGGATTCGATTTGAGTATTTGGATAAGCCCAAATCATAATCTCCATCAATTTGAGATTCTGGTTATCTGCTCACGCGGAGCTAATCAAAACGCGGCGCTAAATAACCAGAATGCAGGGCTAACGCGAAGCTATTGATAGCCCCGCGTTTTACTCATCATGAGGCTAAAACTAGCCAGACGCGGAACTACTGGGTTAGCTCCGTATTCTGTTGTGGAAAAATTCTTTTAACTTAGAATTTTTCACTGCCAACAAAAAGCAGTGCCCAGACAAAAAGAAATATAAACAAAATATACAAAAATTCTCCAGATAGTACTTGGCTTGCCTATTGTCACTCAATCTGTCCAATGAAGAACGGGTCTTCAACTAGGACTGGATCCCCTTCTTCATGTTACAAATCTGGGTTCCAAACCTAGAGGATTAAACCCAGCAAATAACACATTTGAAAGAAGAAATTGTGTACTATCATAGTATATGAATATAAGTGTGCATGAGCATGTTTATGTCAGTGTTGTTCGTGTACATATAAATTAAACATGAAAGCAAGCATAAATAAATGCATAAATAAATAAACATGACAATAACTGGTTTATCTATTTAATCATATATTTTATTGGTCTCAGTCATCATCCAATTAATTGTAGAAACTGTATTAATTGATAAGATAGTGCTATTCTCCATTGTCGTATAAGTGCCCGTGCATATCCGAGACCCGGCCACAATATTCATGGCGCTGAACCATGACATGCCACTAGGCACTACAATCATTTTCCGTACTGTATTACAGTAACGGACATACTACTATGGGTAATTATCAATTAGTGATTCAGTAATCACTCAGACCACTGCAGTGAAAGAATCCCTGCCCTAATAATACTATCAATCTTTATACGGCAAGGCTCTTATCTATTATATAGTTTCTCACATCCCCGTGTTCATAATGAATTATGCACATGAAAATTTTATTTTACATTTATTTGTTTACTTTTTCTTTTCTTTCTTTAAATATTTTACAATTCATGATAGCATATTTGTATTTCCATGACTGTACATGACATGTAGTATCATAACACATGATCTGTAATATTAAAATACATGACTTGTAATATCAAAACACATGAAATGTAATATTATAGCACATACTTGTAGCATGATAAATTAACATATGATATATTAGTGCACAATTATATCACAATGCAAATCATTAAAATTATTTTAATAATCTGGTTTCATTCTCAATGCCAATCAATAACCCAATTTGGGAACCAAGTGCATCATGTAATAATAATTTCTACCTATCAATTATTCTCAATTAATCCAAGCTAAGCCCAAGCCCAATCCCACTAAATTTTCACTTATTTTTATTTTATTTTTTTCTTTTCTGTTAGGCCCAGACCCAATTCTAAGCCCAAACCCACTGTTATTATTATTTTTTTGTCTTTTTCTTTTCTGGCCCAAGCCCATTTCTTCCCTCTATTTTATTTTTTTTCCTTTACAAGACTGTGCCGGGCCGAGCCCATCAAGTAATTTGTATTTATTTTTATATATTTTTTTCTTTCCGGCCCAACCCATCAAGCCCAGTTCTATTATATTTTTTTTCCTGCAGCCCAAGTCCATGCTCTCTCTCTCTCTCTCTCTCTCTCTCTCTCTCTCTTCCTTTCCCGAGCCAATGCAAAAAGCAACTACAAATGCAAATACACATGCAAAAATGCAAAAATACCCAAGCCCATGCAAGTACACACGCAAAAAATGATTTAACTATTTATTTATTTATTTATTTTTCTTTCTTTCTTTCTTTCGTTCTTATCTTTTTCTCTTTTCTTTTTCCTTTTTTTTAAAAATCAAAATAAGCAAACATTACAATATTTATTTATATATCAAAATTGACCCAATAATTTGCTTTAGTTCTCAATGTCAATTAATAATCCAAAATATGAATCGAGTATTTTCAAAAATAAGTTACGTATACAAATGTAAATTAAATAACGAAACGAACGAAAATAGATATAAATAAAATAACAAAATGAACGAAAATAGCAGTATTACTTACATCGGCTTGATGTCGAATATTCGGTTTGAATCCTCGGTTCGATTTGATTTTTCCTTTTCTTTCTCTTTTTTTCCTTCTCTCTTTCTCTCTCTCTTTTTCCTCTGCTGGTTGGTTTGGCCGAAAGACAGAAAAAGAAGAGAAGAAGAAGAGAGTGATGTGGGCAGGGTGTGGGCTTTTAAAAGGGTGACACTTAATTTTATCCAATACCACCCTTTTTCTCTACTCGACAGCACACCACCGACTCCCGCTTCTCTTGATAGCAAACAATGAGGTGGGGGAAGAGATTGGGTTAAATAAAAATTTATTTATTTAATAATTTAATAATTTCGGTTCCGTGTAACGTTCTCTGAATCCTACCAAATTAATGTAGATCATAGTGCTCAACGAGAGAAACACTACAAAATTATCCGTTTGTTGTTTCGATATCCAGAATAAATGAACCAAAATTTCGAAGTAATTAGAAGGATAATTTTATTATTATTAAATTAGCAATTTTGGAAGTATTTTTAGGCCTTATAAGAAAAATCTCAAAAAATCCTAAATATTACAAAACTAATAATCGCAAAGACCGAATTTAATTTGGATTTATGGATTTAAAGTTATGTTAACCGAAAGTTATTTCGGTTAACAAAATTGACTTCGGTTGATTTATTCAGCACAACTGGTCTCAAGAGAGCAATACAGGTAGACCGAATTTTTGCGTATTACATCATACCCACCTAATAAAAGAAATTTCGTTCTCGAAATTTCAAATTAGAAGACGTGCTTGTATTCACGGGTACCTACTGATAAAAATAAATTCAATTGACATACCTGATCATGAGAAAAGGTATAGATATTTTGTTCTGATGTCCCTTTCAAGCTCCCAAATTGAATCTCTTGGTGACTGTGTGTCCCAGAAAACAAGAATCAACGGTATCACTTTATTCTTAAGGACCTTCTCCCGTTGGCTAATAATTCTATGGGAAGCTTCTCATACTTTTGGTCTGATTTCAAATTTACCTCTGACAGATCCACTACTTTGTGCTCTTCCCCCAAACATTTCCTCAGTTGTGATACATGAAACACATCATGAACAGTTTCCATCTCTAGTGGTAAGGATAATTGATAGGCAAGACTTCCAATCCTCTCCACGATCTTAATGGCCCGATGTATCTTGGACTGAGCTTTCCTTTCTTGCCAAATCTAATCACACGCTTCATTGGAGATATCTTAATAAATATTTTATTTCCTACTTCAAACTCCAGTGATTTTCTACGTTGATCTGTCCATTTCTTTTGTCTGTCTTGTGCCGCCTTCATGTGCTCTTCGATAACCTTCACTTGCTCTGTTGCTTGAGTAATCAATTCTAGCCCCAAAATATTTCGTTCTCCAACCTCGTCCCAACATAATAGAGATCTGTATTTTCTCGCATACAAAGCTTCAAATGGTGCCATTTTGATATTCTCCTGATAACTATTATTATAAGAAAATTCCACCATATATAAATAGTCTTCCCAAGATCCATCAAAATCCAACACGCATGCCCTAAGTATATCTTCAAGTACTTGGATAGTCCGTTCTGATTGACCATCAGTTTGTGGCTGTAAGCTGAAGATAAATACAAATGTGTTCCCAGACTATCCATTTATTTCTCCCAATAGTGTGATCTGAACCTTGTATCTCGATCTGATACAATCCTGGTTGGAACTCCATTCAATCTCACTATCTCTTGCATAAATCTTCTGGCTAATATTTCTATTGACTGACCAATTCTAAATGGAATAAAATGAGCCGATTTAGTCAGTCGGTTCACAATTACCCAAATTGCATTATTACCTCTAGTGCCCTTAGGTAAGCCTGTAACAAAATCCATCGATATTTGTTCCCACTTTCACTTCGGTATTACTAATGGTTGGAGCAATCCAGTTGTCTTTTAATGCTCAGCCTTCACTTGCTGGGAAGTAGAACATCTAGATACATATCTAGCAATCTCTTTCTTCATGCGTGGCTACCAGAAATACTTTTTCATATCCTTGTATATCTTATTGCTTTCAGGATGAATAGAATATGTTGATCTATGAGCTTCCTGTAAAACTCTATCTCCTACTTCCCCCTTTGGCACCCATAATCTTTCCTTGAATCTAATAGTCTTGTCTGAGTACATTTTCATTTCTGGTCTCTTGCCTGCTTCTATCCTACTTTTTAATCTCTGAAAATTTTCATCCCCAACCTGAGCCTGCTTAATCTGCTCTATCAATGGTGATTGCAACTGTATCTCCATAAATTATGTTGTCCCTCCTAGTAAAATTATTTCCAATTCCATTCTTTGCATCTCCATTAAAAGTTCTTTCTGCTGAGTTAATCTCTCTACTGCAGGCATCCTACTCAGTGTATCTGGCACTATATTATTCCTTCCTAGGTGATACTTAATTTCTAAATCATAATCTGCTACCAACTCCAACCATTACCTCTGTCTCATATTCAGTTTCTTCTGAGTGAAAATATACTTCAAACTTTTATGATTGTCGGCGAAAAATTCTGGAGAGCAAAGCAGATCCGCGGATTCAAAATTAGAAGTCCGCAACTCAGCAGATCCGCAAACCTGAAGATTGAGTTTCATGACCCAGTGACGACAGAACAGGTTCGCGAATCTAAAATTGAGATTCACCCATAGCTTTCGGGTAGGGGTTTAATACAAAGTCACCCAACCCAAACAGAAGAATTACCACCTCAGATCGTGGGGCTAACTGCCAAACAAATGCAGCGGCATTACTTCGATCGTGGGAGTAACCGCCTAACGAATATATCGGCACTTCTCGAGTAGTGGGAGCTAACGGTCGAGCAAATATGGTGGAACGTTACTCTAAAACCCCTATAAAAGGTGGGGGAGCAAAAAAGAGAGACACGGATGGACGGACATTTTCTCCTAAAAATTACCCCTTGTGATCAAGAGTCAAGAGCCTTGCTTTTTCTTTTAGCCAACTGAGAGAAATTGTACGGAGTGTCAACGGAGAGCAGGATCGTCCTCCATAGCTACATAGGAACCCAGCCTTAAACAAAGAGGAAATTCATCTTCCTCATCTTCTGTAAATGGAAAACCGTTAGATTGTAATCCTTTACTGAAAAAACTTCAATAGAGCATCGTTTGCAATTTTTATGGTGAACAGAAAATTGACGACTCCGCTGGGGACAACCATCACCTCCGGTGATCTGGTGGTAGCTCAATCCGATAATATTCCAGTTGGTAGTATGGTCGACTCGCTCACCATTCACGTTGACTAGGAAAGGTACGAAGAATTCCTTTCTTCAGGCTCCAAGAGCCCTACTTCCCTAAGAGGATACCGTAAAATCTCTAAGGGGTCAATCTCTAATGAGGCTTTAATGGCAATAACTCAGCCAAGGGAGTCGACGGACCAAGTTAGTCCGAAACCCTCCTCCTCAACATTGGGCTCTATACCAGTTTCGGTTAAGACTCTTGATCCCTCAAGCAAAATGGACCAAAGTCCCTGCTTCAACAAGGAAAAACGATCACTATCCACTCCACGAGACTATGACGCGGAGAAGGAGGTTCCTCTCACTCGTACAACGAGAAGAAACCTAAGAAGAAGTAAAGTTCGTGCCCTCCGCAGGATCACGTAACAAAAGGAAACTGCTAACTTATCCTGACAAAAACCTACCACATAAATATGGAAGCCAAAAGGCAAGATTGGTCGAGACGCGGAAGGATTTACTCGCGTTTTCTACAGGAAGCGGAGTAAGTCCATCAAAGTTATCCATGATCACAAACGCGGAGCATACATCCGCGTCCCTCGTGTTCTAGGGAGAACATCTGATTACGTAATTGAAGAAGCTCGCGGAACCTATGAACCTCAAATTCGCGAAAAATATATGCCTATCTGCAAAGCTGAGACTGTGTCGTTCCCGAAGCTATCTAGCACCCTGATTGGGTCGCGAATATAGTTTCCGTGGCCAAGAAAAACGGAAAAATCCGGGTTTGCATATACTTTAGGGATTTGAATGAGGCTTGCCCTAAAGACGAATTCCTGTTACCTATCACGGATATTATGATAGATAATACTTGTGGGTATGAGCATATGACATTCATGGATGGATTCTCGGGGTATAATCAAATAAAGATATACCCTGATGATGAGAAGCATACGTCCTTCAGGACACCACTCGGGGTATACTGCTATACAGTCATGCCCTTTGGCCTAAAGAACGCAGGTGCTATGTATCAACGCGCCATGAACACAATATTCCAAGAGCACCTCCGGAAAATAGTAGAATGCTACGTAGATTACCTAGCAATTAAGAGCAGAAATAAAGACGATCATTTGAAAGATTTGAAGACAGTGTTCGACCTCATGAGGAAGCACCAGCTCAAGATGAATCCAACTAAGTCTTTCCTGGGGGTTTATAGTGGAAAATTCCTCGGTTTTGTCGTAACGTCAAAAGGAATACATCTTGGTCCAAGTAAGGTCAAGGCTATCCAAGATATGTCGCCCCCCCGTAATCTCAAAGAGTTAAGGTGGTTGCAAGGCAGGCTGGCATACATCCGCAGGTTTATATCAAATTTATCTGGTAAATGTCAGCCCTTCAACATATTAATGAGGATAGGAGTGTCATTTGTTTGGGATGGCACATGCCAAAAGGTTTTTGAAGAAATCAAACAATATCTCATGAAACCACTAGTGCTTGTAGCTCCAATCTCAGGAATATTTTTCCTGCTATATGTAAGGGCTATGGACCATTCCTTGGGTGCTTTGCTAGCGCAGAAGAATGAGTTAGGTCATGAATAAGCTATTTACTACCTCAGCAGAATGATGATCGGGGCAGAACACTGGTATAATCCTGTGGAAAAAGAATGTCTAGCTTTGGTATTCGCAATACAGAAAATGCGGCACTACTTAGCTGGACAAACCATCCACGTTGTATTGAGAGTTAACCCCCTGAGAATACTAATAACAAAATTCGGGTCATTAAATTCCAAGACTATCCAATTGGGCTATTTTGCTATCACAGTATGATATGCACTTTGTCCCACAGAAATCTGTTAAAGGATAGGCCGTGGCCGACTTCTTAGCCGAACATCCAATCCCGGCATCCTCGAAGTTATACGAACAAATCCCGGGAGAGTTAGAAGAATGGGACTTGATTCCAGAAAAAGATGACTCGTGAAAGTCTTCCGAGGCAAATACAGTCTCGAAAGGTGTATGAAAGCTTTTCTTTGATGGTGCCTCCCGAATGGGATCCGAGGGAAAGATGACAGTGGGGGTAGGAGTTGTTTTCGTCTCTCCCCGCAACCACATCATTCCTCGAGCTTACTCATTAATATGCTCATGCTCCAACAATGTCGCGGAATATAACGCCCTCCTAGTTGGCTTAAAAATAGCCAAACAACTGGAGGTTAAATATTTGGAGGCATATGGGGACTCTCAACTTGTTGTGAATCAAGTAAAAAGGGAGTACGAGGTCAAACATGAAGACCTCCTGTCGTATTATCGTGCGGTGATCAAGATCACCGATGGTTTCGATGGTTTTTATATCAGCCATATAAAGCACCACCGAAATAGTTATACAGATTCGCTAGCTTCCTTGGCTGCTACATTAGCCTTGCCCAAGTATGCTAGAAAGCAAATTACGGTAGGAAGCAAAGAATTATTTTGTCCAAAGGATGAGCTCAAAGAGGAAATGAAGAAACCACAGGAAGACGAAGCTGATGCTTTCGAATCAAGCCTAGAACTGAGGGATTGGCGTTTTCCTTATATAGACTATGTCCTTTACGGTATATTATCTGAAGGTCCAAAAGAAGCCAGGGCAATTCAGAGAAGGGCTGTCTGGTTCTACTACAACGCAGAACTCCAGACATTGTATAGGAAATCTTACGATGTGATTTTACTTCGCTGTCTCTCCAACCGCGAAGCTCAAAAGGTACTCGAAGAAGCTCTGCTGGCATCTGCGGAGCACACCAGGCAGGGCCGAAACTCTAGAATAGAATCCGAATGATGGGTTATTACTGGCCTAAGATGATGACAGAAGCGGTTAATTACGCCAAGAAGTGTAGGGCCTGCCAACTACATACGGAATTTATACATCAAGCTCCAGAGTATCTTCACCCAATGGCTACGTCATGGCCGTTTGAGCAATGGGGCATGGACATCGTGGGGCCAATTTCTCTACTATCAACAAGAGGACACTGGTTCATTTTAGCTATAACGGATTACTTTTCGAAATGGACTGAGGTCATTTCCCTAACCGAAGTAAAGTCATCAGATGTTATCAAATTCATCAAGCACCATGTGCTTTATCACTTCGGGGTGCCCAGAAGAATAATTCATGACAACGGACCCCAGTTTGTGAGCCA
This sequence comes from Dracaena cambodiana, assembly GCA_036321105.1. Classification (NCBI taxonomy): domain Eukaryota; kingdom Viridiplantae; phylum Streptophyta; class Magnoliopsida; order Asparagales; family Asparagaceae; genus Dracaena; species Dracaena cambodiana. Next base: position 31,565,962 of record JAYEPQ010000016.1, read on the forward strand.
AGTGTATTCCAGATTCTGCAACAAGTACATGATCGAGGATGTAGCTTTATCATCATATTACCCTACAGCTAATGGTCTAGCAGAAGCTTTCAATAAGACTATTGTAAAACTTCTCAAAATGTTTATGTCATCCAATCGAAGAGACTGGGACGAGAAGCTCGAAGAATGCCTGTGGGTGTATCGCACCACAATCTGAACCCCCACTAATGCCATGCCCTTCTCTTTGGTATATGGGTAAGAAGCAGTCTTGCCTATGGAAATCCAAATCCCGTCATTACGAGTCGCGTTAACAACTAGGATGATGGAAGAAGAAAGGCTTCAGCAAAGGCTCTAAGAATTAGATGCCTTGGATGATAAGCGCTTGGAAGCTCAACAGAATATCGAGCTATACCAGGCGCGGATCTCCAGAATCTTTAACAAAAAGGCTAAGCAAAGAACTTTCAAGAAAGGTGATCCGGTCTTGTCAGTCAGAAAACCGATCATAACTAACAAAAAGCCTAAGGGAAAGTTCCAGCCGAAATGGGAGGGACCTTTTGTTATTGATACTACCTATACCAACGGTTCGTATCGGTTAACAAAGCCGAACGGTGACAAGATCATGATGCCGATCAACGGCAAGTTCCTGAAGAAATATTATTCTTAGCAAAATTGCGGAACACCAGTTATAATTTGACCTGGGTAGTTCGATGTAAATTATGAACAAAAAGTTTCTCTGTAATCAGAAGTTCATTAATGAAGGTTCTTGATTCCGGACTAAAAATCTTTAGGTTGCGAATCACATTTTCCCCTCTTTCTAAATTGCCAAGTTAAAAATACCTCTTGCGAATCACATTTTTCCCTCTTTCTAAATTTGCCAAGTTAAATAATACCTCTAGCGAACCAGATTTTATTTTTATCAAATTTGCCAAGTTAAATAATACCTCTGGCGAACTAAACTCTCTTTCTAAATTTGCCAAGTTAAATAATACCTCTGGCAAACCAGATTTCCTTTTTATCAAATTTGCCAAGTTAAATAATATCTCTGGTGAACCAAACTTTCTTTCTATCAAATTTGCCAAGTTAAATAATATCTCTGGCGAACCAGATTTTCTCTTTCTAAATTTACCAAATTAAATAATACCTCTGGCGAACCAAATTTTCTTTCTATCAAATTTGCCAAGTTAAATATTACCTCTGGCGAATCAGATTTTCTTTTTATCAAATTTACCAAGTTAAATATTACCTCTGGCAAATCAGATTTTCTTTTTATCAAATTTTCCAAGTTAAATAATACCTCTGGCGAACTAGATTTTCTTTTTACCAAATTTGCCAAGTTAAATAATACCTCTGGCGAACCAAACTTTCTTTCTATTAAATTTGCCAAGTCAAAAATAGCTCTGGCGAATCAAATTTGTCAACAAGAAGTTCTTTCATTCACAGTAATTTCGGGTACTTAGAAAATTTTGATTCATTTTGAGATTATCAAGTTAACAGTTATCTCTGGTAATCAATATCAGAATCATCTTTCAGATACTCTTAGTTACGTAAAAAGAAAAGAACTTCTTTATTCATCATCAGAACAAAATTACAGAGAATTCTCTAGTGTTGTACAGTCAATAAGAGTGGATACAAATCACTGATGTAAAAAAAAGAGAGGAAACTTGCTTCTGTAACCGTCTCTTTCAGTATGGTTCAGATCAAAAAGTTTGCTCCTGCAGACTATTCTTCTGGAATGACAGACTTGCTTCTGTAGCCGTCTCTTTCAGCATGACTCGGATCAAAAAGTTTGCTCCCATGGCCTCCACTTCCAATTTGCTCTGTAGCCTCCATTTTAAGGACGGCTTAAAAACATAATCTTGTTTCTTCTTTCCAACCACAATCATGGACCTCCTGGTTGGTTCCTCTAGTGATGATGCCAGCGACTTGATTAGTTCAAAATTGGCATACCAAGTGCACACCCCAGATATACAACTGACGGGTTGAACAAATTCAAGGTCCTGGTCATTAGTACCCCAGCCTTGTGGAGTACTAGGAAAGAAGAAAAATAATGCCACAGACCCAAAATCTTTTCTCTCATGAAAAATTCATGAGACCTTCCAAGACCCTCGAGATATTGGAAGCAATTATAAGCTCATCGGGTCTGGGTCATTGTTAAGGAGAATGATTACGGTTATCTCCTGCAGCCAAGTTAAATCTCTGTTAAAAAAAAAGGGAAGAAAAAGAAGGAAGAGGAGGATATGAATCAGAAGAAGAGGTTTATCTTAATTAAGAAAAATGACTACGGTCAGAAGAATATTTTCGGTGGAACACCCCGCTGGATTGATGCAGTCTGGAGGTCTTGTAACATGCCAACTCTTATCCATCACTTCGGTTGGAGAAGAAGAAAATATGGCTGCACAAATAAATCAACTACAAAAGAAAGGAAGAGAAGAGGATCGGGAAGAAATTTTCTCACGTCAGAATGATCTTCCATTGAAGGAATCATGCGTCTTATATAGACGGTCTGGTAACTGCGATTTTCAGTTTGGAAAAGATGAGGCCGAAATTTTCGGTTAAGATTTTCAGTTCAGATCTCAACAGAATTTATTACTGTTGCATGTGACGTTTAGATATCGCAGCCCGGAAATCTCGTCATTAATAAAGACATGCAACGCTTGGGATTCCACGCTCGACGGCTTCATCCCATGGCTCGCAGAAGTCTACAAATTCTGAAAGAGTTTACGGTCTATTCCGCAAACTTCCAGACGAAGCATCGCGAGCCAAAATTTCGGAACCAGGGTCACGGGTTAAATATGGATTGCCCTAGACTTCACGTGACTTAAGAAAGTCGCGTAACAGATATACAGATACCAGAGTTTTACGGTGGTTCGCAAACTTCAGATAAAAGATGGCAGGTTCGTTACAAGTCTTTGAAGAATAACTGCAAAACCGTACCTTGGAAGGCCAAAATCAGGTTCTCTACAAACGACAAGGGAACTATTAAAAAAAAGAGCAGAGAGCTAAAACAGATGTATACAAACTTTTACAGTTCAATGATTCAAGAGGGCTTTTATTTTCTCCTCTGCATCATCAATGTCTTGTTGAAGGGTCTCATAAGCTTGAACAGTAGCTTGACGATGCAATTCCTCGTCACTGGCAATAACATTCTGTGTTGCAGCAGCCTCCAGCGTATCCAATTCAGCTTGTATCGCCTGGAGATCTCTGATTGTATTGTCCCGCTGGCGCGATAAGTTGGCGAGGTTCCTCATTGATTCATCGCGCTCCTTGGTGATTTTGGCCAAGAAAGCTTGAGCCATGGCGATGGTCTCTTGAGTCCTAATAATAGCTTGGTCATGGTCCTTGACAATTGAAGCAGCGGCTTCCACTTGAAAAACTAGAAACTCGCGGTCTGATCGACCCTTTTCTAAGGAGACCTTGCAAGCATTTGCCTTCTCGTGAGTCTCCTTCTGGAACTTAAGTTGTTCCTCTTTCAGCTTCTGAAAAATGGTTTCCACTATCTCGGATTTATCAGCGCTTCTGGCTTTTGATAGGAATTCAGCATGCTTTTGAAGCTGAGTTATCATAAGCCTAAAGGGAGCAGCTTTATCCTCTTCACCAATGCTGATAATACCAGTTAAGTAAATATTAAGAACTTTGGCAAGTGAAGCAAAGGAAGCTCCCTTCAGTATTTTATTAATACAGCGATCCAGGAAGTGAAGAAAAGTCTCCACTGTGTCCTTCAATAAATCAATCTCAAGTATGTCAATCTCTGCATGAGAAGGATTTACACTGGCTGAGGCAGAGGCGGTTTGATCTGTGCCCTGTCGTATGGGGGCAACTAAGATAGTACTAGGAGGAATGGAACTTCTGGAGACTTCAGCAGAGCTGTCAATTACAGCCTCCTGAACCATAACATCGGTTGGAACAGCTGTGGCCAAAACCGTAGACATAGTAGTTTCGGGGATCACTGCTTCCATAGTATCAATGGCGGAAGTAGTAACTTCGGTCGCCTCATCAATGTTAGCTCCCGCGATGGTGTCATCTGGTGAAGTTACCTTTGCATCTGAAGTTGAAACTAAAGTTAGAAAAAGGAGAAATTTAATATTTAAATGATACGGTGTCGTTTTGTGATAACATAATTATTAAAGAAGGAAGACGCAGACCTAAAGGTTGGACACTGGATTCTCCAATTCCATACACCTCAGGACCAAATACTTCAGGCCCGTATGCTTCGGCCCGAACATCTTCGCTCAGGTAAACGTACTTACCGTGGTCTGAGGGAGGGGTAGAAGAGCGAAGATTGCCACTACTGACATCATAGTCGTCGCCCCATTCATCTTCATCTTCCAAAGGAAGGCCTTCTTTTGAGGGACCTGATGTGCGAATCTCCCCAACGATTTGCACTTCATCTGTAGTGTCTTGAGCAACAGGAGCAGCAGAATCCTCTTGTATGGCCAGAGAAACACCAACTTCAACAGTGGCCTGACAAATAAGGGAGGTCGAACCTCTTGAGTAACGGGAGTAGGATCACTGCAGAGAACAGGTCCTTGACTCCGACACCTCTTAAGGGAACGGAGAGTTAAAGATGAGTCATCTTCAAACTCCTCGGGTTCCTCAACGAGGGACTCAGAAATCAGAGTAGGTGTTGCAGTTCCAGTCCCAGATGGGGTGCTCTGCGAATCAATCCCCTGCGGAATGGTAAGCAAGTCACTGAGGCGCCTTAGTCTCTTCCGCTTATGTGAAGATTTCTTAGGAGAAGATTACGGTTGAGGAGAAGTCTTCTTCGATGTCGGGAGAGGAGAAGCATTAAGAGAGGCAGCTTGAACTGGTGCATCATTGTCCTCTTCCCTTTGTTGGGTCATCGGTTCCAATTCATTAGATGCGCTGTCCCCCTGAAATCCTCCATCCCCGCCACTTTCGTGCTGCAAGCTTTCTTTTTCTAGGCATACCAAACTCTGATCTCTCGCAGACTGGTATGATTTATGTTGAAATTTTGAGGAGCGGAATTAGCATCAGCGAACCACTTACAGAAACTGAAGCTCATACTCGAGTTCGGGGTCTTGAGCGGAAGGTCAAATTTGGCCTGAGTTCCACCTGCGACGAAGTGAAACCAAGCTCTAGCTCCTTCAATAGCATTTCCAACAAAACTTACTTTACTGTTGGGATTACCAACATAAACCTGATCATACCCGAACTGTCGAGCAAAATGACTCGGATAGCAAGACTCTATGTAGCAATGGTTCCCCAAACAAAAAACCAGATGTCCTGGGTGAATGTTTTTCAACCACCAGAAGCACCCCGAGGACAGAACAGTAAATTTGTCAGCACCGGCAGTATCCGCGAATTCCTCCCCGTACCTGGCATTTAGGAAGTACGGAAAACATCTGAACAACTCAAAAGTCGAGAAATGACGAACGGTCTTGCGGAATGCGGCCATGTAGCCCCCTCTCCATTGCGACCTCTCGTAGAGCCACACTTTGGGAACACTTAAGTCAATCTGCGAGTCTGCAGGACTCATCAAAGTGGAGCAATGTAGAACCAGCCAAGCCATCAAATAAGTATAAGAGAGTTCTATATGCGGATTAGGAGTCTTAATGACCGGATCTCCTTTCTTCCTTTACTCCTTCTTCACAATGCAGAATTTATCAGATAACCTCCTTAGTCCGCTTTGGATGCTGCAAACTATCGCGGGCAACAAACTGAGCCACCTATCAAATGCTAGTAGGACGGCTGGGTATACGGCCCTAATGGGTATGTTTTCGTGCGAAGCAATAACACACTTCTTCAGCCATACCATCAAATAGCCCACCAAAAAGGCAGGATCAGACAGGCTGAAGAGTCTGATAATGGAAACTTTCAAAAGACGTTCCAGCCTTGAAGACGTCCTCGTCAGATTCAGCGACATAAGCATCCGTCCCGAAACTGACAATTCTTTTCTCAACTTCCTTTCAGAAACTGGAGAAAGGCGAGTAGAGTTCGGATAGCTCTTAGAAAAATTGGGCAGAAGATATTGTAGCCACTTCTTTGGCTTCAAATTGCGGGTGCCGGATGTATGGGTGCAAATATGATAATGACTGAGCAACTCCCAGTAAGTACTATAGATCAAAGGATCCCGGATCTTCAACAGGTGGAGTTCTTTCCCAGTAGGGACGTACTCTTCATATGGGATGTCTCCCATAGGCAAGTCCGAAATTTCATACATCTCATGAAGGGCGAAACCCAGTTCACCTCGAGGGCAAAAAATTGTACAAGTATCAGGATTGTACAGTTCCAATAAAGCAAAAAAATAGAATCTGCTAGCGGGAATGCCGTGTTGAACTGCCCTGATAGCACGATGTAGCCCTGCGTAATGAAGCTGATCTCTGAAAGTCTTCAGGAAGAAGTCAGCCAAGACTGTCCACTCTCCTTTTGAAGAGCAGTGAACCCATATAGGGGGACGAAAATCCTGAACAGGAAACTCCCCTTGTGCATTAGTGAATCGATGCAGGAAAGTCTGTGCGATTATGGAAACCTCGCCTCTGAGGAGGTCATGTTTGAGCAATCCCGGAAGCAATCCACAAAAGTATTTTCCAGTACTACGAGGAAAAGCACCTTGAGCATTGAAACCCCCATATAAGATGTTGTCTTGCGGCCTGTTTATGTGCCAGTCCATTCGTCTGGGCACGGAAAGGGATTGAAAAAATAAGAACGGATAAGATCTCTCCATATTGGGGAGAAACAAGTAGCGACCTTCAACTTGACAAAGCCACTTGTAATCTCCATCTTCCAAACCGCTATCGAGCACTGAAATATGGTCCCCAAACAGAAAAGCAGGTTTGCGTAGCGGAGACCAATCATCTCCTTCGAAAGGTACATTAGTTATCAGTTCTCGTAATGTTGAGCGAGAAGGATGGAGAATTTTGCCTTCTCTCTCTTGGCTATTTGATGTTGTACAATGTAAAAGGATATGACCAAATCTGAACTCTTTTTTCCCATCATAACCATCCGAGTATCGGAAATAATGATCCTTAGGCCTAGGATTCAAGGCATAATCAACTACAAGAGACATTCAGATTCAAGATAAGGAAAAAATAATGAGAAAGGGACTGCCTTTCGAAAGTTTTTTTTATTTATTACCTCCAATCAAGGGTTCCTGCCGAACCACTATTGAACTAGAAGTTGCTTGAGGATCTTGATGACCACCGGCAGCAGCATCGGAGGAAGAAGCTTTCTTCGGCATCTTTTGCAGATTGAGAAAATCCTTCGCACAGAGAATCGAAAGTTATAGGATGTTGAAGACGAAGAGTCAGAGGAACTCTAAAAAAGAACTCGGATTTCAAATTTCTTGAGATAAGAGTAGCCTCTCTCATAAAGTGGAGATTATATAGCAGATGATTTGACGGGCGAGATCTTTGTATAGACGTGATATCTGGCCCAAATCTCATGGGTACCATTGCATTTAATGCGGCTCAGAGGACGTCTCAATCCTTACGCCATAAAAATCAACCGCCTTCCGGTATTTTCGCAACCAAAAAGTAAAAACTCGCGTCCCTAATACAGAGTCGCGTTCCTTCAGAAATTTCAGTTTGCAACCGTAACACAGAGTCGCTTTCTTCTCCAAAGTAAATGCTCGCGTCCCTAATACAGAGTCGTGATTCTTCATAAATTTCAGTTTGCGACCCAAACATAGAGTCGCCTTCTTCTCCAAAGCGAAAGCTCGCGTCCCTAATACAGAGTCGCGATCCTCCAAAAATTACAGTTTGCGACCCTAACACAGAGTCGTTTTCTGCTACCACATGAAAGTTCACGCCCCTAATGCAGAGTCGCTGATGTGATATTTACTGCAAGTGCACAGTATCGATGTAGCGTTGTACAGGTCGTCCCACAGGGATCTAAGGTGGTTTTGCGTTCCTTACTCTTTCCATAGTCTAATGGACTAACCAAAGATTCTAGTTTGAAGTTGAGTTAATCTAAATAGCCTAGAATCTAGAGTCCACTAATTTCAAACCATGTATTTACTTCTATTATCTTCTTCTTTCATAAAAAGGTGATCTTTTAGTTTAATCTTTATTTAAAGTGCCCTAAGCATGAGCTATCAAGTGGTGTGCAAGTATAACTCATCAAAGATATTACTTTCATAAAAACAAACTAAATTTTTAGATAATTCAATGAAAAAGATAAAATCAATAACCCCAAACCCTAACTAAGTATAGGCTATCAAGAAACATAATTCAAGTATACCCTATCAAAGTCCTAATCTTCGAGTTCTTGTATTTTAATCCTTTTTGTAGAAAAATCATGTCTTTATTATTTTATTTAAGAAGAAAATACTATAGAGTAATTACATGGTGGATCCTAACTTCATCTACATCCTAGAACTAAACTAATTAGCTACACATGATTCTAGAAAGCAATAAAATATAATCTAGAAAGCAAATAAATCTATACTAGAAAGCAATTAAATCTATCTAAAAAGCAAATAAAGATTAGAAAGCAATGGCTTACCTCTGGAGCACGGTATTGTGGACACCACCCCTTCAGCAAAACCCTGATTTTATTAATGTAAGACGAGTACAAAATAAATCCTAATCTACATTAACTACTGCATAAAATCCTAGAATATAAGGATACGGCCAATATATAGGCTTCGGAAATCCAAACACAATTATAATACAATTGTGAAATTAAAAGACTATAAAGAAGCGAAGAGAGAAAAATCCACGTGTCAATCCACCATTGGAACGCCAAATGGCGGCTAAAACCGCTAATTAGCGGCTCAAGTAAGCCAAAATATTATGAAAATTTTTCCTCGTGAATATCTTGTCTTTTACGTTTAATTTTCTTGACTGTATTTGATTTTGAGTTTCTACAGCATTGTAATCTCGTAGTTTTGCTCACTTTAGAAACTTTTCGGACTCTGATTTTCGACTCCAACTCTGATTTCATGCCATCTCCTTGTACGAATAAAATTCCTGAAAAATACACTAACAATACCCGAGTAGCATTATTTATATAGGTAATATGAAAGCTATAAATATGCAATATATGGCACTCATCACACCCCCACACCTATCTTTTGCTAGTTCTTGTTCGCCACAAAACTTTTGCTTCCTCCCATTGAATACAACTTAGATTACAATGAAAGTGAACAAGATAAAAAGAAGAACAAACGAGAGGATTTTATATGTCAATCTCTCTCTTTTACAATGTATTTGTGGGATCAGTGGCGATGGGATCTATAGTAGTTCCTTTGGACGATCGAACGTCGAACTCTTCTCTCTCGAAGATAACGGCCGACTGTAGGAGATCTTCTCTGGTCTTTCACGAACTCAAGACTCTGTGCGTAACTTGAATTCTCTAAGAGGAAAATATCTCAATTGCCAAAAAAGAAGACCGATCATCATCTATGGATTGATCTATTATTGATTGATTCTCTCTAAAGTCTCCTCAAAGAGGGTTTTTATAGACTTTAGTGGTTATGAGAGTTTCCATAGGAATATGAATAAAGATTTTTATATTCATCAAGGATTCTAATCACATATCTTTGTTTTGATTTAAATCTCTTGATTTAGAATTCTGATTGGATTCAATTTGGGTATTGGATAAACCCAAATCTCAATCACAATCAATACAGGATTCTAATGAAATCTTCTCACGCGGAGTAAACACGGAGTTAAATTCATCAGAACACGGAGCTATGGATTAGCTCCGCGTTTTGCTCAAACGCGAGGCTAAAATAGCCAAACACGGGGCTGCGGAGTTAGCTCCGCGTTCTGTTGTGGAAAATCCTTTTAGCTTAGAAATTTTCACTGCCAACAGAACCCCCTCCAAAGTTTTCAAAATGGCTTAGAACTTAGCAAATTTTGAAATACTTTGGATACTTAAACTGAAATGCGGAGTTAAAATACCAAGTTTATCTCGCGTTTAGTTCACTTGCGAGGAGCTAAATAGCTTCGCGTTTCAGTGAGTAACTGCTCATTAATAGCTCGGTAATTACTCTTGCTCTGACTTTCGCGCCGAATACCAAGAGGCGGATCATTTAAATAGAGCCTCAAGCTCTTCTTCTTCATTTCATCCGAAGAATTTCAAGTGCTCAGAGCTTAGGCGACCCAGGCGAATCAGTTCGAAGGGATAATCTTCAACCGATATTCCTTCGAATTTCCATAGATTTTCCATCATTAAGATTTCATCTAAGAAGAGTACGGCGTCGCGCGCCTCCTCACCATCGGCGGCCGGCGCTAGCAGCGGAGGCGACGGCCGAGGTAGTGGCCACAACAGCGAGCCAATCCGTGCTGCACCAATTGGAGGTAGAAATTCTTAACTTTGAAACTCCTCAAATTAACTTTGGAGTGTTTTGGCTCGGTTTTAACCGACCAACCAATTTTGAACCGGCGAGATCGCCGTTCTCCGGCCGTAAGGCTTGGGAAGAAAGGAGAATACAGAGAAGAACTCTGGTCTTCTTCTTACGCGAAGTTATCGCGTCATCCTCGCGCTTTGAAATGCGGGGCTATTTTAACTAGCAGTCGCGCTTCAATCGCGAGGCTATTTTGATTAGCAGTCGCGTTTCAATCGCGAGGCTATTTTGATTAGCAGTCGCATTTCAAATCGCGAGGCTATTTAGCAGTCGCGTTTCAATCGCGAGGCTATTTTGATTAGCAGTCGCGTTTCAATCGTGAGGCTATTTTGACTAGCAGTCGCGCTTCAATCACGAGGCTATTTCCTCAACTGCGTGCGGAGTTTATCCTTAGCTCCGCGTTTTCATACTTAGAAGATTTTTTGAGTTTTCTCTAACTCTTGATTCTTCTTTTGCAGTGAAGTACTTGGACCAGATCCTTCTTGAAGAGGAGTACATGTGACTTTACCAGTCTTCGTCAGCAAAAGTAACTCTAACGAAGCCAGAAGCATATGCTTTACAACATAGTTGCAGGTTTCAAGCTCTGGCTCCAAAAGATGAACTTTTGAAGGAGTTACAAGAAGTCTGCGGTAGCTCATTAAGTTTTCTTGAGGACCATTTCTGTCTGTTGCTTTCCAAAGCGATAGAGATGATCATCTAAGGGCTTGTAGCATGTCGAATCCAACTTGTGTATCTTCATTAGGATTCTTGTAGCAGTATCTTCAGATAATCCACTAAGAACTTTAAACAGATCATAGCTGATATTTGCAGAAGAGATCTTTTGCATGTGAACCCTGGAATTGAACTTCAACACCCCGCGGAGGAATCTCGCCGTTAGGTTATTGATGAGTCGATGAATAGGTTGAAGCTTTTGGGAGAGGTATAACTCCCTCTTGTAATTTTTTGCTTCATGAATAAAGATAATTTTTTTCTTTATCTGTTGGCTTCAAGAATCTTACTTGCTCAACAAATAAATGACTCATTATTCTGATAAAACAATCTAAGGCTCATTTGCGTAACTTAGATTTGTTAATACCGAGGTAATTGGCTAAATATCACCAAATTTCGACAGAGACGCCTGATTGCGCATGCCTGGTAAGAAAGAAGTCCAAGTGCTCATCTGCGTAACTTGAACAAGTGGAGGCGGTTCAAGGCTCTCATGCGTAACTTAAACTGGGCACACCAAAATGATCGGGTCAGGATTCATCAAATTTTTGGCAGAGGCGCCTAATTGCGCATACCTAGTCCAAGTGCACACACGCATAACTTGAACTATATCTCACTGTCAGAGGTAAAAACTTAACATGACAGGTTTTATGGGATTTTTAGTAAACCCCCAGCTATCAACGGATTTGATTAGCCTTTACCAATCGCCGTTTGCATTGGGCTAGCCATGCTATTCCCCTTAGCATGGTGAGTTGTCAAGGAATTGATTTCCTCTCCCATTTGCCTTTAATCAGTATTGGGTAGTTAATTTCATACTTTTACCCCCAGTATGATAGGGTTAGCGAGGAACTTGATCTCCTCTTCCCGCTGCTTTAACAGCATTGGGCAATTAATTTCATACTTTTACCCCCAGTATGATAGGGTTGGCGAGAAACTTGATCTCCTTTTCCCTCTGCTTTAACAGCATTGGGCAATAAAATATTTTTATTTATAGCACCCAATTAGTCATTCCAATGGCTGTTGAGAATAGCAGAAGCATGATGTTTATCATCGTCAATATTTTCGGCACCCCCAGCCAAATCTGGCTGTTAACCAATGAGGACGATTTTGTCACAGTTGTGGTTCGGAGCATATCCAAGTGGCTAGCTTGCAAGTGCGGGCTGCCTATGCTTGGCGTCGTCGATATTGGCTTCTCTACTGGTACAGGGATCGCTCTGGTAGGGAACGTATTGGTTCCAACTACCAAAGTTGTCATATTTGCAGAAACTTTCTTTTGTTCCTCTTTAAGTGTGAGAATCCCGGCTTCTATCAATACCTGAATTCGGTTCTTAAGAGGATAGCAATCCTTAGTTGGGTGCCCGACATTCCGATGGTACAGGCAATAGTTAGGGTCGTTGGTTTTACCAACATCTTCCGGTTTTTCATTTTTCGGAAGTTTTAGCAAACATTTTCTAAGGAGGAGATGGAATACAGTACCTGTCTGCTCCGTCTTGAATGTATAAGTTCTATCTTGTCGGGGCCTATTTTGACCTGCACCTCTCGGATTCTGAGGTCTTGGTTTTGGATCTGCAACTGATACCATCACAACCTTCCCTTTATTTTTAGGATTCTGTGGATATGGCTTGTTATTTGTAGAGTTTCTCGTGCTACGAGATTCCTCAATCCGACGAATTATATCTTCCGCCTGTTCTCCCTGCCTCAGCAGATCTTTCCAAGTTTTGGACTCTACAGCTCCCATTCTTATCAGCACGCCAGTCCTGAAGTTATGCTTACAGATTTCCACCAAGGTTTCCTGGGTCATACCATGTCGACAATACACGGACTTTTCCCTGAAGCGTTCTATAAAGTTTTTTACTGTTTCTTGTTCCCCTTGTTTCGTCACAAGGAGGGAATGAACCGATATTTCGGTATCATCCTCAAAAAAACGTGTCAAGAACTATTTCTCGACATCATACCAGTTATTGATAGTTCCCGGGGGCAACTGCATAAACCATGTAAAGGCAGGCCCTCGCAGGGTGCTCGCAAATACTTTGGTCATTACGGGATCATTTCCCATCAGATGACCTGCCTGCGATAAAAAGTAATAGATATGCTGACTGGGAGATCCTTTCCTGTCATATGGCTCCAACTTGAGCTGTTTATACTTTTCGGGATACGGTGCCAAATCCCATTCAGGCGGGTATGGTCTTGAAACCCCCGATTCTTTCAGTTCCTTCTTGTACATCAAGGCATCAAGTTGGCTTTGCAATTTCTCGATCTTTTCTCCATGAAGATCATGGAAAGAGTATTTGTCATCATCCTCATATATCGAATAAGCTTTTTCTTCTTTAGTTTCTTCATTTGTCTTAGGTGGCGGTGCCGAAAAAGTTTTAGCCTTATCATCGGCTATTTTATGGGTATTTTCAATCACTTTTAGAAGTATTAGTTTGAGGTCATCAATGGCCTTCCGCTGACCTTGAATCACCTGCTCTTGGGCTTCCATCCTCTGGTCAATGTCATTGGACCTGTCCACCATATGTGACGCTGATTTTCGTGGTCGGAAAGATGCACGAGATTTTAGGGAAGTTATAACTGAATTGTCGCTGTCATCATCATAAGAACCTTTTGAAAGTTTCTTATAATTCTGCGGAACGACAGTACCTGATTTGAGTCGAGTAAGATGGCGAGATTGTTCATCATCTGCATACTCGTGTCTTTTTTCCATGGCCTTCTTACCTTTACCGACCATATTTGAGGTCACTGCATTTAATTCTTTTTCTTTAATTTTGCATCTCAGATCATTCTTTCTCCTCTTTGGAGTATCTTGACGAGACTCAGTTATTCTGTTAAATACAGACACTCTCTTCTTAGTACAATAGCAATTATCCAATACAGCAGATATGGCTGTTATGAGCTGCTCACAATGACATGTTGAGTGTGGCGAGTTTGAGTCATATTTCTCATTTTTGTCAAGTAATTTCTGAAATCGGTGACCTTGGATGATGAAGAATCGTGGGGGCCACCTGGTTGTTGAGAGGGTCCAGGGGTCCACTGAACTTTCTTGAGATTACTGGCGTCCAGTTCTGGTCCATTGATGTGACGCTCCGCCCTGGTTTGATATTCAGGTTGATCTACACGGAGCTGAAAGATAGCTTCGCGTTTTGGAGCGCGGGGCTGAAAGTTAGCTTCGCATTTTGTGTCGCGGGCCTGAAAAATAGCTCCGTGTTTTGCTACGCTAGCCTCGCGTTTTACGCTGGCTTGACCTGCCTTCAGAAGTTTATCTTCTGGAATAGTAGCCCCGCGTGAAGGAGTATCCTCACACGCTGGCATTATTTTGCGATTAGCGCAAGAATCCTTGGCTTCGCGTTTAACGCTTGGCTCAAGTTTTTGTTCAAATTCAATAGCCTCGCATGGGGAGTTTTTACTACATGCTGGCTTATGCTCGCGTTTTACGTGAGTTTTGGCACTTTGGCCAGTTCCATAACTAAATTCAGTAACCTCGCGTGGAGATAATCCATCGCACGCGGGCCTGAAGTTAGCTTCGCGATTTGCTACGTTAGCCTCGCATTTTACGCTGGCTTGGCATTTCTTCAGAAGTTTCTCTTCTGGAATCTTAGCCCCGCGCGGAAGAAAATTCTTGCACACTGGCTTATTCTTGTGATTAACACAAGTCATAACTTCGCGTCTAGCGCGATTTTTACGATCGACGACAATCTGCCAATCATTCTCTCGACTTACGCGAAGGTGAGGCATCTTGCATTTCTCGCAAATACTACTGGCTTCGTGTTTCTCGCTAAGCTCAGTATTAACCTCGCGTGGAGAATCACACGCTGGCTGTAAAGAGATTTTATCCTCGCGTTCCTCGTAAGTATCAAAAGTTTTGCGTTTCTAGCAAGTGCTACTGACTTCGCGTTTATCGCTAAGTCCAGTAGTAGCCTCGCATGGAAAACCACATGCTGGCTTTAAGGAGATTTTATACTCGTGTTTCTCACGAGTGTCAGAAATTTTGCGACTAGCGCAAATCTTACTGGCTTCGCGTTTCTCGCTAGGCTCAGTAATAGCCTTGCGTGGAATATCGCACGCTGGCTTTTCCTTACTTTTAAGGCAAGTTGCAACTTTGCGTTTCACGCGATAATGGCTGGTCTCGCGATTAGCGCGAGCCAGTTTGCGAGGGACCATAGCCTCGCGTCCATTAGCCTCGCGTTCAATGCGGGCTTTGAGAGCTTTTCGCCTTACACTCCAATTTCTATTTTGGAGTTAGGTTCTGGTCAATCCAGTTCCCAGGTCTTCTTCGGCAGTAGGGAGGTCATCCTCTGCTAGGATTTCTTGCCCGAACACCGGCTCTATGGCGGCGGTCTCCAAGGATCCCCGTTCCTCGGTGGATTCCTTTTTACCCGTTACTCGGGTACTGGAGCGCACGTGACGATAGTGTCGTGTGTCGTTCAGGTTACCTGATGATTCAGAGGAGAGGTACTCCTCGTACTTCTGCTGGTCGATTTCAACGACGAGCATATCTACGTCGGAGCCGATCCTATCGACGTCAGATTGCGCCACGATCTCTTTTTCAATGAAAGAGACTTCTCCCACTGTGGTCGCCAGTTTGTTCGCCGCAAAACTTTTGCTTCCTCCGATTGAATACAACTTAGATTACAATGATAGTGAACAAAATAAAAAGAAGAACAAACGAGAGGATTTTATATGTCAATCTCTCTCTTTTACAATGTATTTGTGGGATCAGTGGCGATGGGATCTACAGTAGTTCCTTTGGACGATCGAACGTCGAACTCTTCTCTCTCGAAGATAATGGCCGACTGTAGGAGATCTTCTCTGGTCTTTCACGAACTCAAAGCTCTGTGCGTAACTTGAATTCTCCAAGAGGAAAAGATCTCAATTGCCGAAAAAGAAGACCGTCATCATCTATGGATTGATCTATTATTGATTGATTCTCTCTAAAGTCTCCTCAAAGAGGGTATTTATAGACTTTAGTGGTTATGAGAGTTTCCAAAGGAATAGGAATAAAGATTTTTGTATTCATCAAGGATTCTAATCAAATATCTTAGTTTTGATTTAAATCTCTTGATTTAGAATTCTGATTGGATTCAATTTGGGTATTGGATAAGCCCAAATCTCAATCACAATCAATTTAGGATTCTAATGAAATCTGCTCACGCGGAGTAAATGCGGAGCTAAATTCATCAGAACGCGGAGATATGGATTAGCTCCGCATTTTGCTCAAAAAAATAGCCAAACGCAGGGCTGCGGAGTTAGCTCCGCGTTCTGTTGTGGAAAATCCTTTTAACTTAGAAATTTTCACTGCCAACAGTTCTCGAGCAAAACCTAAACCTAAAAAGAAAAATAAAAATCCTAACTCACTTTCGCAGGAATCGCGATTGTACTTAGCACGTGCAATAAGTCTTTAAACCCCTAGGTTGCCCTAGCAGACGAGTTGTGTCTCGTGAGGGTTTGCAGTGAATATACCCACAAAATTCAAGAAGAAAATAAATTAAGGAATAAAGAAAAGAAAAATAAGGATAACCAAAAATTAAAAAATAAAAATTTTATACAAAAGAAAGAAAAATCTTTTTTTATGATATTTTCATCAATTAATCTCACTAATATAATAACTCAAGAACGCATTTATATTATCAATTTTCAAATCGAGCATCATATCAGATACACTTATCATTTTAATCAAAAATTTAAATCATATCTTTCAATACCTACTAACAGATAATCTATTGGCTCCTATACATCTACGTGCATGTGTGATAGTCTATTTCGGCCTTGGACTCCAACTCTAACTCATGATTCATCTCCTTTCTCATAATATTTTTTCTTTTTCTTTTTTTTCTTTTTTTTTCTTTTTTTATTTTTTTAAGAATATTTCACCTTTCATGTGAATATTCACGCTTGCTTAAGCGTAACGTACCCGATTACTCGGTTCATACTCTTTTCTTTTTCTTTTTTTTAGAATATTTCACCTTTCATGTGAATATTCACACTTACTTAGGTGCAAAATACCCGATTACTTGGATCATACTCTTTTTTTTCACTCTTGAGGCTATTGCCTTAATACCATGCGCACTCCATTATTTTATCACTCTCGAGACTATTGCCTTAATACCAGTCCCATCCCATTATTTATTCTCACCTTTTTTTGTTTAGAGAGAGAAGACTTACTCATTCGTTATCATGTTTATCCTTAACCTAATAAACTATTGTGAAGTAAAAAATAGATGTATACTTGCCTCAAAACTACTGTTAGCGGTATTTATTTTTCAGATTTTGATCTTTTTCATAAAATTCAAAGTGTATCATCCAATCTACTCTCCTATCCAATTTCAAATCTAAATTTGTTCATTTATCTGTCAGTAGTTTGATCTATTGAAAAAAATACATAAATTTTTTTAATTTATTTTTCTTTTCAGTTTTTTTTAATTTTTTTCAGTTTTTTTATTTTTTTTTTCAGTTAGTTACCCTAAAAACTACCCAAAGTGTAAAATAAAGAAATCCAAAAATCTGAAAAAAAATAAAGAATCTAAAAAAAAATTTAAAAATATGAAGAAAATATCCTAACCCATTCCCCCACACCTAGACTCGTATATGCCCTCATACACAAACCATCGGTGATAAAATAAAAAAAAATTAAAAAAAAAAGAAAACTATTATACAAATATTATACACTTATTAGAAAATTCAAATGGTTACGACCTCTTGATCGCTTTCCACTCTCATAATGTGTCCTTTTATGTTTTGATATGGATGAACTTAGTTTTTTTGTCAATTTTGCATTTAATCTCTCCATCTTATTTTTGATTTTTCTCGATTTATTTCTACTTTTCTTTTTTTATTCAATAATAAAATTTTGAAGTTGAAAATCGTACCTTTGTCGTCGATATTTGACCCACGAGCATCTTTCATAACAGTAAGTATTTTTGTTTTATCAACTTGTGAAATAACATACTCACTTTGATATTGCGAAATCATGAGCTCGATTTTGGATTGTCCATCTAAATCATTAGGTACCATAATCTCTTCTTTTTGTAATTCCTTCCAATCTTCAAGTATTATAGGCTTGTCATGCAAATTTTCTTCAAACCTGTCATCAAAATTCTCAAAAGAAAATGGCATACTAGTAGACTTATCATTAGTCAAGTTATTATGAAGGGATAAAAAATTTTCTTCACAAATTTCTTCACAATTTCCATCAAAAGAATCAAATGATAATGTGTCACTAGCAAGCTCACCATGAGATAAATCATCAAGCAAAGTATTCTCTTTATCACCAGTTTCATCATAATTATTGTCACAATGGTTTAAAATAGGTTGATCACAATGTTGAATTATAAACTCATCATGCACAAAATTATTTAACTCGTGAATCATATCTACTTCAAAAGATGACTGAAGTGGTGTTCGTTGGAGTAAGATATGTTCAAACTATTAGATAGTTGATCTCTAAAAAGTTTAGTTTGAGAAATCGCTTTGAGAAGATCTTCCATACAAGAGTAAATTTGAGAGGATGATTTTTGAGATGATGATTTTAGCAAAACTTCCATATCTTCCTCTATTCTACGTCTTCGTTCCTCAGACTCATGATCATAATTTTCCTTATTTTTCTCAAATAATTGCATCTCGAGATCATGAGTGAAATTTGAAGAATTATATGATGGATCCATGTACATATTTGATGATAGATATGAAGTGGTTGGAGGTAGATTCTCATGACATGCATACCTCGCTTCTAATCTTTTTAATTTTTCATCTAACATGTTCAATTGAATATCTTGTTCATGATTAAATGTAGAACATGAAAATGAATAGCCCATAAAGAAAGGATCAGATGGAGGACTCTTTTGGTATGGCTCTTGGTTATATGCAAAATTAGAATTATTCATCCATTCATAATTGTAATTTTGTGTGTAAGAAGCACTCGCAGGTTCATTATATGTGTTGTGAATTTGATTATGACCTAATCCTAACGAACTTCCTATCCATGGACACTGATAATAATTATGATATGGATCACGACAATGATAGCAACCAGTTTGATTTTGAAACATTTTTTTAATTAAATTTTTTTCAAAAGGTGGAAAGGGAGAGAGATGGAAAAGAAAATAAAAAAAAAGATTGATTGTTTTTTTTTGTATTTTTTTACTGAACCAGAGACATGAAATACAGATATCAAGAAAATTTTGTGGGGTTTTATACCTGAAGGGCCACCAAATGGCGGTTTATGCCGTTGATTGACGGCCAAATCAGGGAGTCTTGGACTCTGCTTGCTTCAGTGCACTCCCAATGCTTATTTAGTCCTGTTTAATTTCCTGTATCTACACTTTCTTATCCCTGCACACTCAACACAAACTGTTAATCTCGTAAAACGTCAGAAAAGTAAGAAAAACACCGTCAATCCCCCGGCAACGGCGCCAAAAAACTTGATGTGATATTTACTGTAAGTGCACAGTATCGATGTAGCGCTGTACAGGTCGTCCCACAGGGATCTAAAGTGTTTTTGCATTCCTTACTCTTTCCTTAGTATAACGGACTAACCAAAGATTCTAGTTTGAAGTTGAGTTAATTTAAATAGCCTAGGATTTAGAATCCACTAATTTCCATGTATTTACTTCTATTATCTTCTTCTTTCATAAAAAGGTGATCTTTTAGTTTAATCTTTATTTAAACTGCCCTGAGCATGAGCTATCAAGTGGTGTGCAAGTATAACTCATCAAAAATACTACTTTTCATAAAAACAAACTAAATCTTTAGATAATTCATTAAAACAGATAAAATCAACAACCCCAAACCCTAACTAAGCATAGGCTATCAAGAAAGCTAATTTAAGTATAACCTATCAAAAACCTAATCTTCGAGTTCTTATATTTTAATCTTTTTTATAGAAAAATCATGTCTTTATTATTTTATTTAAGAAGAAAATACTAGAGAGCAATTACATGGTGAATCCTAACTTCATCTACATTCTAGAGCTAAACTAATTAGCTACACATGATTCTAGAATGCAATAAAATATAATCTAAAAAGCAAATAAATCTATACTAGAAAGCAATTAAATCTATCTAAAAAGCAAATAAAAATTAGAAAGCAATGGCTTACCTCTCGAGCACGGTATTGTGGCCGCCACTCCTTCAGCAAAACCCTGATTTTATTAATGAAAGACGAGTATAAAATAAATCCTAATCTTCATTAACTACTGCATAAAACCCTAAAATACAAGGATACGGTCAATATATAGGTTTCGAAAATCCAAACCCAATTCTAATAAAATTGTGAAACTATAAGACTATAACGAAACCGAGGGAGAAAATTACACGTGTAAATCCACCATTGGACCGCCAAATGGCGGCTAACACCGCTAATTAGCGGCTCAAGTAAGCCAAAATATTATGAAAAGTTTTCCTCGTGAAAGTCTTGTCTTGTATGTTTAATTTACTTGACTTTATTTTACTTTGAGTCTCTGCAGCATCGTAGTTTCGTAGTTTTACTCACTTTAGAAACTTTTCAGACTCTGATTTCCGACTCCAACTCTGATTCATGTCATCTCCTTGTACGAATAAAATTTCTGAAAAACACACTAACAATACCCGAGTAGCATTATTTATATACAAAAATAGGTAATATGAAGGTTATAAATATGCAATATATGGCACTCATCAGTCGCGTTCCTTCTGAAACGACAGTTTGCGACCCTAACACAGAGTCGTTCTCTTCTACAAAAAAAAAGTGAAAGTTTGCGACCATAACACAGAGTCGTTTTCTACTCCAAAATGAAGGCTCGCGCCCCTAATACAGAGACGTGTCCCTTCCGAAGTAAAAATTCGCGACCCTAATACAGAGTCGTTTTCTACTCCAAAATGAAGGATTGCGCTCCTAATACATAGACGTGTCCCTTCCGAAGCGAAAGTTTACGACCCTAATACAAAGTCGTTTTTTACTCCAAAATGAAGGCTCGCACCCCTAATACAGAGACGTGTCCCTTCCAAAACAAAAGTTTGTGACCCTAACACAGAGTCGTCTTCTTCTTCGCAATACAAATCTGCGACCCTAACACAGAGTCGTATGTTCCAAGAATTGCAAAATGAGGCACTAACAAAGAGTCACATTTCCGTCAGAAGCAGCAGTGGCGCTAATACAGAGTCACAGATTTCTGCAAATGCAATAGAGATTCTAATAGAATATTATATCCAAAGTATTCCAAAACTCCTCAAGGAATCATGAGAGTTTTGGAAACTTTGGAGGGGGTTTTGTTGGCGAAAAATTCTGGAAAGCAAAGCAGATCCATGGATTCAAAGTTAGAAGTCCGCAACTCAACAGATCCGCGAACCTGAAGATTGAGGTTTGCGACCAGTGATGACAGAACAGGTTCGCGAATCTAAAATTGATATTCGCGACACTACCCATAGCTTTTGGGTAGGGGTTTAATACAAAGTCACCCGACCCGAACAGAAGAATTGCCACCTCAGATCGTGGGGCTAACTGCCAAACGAATGCAGCAGCATTACTTTGATCATGAAAGCAACCGTCTAACGAATATGACGGCACTTTTCGAGTAGTGGGAGCTAACGGTCGAGCAAATATGGTGGGATGTTAATCTAAAATTCCTATAAAAGGCGGGGGAGCGAAAGAGAAAGACACGGACGGACGAACATCTTCTCCTAAAAATTACCCCTTATGATCAAGAGTCAAGAGCCTTTCTTTTTTTTTAGCCAACTGAGAGAAATTGTACGGAGTGTCAACGAAGAGCAGGATCGTCATCCATAGCTACATGAAACCCAGCCTTAAACAAAGAGGAAATTCATCTTCCTCATATTCTGTAAACGGAAAATCGTTAGATTGCAATCCTTTATTTAAAAAACTTCAATAGAGCGTTGTTTGCAATTTTTATGGCGAACAATGATCAGTGTATACTTCTACCCTCTGTCCTAGTAAATAATGTCTCCAAGTTTTCAAAGCATGAATCACTGCTGCTAGCTCCAAGTCATGAGTTGGATAGTTTCTCTCATGGGGTCTCAACTGCCTTGATGCAAACTCAATCACTCTCCTATTTTGTGTCAACACACACCCAAATTCCTATTTTGAAACATCACTATGGACCTTCATTCCCCAGAATTGTCTGGAATTGCCAACACTGGTGTTGTTGTCAGTCTCTGTTTTAATTCTCCAAATGTCTTATTACATTCTTCTGTCCAGACATATTCCACTCCTTTCCTAATCAATTTAGTTAGAGGAGATGCAATTTTTGAAAAGTCTTGTACAAACCGCCTATATTATCCAGCCAACCCCAAAAAACTCCGAATCTCCGATACTGATTTCGGTACAGGTCAATCTATTACAGCTTCTATCTTCTTAGAATCAGCTAATACACCATCTCCTGAAACTATGTAATCTAAGAAAGCAACCTTATCCAACCAAAATTCACATTTGCTCAGTTTTCTATATAACTTCTGCTCTTTAAGAGTTTGCAAAACTGTTCTCAAATGCTCAGCATGCTCTTCTTTATTTTTTGAGTAAATTAATATATCATCAATAAATCTACCACAAATTTATCCAGATACTGAGCAAAAACATGGTTCATCAGATTCATAAATACTACTAGAGTATTAGTCACTCCAAATGGCATCTCTAAATATTCATAATGACCATGTCTGTTTCTAAATACAGTTTTTGAAATATCTTCTGTTCGGACCCTTACCTGATGGAATCCAGAACGAAAATCTATCCTCGAAAATACCTTTGCTCCACCCAATTGATCAAACAGATCAGTTTATTCTTGGTAATAGATATTTATTTTTGATTGTTACTGCATTCAAACCTCTATAGTCCACACACAGTTTTTAACTCTCATCCTTCTTTCTTACTAATAACATTGGAGCTCCCCAAGGTAAAACACTGGGCCTCACAAAACCCAACTTTAGTAGCTCATCTACTTGTCTCTTAATTTTTCTAGCTCTACAACTCTCATTCGATAAGGTAGCCTACAAACTGGTTCAGCTCCAGGGATAATATTAATCGTAAATTTTACTGTCCTTACTGGTGGAGTCCAGGTATTTCTTCAGGAAATATATCTAAGAATTCTGATATTACTGGAATCATTCATTCTCCTACTTTCATAGCCTCCAAAACTCCTCCTTTTGGGGACACCTTAGATTTAGCTGGTTCTAGAGATTAACTTCCACCAATAAATTCAAACTCCGAACAGCTAGAAATCTGAAATATTACCCTTCTTTCCTACAATCTATCACCGCATGGAAGCTACTCAACCAATCCATACCTAGGATAACATCATATCCTCCTCCGTTGATAACTAACAAGTTGGCATAAAATTCTCTTCGCTTAATCACTAAGGGATATAGCCTATATTCCTTATTAGTCATGATATTATCGCTCCCAGTCTTAATGTTCACCTTGCAGGTAAGATTGCAAAATCAAAAGAATTGCGGGAAACAAACATGATATAGATAAAACAGTGTGAAGCTCCAGAATCAAATAAAGCAGTTACTGGTGTATTGCCAACTAAAATCGTACCTGCCACAACTTCCGCAGTGGTCTAAACCTGCTCAGCATTCATTAGTCTAACATGTCCCTGTCTCTGTCATGCTCCTCTTTGGGCTCTGGTATAGGCTTGTTGTTGTGTCTCCAAGGATCTCTTCTAGTTCGGTCCTTCAGTCCTCTGATTCTGTGATCCCACAGCAGCTGGTCTCAATGTTGGCTGATAAAGAACTCTGCCTGCTGGTTGTTGCCTTGACTGTTCTCTTGGACAATTAGTTATCTGATGATCTGCTGACCCACATATCAGACATAGCCCCAAATCTCTTCTACACTGCTTCTGAACATGCCCCGGCTTATTGCAGAAATTGCATACTAAAGGACCTTCTTTATTAACCACTGCTTGTCGCTTTGCCAGAGGGCCTCCAAATCTCTGGGAAAAACTTGCTCCCTGATTAAATGGCCTTTTAAATATCGCTGCCTCCCTTCGTTGGCTACTTGCTCCAGGCGACACACTGCTTCAAACATCTCCGAGTAAGTCCTATAGTTATGACCTACTAGATGCTCCCTTAGATGATACCTCAATCCTTGTTGGAACATATGTGCTCGCTCCTCTTCATCAGCTAACAGGTTTGGAGCGAATCGACTGAGCCTCACGAACTCTGCAGTATAGGCATCTACAGTCCGATCTCCTTGCTGTAGTGTCAGAAATTTCTTCCTCATTTCCTAGCTTGCTGATGCATGGAAGAATATGGCAAGAAATACTTCCACAAACTTCTCCCAGGTTATGGGTTCCTTGTGCTTTACTTTTTCAGCAAGCCACCACGTTCTAGTATATCAGTCAACTGAATACACACTACCTCTACTCGATTTTCTTTTGGAATTCTTACAACCCTTAGAAGATTCTCCATATTCACAATCCACTGTTCAGCCTTCAGTGGTTCTTCTGTCCCAGAAAATACTGATGGCTGCAGTCTCCAAAAGTCTGACACCATTCCGGTCATTTCTGGCTCTTTAGACTGCAACATTCTTTCTAATATCATTATCGTGATCTCCTGCGTCTGTGCTACTCTTTGTACTAGGCTCCTAATATCAGACGTATCATCTATCGGACTTGCACTCGTACTCACAGGAGATCGGGTCGACATTATTCTGCAACGGACCAAATAAGAATCAATAAAAAGAATTCAAGATAGATACCTCGAACGAATAGAAAACAATAGAATAGACACAACACTAGATCTGATAGATATCAAATAATAAGAAACAATTATTACGAATAAGTCATAGACATGCTCTTATGTGGCAGTAGTCCTATGGTCTTCCACCTAAACTTAGGCTCTGATAACACCCTGTAACGCCCCCGTTTTTCAGCTACTTTCCAAAACGGAGGACGTTATTTATTACTTGCAATAGACAACCCAACAGTCACAGTATCTTGGAATAACCGTAACTACTGCCACAATCAGATGAATAAATAACATGTCTGAAACTGAAATGATTTTATT
Source organism: Dracaena cambodiana (assembly GCA_036321105.1). Taxonomy (NCBI): domain Eukaryota; kingdom Viridiplantae; phylum Streptophyta; class Magnoliopsida; order Asparagales; family Asparagaceae; genus Dracaena; species Dracaena cambodiana. Next base: position 31,590,946 of record JAYEPQ010000016.1, read on the forward strand.
TATACAAATAGTTCATTATATAAAATGACACACTGTTTTAAATATGAGCACAAAAGAGTAAAAGAGAAAAGCAGTGCCCAGACAAAAGGAAATATAAACAAAATATACAAAGATTCTCCAGATAGCACTTCGCTTGCCTATTATCATTCAATCTGTCCAATGAAATACGGGTCTTCAACTTGGACTAGATCCCCTTCTTCACGTTCTAAATCGAGGTTCAAAACTCATGGGATTAAACCCAGCAAGTAACACATTTAAAAAAAGAAATTGTGTACTATCATAGTACAGGAATATAAGTGTGCATAAGCATGTTTATGTCAGTATTGTTCGTGTACATATAAATTAAATATGAAAGCAAGCATGAATAAATGCATAAATAAATAAACATGATAATAACTGCTTTATCTATTTAATCATATATTTTATTGCTCTCAGTCATCGTCCAATTAATTGTAGAAACTATATTAATAGATAAAATAGCGCTATTCTCCATTGTCGTATAAGTGCCCGTGCATACCCGGGACCCAGCCACAATATTCATGGCGCTGAACCATGACATACCGCTAGGCACTGCAATTATTTTCCGTACTGTATTACAGTAACGGACATACCACTCTGGGTAATTATCAATTGGTGATCCAGTAATCACCCATGCCGCTGCAGTAAAAAAATCCTGACCCTAACAATACAATCAATCTTTATACGGTAAGACTCTTATCCATCATATAGTTTCTCCCATTCCCGTGTTCATAATGAATTATGCACATGAAAATTTTATTTTACATTTATTTGTTTACTTTTTCTTTTCCTTCTTTAAATATTTTTCAATTCATGATAACATACTTGCATTTTCATGACTGTACATGATATGTAATATTATAACACATGATCTGTAATATTAAAAAATATGACTTGTAATATCAAAACACATGAAAATGTAATATTAAAGCACATGACTTGTAGCATGATAAATTAACATATGATATATTAGTGCACAATTATATTACAATACATATCATTAAAATTATTTTAATAATCTGGTTTCATTCTCAATGTCAATCAATAACCCAATTTGGGAACCAAGTGCATCATGTAATAATAATTTTTACCTATCAATTATTTTCAATTAATCCAAACTAAGCCCAAGCCCAATCCCACTAAATTTTCACTTATTTTTATTTTATTTTTTTCTTTTCTGTCAGGCACAGACCCAGGTCCAAGCCCAAACCCACTGTTATTATTATTTTTTTGTCTTTTTCTTTTCTGGCCCAAGCCCATTTCTTCCCTCTATTTTATTTTTTTTTCTTTTACAAGACTGGGCCGAGCCTAACCCATCAAATAATTTGTATTTATTTTTATATATTTTTTCTTTTCGGCCCAACCCATCAAGCCCAGTTCTATTATATTTTTTTTTCCTACAGCCCAGGCCCATGCTCTCTCTCTCTCTCTGTTTTTTTTCCATTCCCGAGCCCATGCAAAAAGCAACTATAAATGCAAATACACATGAAAAAAATGCAAAAAAACCCAAGCCCATGCAAGTACAAATGCAAAAAATGATATAACTATTTATTTTTTTTTTTTTTTTTTTTTTCTTTCTTTCCTTCTTATCTTTTTCTCTTTTCTTTTACCTTTTTTTAAATCAAAATAAGCAAATATTACAACATTTATTTATATATCAAAATTGATCCAATAATTTGCTTTAGTTCTCAATGTCAATTAATAATACAAAATATGAATCGAACATTTTCAAAAATAAGTTGCGTATACAAATGTAAATTAAATAACGAAACGAACGAAAATAGATATAAATAAAATAACGAAATGAACGAAAATAGCAGTATTACTTGTCTCGGCTTAATCACGAATATTCGGTTCGAATTCTCGGTTTGGTTTGATTTTTCCTTTTCTTTCTCTTTTTTTTCCTTCTCTCTTTTTTTTCCTCTGCTGGTTGGTTTGGCCGAAAGACAAAAAAAGAAGAGAAGAAGAAGAGAGTGATAAGAGAGAGGGTGTGGGTTTTTAAAAGGGTGACACTTAATTTTATCCAATGCCACCCTTTTTCTCTACTCGACAGCACGCCACCGACTCCCACTTCTCTTGACAGCAAACAATGAGGTGGGAGAAGAGATTGGGTTAAATAAAAATTTATTTATTTAATAATTTAATAATTTCGGTTCCGTGTAACGTTCTCCGAATCCTACCAAATTAATGTAGGTCATAGTGCTCAATGAGAGGAACACTACAAAATTATCCGTTTGTTGTTTCGATGTCCAAAATAAATGAACCGAAATTCTGAAATAATTAGAAGGATAATTTTAATATTATTAAAATAGCAATTTTGGAAGTATTTTTCGACCTTGTAAGAAAAATCTCTAAAAATCCTAAATATTACAAAACTAATAATCGCGAAAACCGATTGTCATTTGGGTATGTGGATTTAAAGTTACGTTAACCGAAAATTATTTCGATGTCCAAATTTGATTTCGGTGGACTTATTCAGCACGACTGGTCTCAAGAGAGTAATACAGGTAGCTCGAGTTTTTGGGTATTATAAACACCCATTGATCAATGAAAAAAATCTATAAAATATGCAAGAACTATTAGTAACTATTGTGCCTATTTATCTAAATATTCAAAACAAATCTCCATAATTTTTGCTAGTCTTTAAGTCTTGACGTTGCATTTGAATCTAATTAGTTCTATGAGATACTTTTAATAGCATATTTTGTTAGATACCATACAAAAATTACATAATAGATCTTTATGTCAAATCACCAAGAAATTATATATAAAATATGCGGAAGCGTACCTGAATCCATAACAAATAATCACGTTGTAGAGCCGTGCGATTGGCCTTCCAGATCTACACGTTTTCCTAAGAGAACCCTTTTAACTTTTCTCTCTAGTTTCTCTCTGTCGATGGAATATAGAAAAGAATTAAAATCACGTGTGATCTGGGGACCATAACCGCCTTTTTATAGACAAATCTGCTTATTGGTATTTCTGATTTAGCCCATCATAAAATCAGAAATTACCCATTAGGTTTCTACACATAAAAGACCCACACCCTATTAGATACATTAAAACCTAACTTAATTAGATCACTTTTAATTGGGTCCAACCATATTAGACAGTTTACAATACATGATTATTTTATATATATATAGGCCAATGTTGGATAATGATCCAACAATCTCCCACTTGCACCATATATGTAACCTTATAATCATATTTTCCATAATTACCGAATGAGCTCAACTTTACTGTCATTTTCGAAATGTATCTGTAACCAATCCGGTCTATCAATCATACTAACATAGGATCAAAGCGGTTTTTGTTACGGTAATCATAACTCAACCCATCAATGGTCACGTATATCAATACAACTGAATGACATGGATCATGATGTGGATGCGTAGCATGAAAATTTCACGTAATGTGATCTTAACATGCCTATTTCCAATTGATCATCTCTTAAACCTTATTAAGATCAAACAACATAATAATTCAGAGTGTGAATAAAATAAAACTTTATTTATGTAGAAAATAACCTTAATACCATAAAATGAAATAACTTAAATATGTCTATATCATAAGAGCATCTGATAATACAAACTCCCACTAAAACTGAATATCATCAATAGACACGACACCCATACAAGCAGTATGCTCATGAAACACTTCGGGTGGCAGTCCCTTAGTAAGCGGATCCGCAATCATGTAGTAAGCGGATCTGCAATCATGGAGTTTGTTTCTATATGCTCTATAGACAACTGTCCACTCTGAACTCTTTCTTTCACAACCAGGAACTTAATGTCTATATGCTTCGATTTCGTCGAGCTGTTGTTGTTGGAATATAGAACTGCTGACTTATTGTCACAAAATAAGTTGAGTGGCATATCAATAGAGTCCACTATGCACAGCCCCATGACAAAATTTTACAGCCATATCCCGTGATTTGATGCCTCATAACACGGTATAAACTCAGCTGCTATAGTAGAAGAAGTTATAAGAGACTGTTTAGCACTCTTCCAAGAGACAGCTTCTCCAGCTAGAAGATAGATATAACCCGATGTGGATTTCATACTATCTTAGCATCCAGCAAAATCAGAGTCAGTATACCCAATGATCTCAATCTGATCTGACCTCCGATACGTGAGCATGTAATCATTTGTTCTCTATAAGTATCGCAAAACCCTTTTGGCTGCTTTCCAATGATCTGCTCCTGGATTGCTTAAATATCTGCCCAACATCCCTGTAATGTACGCGATATCTGAACGCGTCAAACCTGAGCATACATCAGACTCCCCACTGCTGAGGCATAGGGAATCTTCTGCATTAATTTTTCCTCAAAATCATTCTTAGGGCACTGATTGAGACTAAATCTGTCTCTCTTAGCTATAGGGGTATCATCTGGTTTACAATTTTGCATGCCATATCTTTTAAGAACCTTTTCGATATAGCTCTTTTATGATAATCTAAGAATGCATCGAGAGCGATTTCGGTGTATCTGAATCCCTAATACAAAAGAGGCATCACCAAGATTCTTCATCTCAAAATGCTTAGCTAGAAATCTCTTGGTTTCGTGCAATATGCTTATATTGTTGCTGGCAAGTAAGATATAATCAACATATAATACTAAGAAAATATATTTACTCCTACAGAACTTATTGTATACATAGTCATCGACCAAGTTCACCTCAAAACCGAATGAGATGATCATTTGATGAAACTTGAAATGCTATTGTCGAGACGCTTGCTTGAGCCCATAGATAGATTTCTTAAGTTTGCAAACCATACACTTTGAGTCTCCCGACACAAAGTTTTATGGCTGGACCATATATATCGTCTCGTCAATGTCACCATTGAGAAATGCTGTTTTGATATCCATCTGATATAACTCAAGGTTGAAATGAGCCACCAATGCCATTATAATTCTGAAAGAGTTTTTTGAAGAAACTGGAGAAAATGTCTCTTTATAGTCGATACCTTCTTTCTGTGTAAAGCCCTTTGCGATAAGACGAGCTTTATACCTTTCCACATCGCCTTTCGAATCCCTTTTGGTCTTAAATATCTATTTGCAACAAATATGTTTCGCTCATTCTGGCAATGGGATAAGATCCCACACGTCATTGTCCTTCATGGACTTTATCTCCTCATTCATTGCATCTATCCACTTTTGAGAGTTAGAACTTTCGATAGCTTGATGGAAGTTGATCGAGTCATCTTCCATCACTCCAACGTCTACCTCATGTTCTTGGAGAAATACAATGTAATCATCTAGCAATACTCTTCTCCTCTCTCGAGTGGATCTCCTTAATGGCATAGGTTCTTGAGGTGCCAGAGTTTATTCTGGAACAATCTTTTAAACGGGAGGTTGTTCGATATTGTCTTGATCTATTGTGTCTTAAATAAGGTCAGGAATGGAATCCTGATCAATACCAATAACACATGTGGGAACATCAACACATTCTTCTTCAAAGACAAAGTCTCTGTCTGTATCTCCTCCCTCAAACTCGACATCTTCAAAGAACCGGGCATTTTCTGTCTTGAAAATCGACCTAGTCGTGGGATCATAAAACTTGTACTCCCTGGATCTTTCAGAGTATCCAACAAAGTAGCAACTAACAGTTCTTGAGTCCAGTTTTCTTTCATTTAGCCTATAAAGCCTTGCCTCAGCTGGACATCCCCAAATGTGTAAGTGCTTAAGACTAGGCTTATTGCTTGTCCATAACTCATAAGGGATTTTGGCAGTCGCTTTAGTTGGAACTCTGTTAAGGATATATGTTGCAGTCTTAAGTGCTTCTCCTCAGAGTGATTTAGGCAAGGTAGAATAACTAATCATACTCCTCACCATCTCCTTGAGCGTTCCGTTTCGTTTTTCAGCAACACCATTCATAGTAGGCGAACCCGGCATAGTGTACTGTGGGACGATACCGCATTTCTCTAGGAATTTAGCAAAAGGTCCTGGACGTTGTTCACCTGAACCGTCATATCTGCCATAGTACTCACCACCACGGTCAGACCTAACGCTTTTGATCCTTTTGCTGAGTTGGTTCTCAACTTTAGCCTTATAATTTTTGAATACTTCCAGCGATTATACATTTTCATGAATGAGATATAGATAGCCATATCTAGAGAAATCGTCTATAAACGAGATAAAGTATTGTTGACCATTCCACGCAACAGTAGGAAATGGCCCACAAATATCCGTATGAATAAGTTCTAAAACGTCCAGAATCCTGTTGGTTTCAAATCTCCTTTTGTTGGTTTGTTTTCCTTTATGCAGTTAACACAAATATCAAAGTCTGTGAAATGTAAGGGATCAAGAATTTCGTCTAATACAAGTCTCTCAATTCTCCGTCTGGAGATGTGACATAATCTCTTATGCCATAACACAGCAGAATTTTTATTGGTTAATTTTCTCTTTGCACCTTGAGTACTTAAATGCAGATATTCATTAAATGAAGCTATTGTGTTAATTGAATATAGATTATCGTAACTTGATAAAGAACCGGATCCAACCAAATTTGAATCATGAAACAAACTAAATTTTCCATTTCCAAATGAACAAAAAAAACCAAATTTGTCAAAAGCAGAAATAGAAATCAAATTCCGTCTAAAAGACGGTAAATAAATGCAATAAATGTCTCATCAAGATCCAAATAAAACCCAGTCTTTAACAATAATCTGAACTTTCCAATTGCCTCAACTTGAAACTTCTTGCCATCACCCACATAGATATATCTTTCAACATCATTTGGTTTTCGGCAACTCAGGCAACCCTGCATAGATACACTGATGTGAGTGGTTGCACCAGAATCTATCCACCATTTGTGTACAGGTACTGAAATTAAATTAATCTCAGAACAAACCAGATTAAGAAGCATACATTTCTTATCACGTCAAGCGTGATAATTACTTCAATGCTTCTTTATATGCCCTTCAACTCCACAGAAGAAACAACCAGTACCTTCCGATTGAATCGGTTTCTTTTGTTTTTTTCTTCTGAGATGTTATATCTGCAGCTTCCTTATCCTTTTTTTTCTTTTGTTTTCCCTTGTCCTTAGAGGATGAGGCTAAATGAGCACTCTCTGTCTTTTCCAGCTTCAGCATATCCTCCTCTTGAACACAGTGTGAGATGAGCTCATTCAGAGACCAAGTCTCTTTCTGACAATTGTAGCTCATCTTAAACTGGTTGAACTGAGTGGGGAGGGATATCAGAACCAGATGCACTAGCAAGTCCTCAGAGAGTTCAAACTTAAGTGCTTTCAGTTTTGAAGCCATATGAGACATCTCTATGATATACTCCCTAATATTGACTTTGCCTTTATACCTCATTGAAATAAGATTTGTCAAGAGCGTACCAATTTCAGCTTTTTCATTCTTGACAAACCTCTTTTCAATATCCGCAAGCAACTACTTAGCCGTAGTAATCTTTTCAGATATTGTGCCCCTAAATACTTCTGGAATGGCTTTCTTCATGATCATTAGACAAATGCGATTTGACTTCTCCCACCTCTCAATGTCCCTCTTTTGTTCAGAAGAACTTTCAGCAGTGAGAAGTGCAGGAGGAGGAGACCTTAACGCAAGATCGAGATCCATGACTCCGAGAACAATCAAAAGATTCTCTTGCCATGACTTGAAATTAGAGTCATTTAGTATATGAATTGAATTGATGTTGGCACTAATATTGACAGGATTTTGTAAAGCTGAATCTAGAGAATAATGAACAAAAATAACAAGCTCGCATTAGTTCATTAACCAAATAATAATAATAATTTCAAATAAATGTAAACCCCATCTCAAGATATCGGGATTCCATTAATATTTTATCTTTGGACAACAATATTAATTTCTTAGTGATATCTTGGTGTAGTAATCAAATACTAATGATAAATAACATATCAAACAATAAATCTTCCTCTGGGCCGAGTCATTGTTCACATGTAAACCAAATAATCACCACGCATTTATTACACATGCAATTCTATTAAATATTAACCTTCTTTTGGGCTGATTAATATTCATACAAGTTACATGCACACAACCTTTTATATTTCAAGATAAAATCAATTTTAACAAGAGAGGTCACTTTGGCGACATATTTCTTCAATCAATTTATCTCAAAATATATATCCAAAATATAAATATTTGAAATTAAAATTATACCGAATCGATCCTTAACTTGTCAAAAAATTGACCTTAAGAGAAAATTCTTTTAAAAAAAATATATGTGTATATATATTTTTAAAACAAGCCCAAATCCAAAGTAAAACCTTAATAGCCTTAAAAAAAATTATGAACAGTAATCCGATGAACAGTAATCCGATGAACGGTAATCGGATGAACAGCAATCCAATTTTTTTTTTAAACAGTAATCCGATTTTTTTTTTAACAGTAAACGATGAACAGTAATCCTTTTTTTTTTTTTATGATTCAATATAAAGTTGCTATGATACCAATTGTTAGATACCATACAAAAATTACACAATAGATCTTTATGTCAAATCACCAAGAAATTATATATAAAATATGCGGAAGTATACCTGAATCCATAACAAATAATCACGTTGTAGAGCCGTGCGATTGGCCTTCCAGATCTATACGTTTTTCTAAGAGAACCTTTTTAACTTTTCTCTCTAGTTTCTGTATGTCGATGGAAAATAGAAAAGAATCAAAGTCACATATGATCTGGGGACCATAACCGCTTTTTTATAGACAAATCTGCCTATTGGTATTTCTAGTTTAGCCCATCATAAAATCAGAAATTACTCATTAGATTTCTACACATAAAAAGCCCACACTCTATTAGATACATTAAAATCCAACTTAATTAGATCACTTTTAATTGGGTCCAACCATATTAGACAGTTTACAATACATGATTATTTCACATATATATGAGCCAATGTTGGATAATGATCCAACATATTTATATAAACTTTATAAAAGATTTGAAACATAAATTCTATCAAGTTGAAACTATAAGTAAGGATTCTTAAATTAAAATCAAACAATGTGAATGCGATCTATTACATCTATATAGCAAAGTATAAAAAAAATCATAATTTAAAGATATCTAATATATGAATTATGAATTTTACAATATTTTATATTTCACCGGCTATGAATTACAACTTATAAATGCAACCACCAAGCCACAAACGAATTCGAATCACCTCCCTCTACTACTGCAATTCAAGCTCAAAGAGTGTGAACACTCAACCACAGGAAATCATGACTCCTCATCCTCGCGAAATTCTAAATGAGCCGCCCTTTTGCTAAGGAGCCCCACTGACGTAGAAGCTGTTGTGGTGAGCTCACTTAGCAAAAGGGTGGGCGCACGTAAAATTTCCCATCCCCATCTCCTCTCGGGCCAACCTAAGGAAATTTCTAAATGAGTAAACTATTGTTTTAGTGCGCTCTTACAAAGTTGTAAAAAATTATAAGTTGGTAATTTTCTTTTGTGAGAATTAGTCCCAAATATTAAAACCATTAGAAAACACAGGAGGGCCACTAACACCAGTGGCGTGCTCATTTAGAAATTCCGCAACCCAAACCCTTTTTAAAAGCACCTGTTATTGTTCCCAACTGTCTTCAGCACTTCAACCTAGACCTACCCATCTCACAAGCGAACTACTTTCTCAACTCAACTTAAATCCATAGAGACAACAATCGAAAACCACTATTGAAGCGCGGTGGTGAGCGATAGATGTCCATGGCTTGAGCCACATCTGCCGCGAAATGATTTGATGGATTAGGCACCACAGCGTTCACTGAATCAAGGATTGTCAACACACAGGCTATAAGACGACAGGTGTGTATTGTGTCGAGGGGTCCTAATTTGGTAGGCCGCGTACTCTTATTCCATCCCCTAAATCGGGAGCGCCATCTGCCTCCATTTATTGGCGCTAAGAGAACCTCCTTTAAATCCAACTCCAAATCAGACTCGCTATTCTAACAGAAAACCAGAAGGGAGCAGCAAAAATGCCATCTGATCCTTTGCCCTCCGTCTCAAACTCAATCAGGCTCAAGTATCTCAAGCTTGGCTACCAATACTTTGTCAACCATTTCTTCACTCTTTCACTGACCACCATTATCCTCGCCGTGGCCCTCGAGCTTGTCCGCCTCGGCCCGCAAGAGCTCCTCACTGCCGCCCGGCCCATCCTCCGCCTCTACCTCCTCCATCTCATCTGCTCCGCCTTCGTCCTCATCTTCGTCGCCACTCTCTACTTCACGTCCCGCCCGCGGCCGATCTACTTCGTCGACTACGCCTGCTTCAAGCCGCCTTTCAACTGCCGAGTCCCATTCTCGGCGTTTGTGGAGCACACCAGGCTCTTTCCCTTCTCCAACGAGAAGTCCGTCGAGTTCCAAATGCGGATCCTGGAACGGTCCGGCCTCGGCGAGGAGACCTGTCTGCCCCCAGCTAATCAGTACCTGCCGCCTCGGCCCAACATGGAGGCGGCCCGGGCGGAGGCCCATCTTGTCATCTTCTCTGCCATCGACGATCTTTTGCATAAGACGGGGCTCAAGCCCAAGGACATCGACATACTGGCCGTCAACTGCAGCCTTTTCTCTCCGACGCCGTCTCTGTCGTCCCTAATCGTCAACAGACACAAGCTCCGCTGCAACATCCGCAGCTTCAGCTTCTCGGGGATGGGCTGCAGCGCTGGCCTCATCTCCATCAACCTCGCGCGAGACCTTCTGCAGGTGCAATCCGACTCCAACGCGCTCGTCATCTCCACCGAGATCCTCACCGCCAACTACTACACCGGGGACAACAGATCGATGCTGCTCCCCAACTGTTGTTCCGGATGGGCGCCGTGGCCATCCTCCTCTTGAACTGCCGCAAGGACAAACGCCGCTCAAAGTACCGCCTCATGCACGTCGTCAGGACCCACAAAGGCGCCGAAGACAAGGCCTACCGCTGCGTCTACGAAGAGCAAGATCCAGATGGCAACTCGGGCATCGCGCTGCAGAAGGATCTGATGTCAGTGGCGGGCAAGGCGCTGAAGTCAAACATCACGGCAATGGGCCCTCTGGATATGCCAGCGTCGGAGCAGCTGCTGTTCTTGCTGTCGATGGTCGGCCGGAAGATCATCAATCCCAAATGGAAGCCGTACATTCCGGACTTCAAGCTGGCGTTCGAGCACTTTTGCATACATGTGGGAGGGAGGGCCGTGATCGATGAGCTGCAGAAGAGACTGCAGCTGTCGGCAGAGCACGTGGAGGCGTCGAGGATGACGCTGCACCGGCTCGGGAACACGAGCAGCAGCTCGCTGTGGTACGAGCTCAAGTACATCGAGTCCAAGGGGCGGATGAGGAGAGGGGACCGGGTGTGGCAGATCGGGTTCGGGAGCGGGTTCAAGTGCAACAGCGCAGTTTGGAAGTGCATGCGGACTGTCAGGACGCCCGTCGACGGGCCGTGGGCCGACTGCATCGATCGGTATCCGGTCGAGATACCGCACATCGTCAAGCTCTGATTATCGTTCCTGCAGCTGCTGGTCCAGCTGCTGCTACTACTACTACCAGTACTGTTAAAATTTTAAATTGGTTAAAAAAGAGAAGAAAAAAAAAAAAAAAAAACCGAAGGATCAAAATTTTTTCAAAACCTCCATAAACTTTTGTATATTATGTAAGACCTGCGGAATTTCAAATCTCATAAAAAAAAAATCCTAAATGAAGTAATGGACAAGATTAATTGATCGACTTGAAAACACAACAAATATACACTTTCCGTACAATAGCACATATAAACTGTTTGAGTAAAATATACTAAATTAAGAAGTATGTATTTAGAAAAATCAGAAAATATTTATGACTACATTTATAATTGATCCATTAATCTTTCAGCTAATACCATTTGGGACCTATGGTAGTTTACGTAATATAAATAGTTTATGGGGATTTTTGAAAAAATATGATCACTTTGTGATATTTTTTCTACTTTAGCCTTATATTCTTATTGTCGAGTTATTGAATTAGCTTGATTCCTTTATTGCACTCTGAATGTATTGGACTTGGATGTTGGAGATTATTTATAGCTTGTGAGAGGGGCATGAATATTGTAAAATTTGACTTTAAAATGAATAAATGATCAGTTTATTCCCGGTTCTTGTGATGTTCTGACTAAAATTTCTTTTTGGATGTGTTTTAATTTAGTTCTCCTTTGAGGGGCAGAATTAATCTTTTTAAAATGTAACTATGCCACATAGGTTCAATTTGGAAATTCATATTATTACGAAATATTCTCATAATTCGAGATTTTTTTTCAATTATAAAATGAAGAATATTTGTGTGCTAGGCAAAAATTTATAGTTTAAAATTAGAATCTTACCGACATATCATGATATTTGAAATTTTATTCCTAAGCATAATTTAAATTTCATATTTGGACATCATATATTAACAAATTAGTTTTCCATTATATATATATATAGACACACACAAGGCACCCTTGTTCACCAACATACTTAAGTTACAATTGTCATCTATTCGCACACAATTATTAATTTATCCATATTATGTGACAACACGTCATGACCCTTTACTGAGTGATGGTAATTGATATATTCATGGATCAATTTTTGGCTCGTTGTATATAAATTTTGAATTAAAAATAAAAATTTTATTTTTTTAATTTAAAATTTACATAAGAAGGATCAAAATTTATCTGTAGGCATGTCATGTGTTTATTATCATCCCTACCTCCAGATTGCAAGTATGTATGAGATCATATCATGTACCAAACATTAAAAGGACAGCTGGCAAATGTTGTGTATAATCATACTGAGATGTTGTTTTCTCAATTAATGTCGATAGTTACTAGATGCGCACCATGTATTTTTAGTGAGCCCAAAAAATTAGAGAAAAAATAATTCTTCCTTCAAATTTTTTAGACTCGCTAAGAAAAACATGGGGCGCATCTAGTAACTCTCATTAATGTCCCTTCTCTCTACATGTGCACAACATACACGGGTTCACGTACGTCTTCGTGCAAAAAAGAAAAAAAAAAAAAGAAAATGTAATATTGTCATAATAATTGATACGCAAGAGATTTCAATGTTGGATATAATATATAGTAAATAAATTAACAAAGTGGTGATGACCGTCCGACACAAAGTAATAGTATTAGAAAGTCAAGATACATAAGAAGAATTTCTTTAAGATTAGGAAATAATTTTCACTCATAAAACTTGGATGAATAATGCATAGACTCCACTCCTATAAATGGGGTCTGGAAAACTAGGTGATAACTCCAAAACCTAAAAACATGTTATAACCTGTTAGGAGTTTAAGACAACTTACAAAAAGTCTTTTACATAATTCAAAACTATACAAGAATCTAAATAATTTTTAGCCTTGCCAAGCAGTCAAATGTAATGTAAACATTCTCTTGTGCCAATGCATTCATATAAAACATTCTTGCCAATGAGCCTTAGCTCAAATAGCATCACCCTTCTTGCAATTTGCGAGAAGTTCTGAATTCGACTCTCAGTGAAAACTCAATTTAGATAATATTACATAAAGCATGTGTGTGAGTTTGATTAAGGCAGTAACGAGTGTCTAGAAGACACGGTTAATTTTCTTTCTCCCTAAAATAATTATTTTTTCATAAAGGCTTAAGACAACCCCTTTCTTGCCAACAAAAAATCAAAGTGCTATTATTATTTTCTGATATTTAACATGCAAAAATAGATTTAATTATTTTATGACTATCATTGGATGTTTTAATAAGAAAATATGAATTAATTTTAATCATAGATTTGATATTAACAAAGATTTTAGAAAATAATAATATTGATTAATTCTTTAGTTTGTGAAAATTTAAAACCAAAATGGAAAAGACAACCATGGGGAACAAGAGACAAAACTATGAAATTTAAAATTTCTACTCAGAAATAGAAATTTTTGAGAAGTTTTCAGTTGGTCATCCAAATATTTATCTAGAAAAATATCATGAATAATATTGATTGAGTATTTAGTTTTAAAATATAAAAATAAAAGAGAAATAAAACTTTTATTTATAATAGAAAATTCTAATAGGATGATTTCAGATGGTTTTAATATTCTAAGCTATCCAAACACTTACCTAAATGTACGAGGATCCGAGTCATGTGTATGAACGATATATGACCACAGTAATAGAAACAATAAAAAATAGGGGTATTTACAGATTTATCTCTTAAATCTTTATAAATTATAATTTAGTCTCCCAAATCTTCATATTTAGGATTTAGTCTCCCAAATTCTCTAAGTTACTACAATTTAGTCCCTCTCTCTAACTTCCGTTAGCCCAGTTAATTTTTTGACCTAATTTTTCCATTTTACCCTTACTTAATTCATTCTTCTCTCTTCCTTCTCTTTTTTCCTTCTCTCTTCCTCCTCTCTTCTCCTTTTCTTCATTCTTCCTCCTCTCTTCTCTTTTCCTCTTCCTCATCTCTTCTCCTTCTCTCTTCTTCCTCTCTTCTCCTTTTCTTCATTGGGTTCATTGGCTTCCCCCTTCTTCATCTCTTTTATCTCTCTATTCTTTCCCATTTTTCTTCATTGAGGTATTTAAGTTATTTTATTATTTTAAATAAATAAAAATTAAATTATGCCGTTTATTTGGACGGAAAAACTAACGGAGGACTAAATTGTGATAACTTAGAAGATTTTGGGAACTAAATCCTAAATATGAAGATTTGGGGAGTAAATCATAATTTATAAAGATTCAAGAGACAAATCTTTAAATACCCCCAAAAAATAATAGCGCACTAAGGCCAATGCTTTTGATCTTTTCTAGCTGTCAACTGAAATAGTTTTTGACTTTTTCTAGAGGATGACCTACCTCTAAGCAAATTAAGAGATCCTACTCCCTAGGTGCTTGTTCTATGTATATACAATAATAACAACAACTAAATTTTTTATTCAAAGTAGTTGGTTATTATATGAATCTTAAGAGAATAATATCAGATCGACCACATGAATGATCTTTATCTATTCATTCATATTGAGTAATATATTTTCATTTAAGTCTATAGTCACCTCCATTCATATTTTCTTTGGTCGTCCTTTTCACCATTTAACTTGTTCTAAATTGATAAATTCTACTCATTGAATTAGTGCATCTGTATATCTCCGTTGTACATGATCAAATCATTATAGACAGTTTTCTCGCATCATCTCTTCGATAGGAGATCTTAGCATAAATATTATCATTTCTTACTTTATCTTACCTAGTTTTACTGCACACCCATCGAAGTATATCATCTTTACTATATTCATTTTTTGTGAATGGAGTCTCTTAATTTATAACCCAACATTCGGTACCATATAGTAAACTTGGCCTAATAGAAGTCTGTAAGATTTTCTTCTACATCTATGTTTACCTAATTACAAAACTATATTTTTGGTTATCATGTCAATGACATTTACACCATCACACACATAAACAGAAAATAGAGGCCTATTAGATAGTAATGACTTTGGGAGTTGCACATATGTAGGAGCGCCTGGGTGCATAAATTTTGACGATTATCTCTCCATCTTTCCTGAAATGGAAAAATGGCCGTTTGTTGTCTTCCTCACGAAAAAATTAAAATATATTCAACAAGAAACAACAAACTTTCATGTTAAATGCACGTTGTCTAGACTATATAGTTAAGTTACTGAGGGGTTGAGAATTGGCAGGTCCACGGGCAATTTTTTGGCCCGCTCTATTTAAAATTTTAATTTAGAAAAATAAAAAATTCCCTTTAATTCAAAATATTTGAATTCAACAGACCAAAATTAGCCCGTGGATCATTCCTATAGTTACTGTACAGATCATTACTGACGTGACTCTTAAGAATCCCTAACTGCAACCTTAACCATCTGTTGAGGGCGATGAGAATGAATTCATCCTGTTAGCATGCGAGGCCACAAGAAAATAAATGGAAGCATCTCCTCCAATCATTGTTGGTTCCTGCAATCATCCTAGGGCTAAGATAACAATATAAAATTGTTTCCAAAAAAAAAGAAAAAGAAAAAACTGGTGCTGACATAAAAATTCATGCATTTTAGGTCCATGGCGAAAGCCTACTGTAGGAGCTACCAGTGAACGGAAATTGGAAAATTCTAAATGCACCTATCTTTTTCCAAAATACACCCACTTTTTAGTTCACTGTTATTACAAGTTTGACATTTTAGATTTTGGACTAATTTACCTTTATCTTCCCGGTTATATTCTATTCTAAATAACCAACACATTAACCCTAATATGAAAATCTTTCCCCTCTTCTTTGTCTCAGCTTAAACTGCTAAACTCAAAAAAATGTCATTTATTTCTAACAAAAATATTCTCAAACCCCAATCTAAATATTTCTCATTGGGATTTTGAAGTGATTTGAAGACAATGGGAAAGATAGAAAACAGTGAGAAGAGAGAGTACTCAGTAAAAACCCTTGTTTTTGAAATTTAACATGTGCATACTTTGAAGGTATGCATATTTAGAAAAAGTTGGACGCATTTAGTATTTTTCGAAAGAGACCAAATCTCAAACATGGTCAACCATTTGCCATATTTTCCACGATAAACATCGCATGATCTTTTCTATCAAATAGAAAATGAAGATATCCAGGATATATTATAACTCATTCATCACCTCCTATAGATACCCTCCTATCTCCATCAGAGAAATGAAGGATTCGGGGACAACCAAAAAATAAAGAGAATTATCTCGAGTGATTGTCTCTTTTCCATCAATATATTACCTGCAGGACAACCATTTCCTTTGAAAACATAAGTTTAAATCTCTCTCGACCGAACCTCCTCATATCCATGTGTTATCTACATCATTATCTTTTTTTACTATTAAGTTCATGCTGAGTTCTATCCAGCCAATCTAGTCGGATGAATTTAGCACAAACAAGTAGTAGCAGTTGTGCTTACTTGTAGAATAGAAAGAAGATAATAGATCATTAATGTGCATCACAATATATATATTTTTTATTAATCAAACTCATACACACATATATTTTTTACAATACTATCCAAATTGGGTCCCACCAGGAGTTGAACTTAAAACCTTTTTTGAGACAGGTAATACCACTTGAGCCAAGACTGTATCACAATATATAAACATAAGTGTATGGCTATGATATTATACTTATATAATGAGTTTATGGTACTACTGATAGTATTTAGGTGTAAATGCTATCAATTAGAGATGGAACTTGAATTCAAAAATGGGATGTGCCAATATTTAAGTCGAAGACTTATATTAATAAAAGCATACTAAAAGTATCTATTATTTATTGATAGTAAACAAAAGCACAAAAAGAAAAAAAAAATTAATGTTAAGAATTTGTCCATGTATCTAGTTGACTTTGTAGCATATGTAATATATTTATATTTTTGTAAATAAGATGCATCAACTTATCTAACTAAAAAATTAGTTATGTATTTAAAATTTAACTTTAAATTTCACTTGCATTTTTTATCAAATAAGTAAATGACAACAACACATGGTCAAAAATATTATCAATATATTTCATTTAAGACTAAAATATTACCTTGCTGTTTAACGAAAGAAAATCGCAACAATGGCTTATAGTAAATAAGAATTTGGAATAAAAAAGCGAAGCGATGTTTCTCGCATAACAAAAGAAAAAAAAAAGAGATGGAGATTACAACTGTGTGATGTTAATGCTAATTGATTGATTAAATTAATTAACACTAATGACTTTATTTTTTTTTAAATAAAAACGGCCATAATTAGGTGGGCTATTTGTTTGGGTTGGGGGGATTATCTATTCTGATAGTGTGATTTATTCTTCATAAACTATTTACAATTAAAATTTCATAAGAATTGGTTTTGATTAATGGATCAAGCATGAACTTTGCTACAGATACTAATCTAAGTAAAGAAACAAAATCAATAATACTAGATACCGAGAATTTCGAATCTATAAGTAAAAGAATGTGTTAACTAAATTCTATAAGGTTGTGTTTGGTTTGAAATAAAATGGAAGAAATAAAAAGAAAGAGAAGGGAAAGTAGAAATGTAAAGAAAAAGAGGTGAAAATTAGTTTCCTTTGATGCTTGGTAAGTAAGAAAATATTATATTTTCTTTTAAATTTTCTCTCAAACTAAACAATAGAAAATATTTTCTCTCATTTTAAAAAAAAAATTATACTGCTGCATAAAGTCCAGATTTCTATCCAAAAATAGGCCTCACCCTTACCATAAGTTCGAAGTTTTGGTACAGTAAAAGTGAACACTTATTTCTCTTCTTTTCCTTCATTTTCTCTCAAAGCGAATAGAGCCCAACTAAATTCTCTCTTAAAGCTTGATTGTGGGGGACAAGCATCAATTGATCTATTCTAAAATGCGCGGCATGTATCAATATGTCCAATATGAGCAGGGAGATCGGGATAAAGATTCGATACTGTAATATCAAAACATATTTTCTTAAAGTAGGTGAGCCACCAGTTCAGAAAAAGTTACGTGAGCTACCAATAAAATTATAGTGATCCAACAATTTTTCTTTAATTTTTTTCAAAAATTAGGATCTTTATCTTTTTAAATTTAATAAGATTAAATTTAATGAATTTTGGAATTTATTTACACTTTTATCAAGTAGATACAATATATTTATTCATTGTAACTGTTGAACTTTTTATCAATTTGATAGAGTACCAAATAAAAACTAAAATCTAAGAAACTGAGTATGAGTGAACCCTAAATGGTCGAGATTTGGAAATGAACTACAGTTCTGATAACTTACATGAGCTGTCAGCTCATTTCTATTTTTCTCTTTCTCAAATAGATATCCACGTAAATTTGAGAAAACCTCTTAAAGTTTAATTATAAGGAAAAAAAATAAAAAGAAGTAAGTTACGAATCATTATTTTACTTAAAAAGATGATTCTTTGGGCACAGAGCACTGGTTTTTAGAACTTTCAAATGGTTATGCTATGTGTATGTTTGACATTTATTTTTCCATATAAATTTCAAAAAAAGTTTATTTCGTTTTGTATTATTATTATTATTTTAAATTGGAGATGAATGACATGGCTAGAGACAAGGCTTGTTGGCATATAGTTTTATCTTGTTTTGTATATTTTTAATGCCAAATGAAAGATAAAGAAAAGAAGGGAACCATCTAACTTAAATCTGATTTTATTTTGTATTGTTAAACTAAAACAAAAACAAAAAAAGAGTGGAATATATTAAGGGGAAAAAAAAGGTAAAAAAGAGGGATAATTAGAATTTGACTTGGGGACGTCCTGAAACTAATAGAAGGATTTCAAAAAGAAGAAGTAAAAAATACTTATCCTAGCTGTCATAAAAAAGAGTCGGACAAAGATGAAAGATGTATATTCTTACAATCTCAATCTATCTGGTTCTTCTTCTCGTAGAGAAGAAAATGGATGGGTGCAAGGATTAATATTTGGCATGTTATAGTAAAAAATTTGAAATAAAAATATAATTTTATTTTTCTAATTCAAAATTTTGAGTAGAATAGACTAAAAGTTGACTTTTTACATGCCTAATCTCATCTCTTACCTCTCAATTCCCTTTCAATCCTTCGGTAAGGCATGGCGGATTCATATTCACATTCACATCCAATAAACCAATCTGTGGGGAACTTCTAAAGGGGCACAACTTTTTTCCTAGTGAGCCCAGATTTCCTAGTGAGCCCAGTAAGTTTTTGCTAAAAAGGAAAATTTCTTAGTGAGCACATATTATATTCTCAAAATACCCTTCCCCCTATATCTCCTCTCCTCTTCCTCTTCTCTCCTCATTTCTCCTCCAAACCCTAACCCAAACTTCCACTCATCCTCTCCCACGTCCACTCATCCTCTCCATTCTTATTCTCTCCTCATTTCTCCTTCCAAGTCTCCCTCTCTCTCTCTCTCCCATTCATAAACCCCTGCTACTCTCCCTTACGCCGCTGCAGGCCGCCGCCGCCGAGCTTCCTCCGCCGTCGCCGCCGAGGTCCTGCCGCCGCCTTCCCGCCATTACTAAGTAAGTTTTTCAAATTTAGTAATATTTATTTTAAAATTTAGTTTTTATTATTTTTGGATTAAACAACTTTTCAAATATTAGGGTTTGGTGATTTTGTTGGGTTTGGAAGGAGGAAGAGGGGATGAGATAGCAAGTTTAGTTGTAGCATTTTTTTGTTCATTTTAATTTTTAATATTTAGATTATAATTATTAAGAAAATTTAATATTGTAATTCCAATTGTAAAATATGCGAAATTTAGTTATTTTTTTATAATCATGAACGCTAGTATTAAAATTTATTAGTTAATTATGAAGTTTGATGGTATTGTCCTAATGGATGATTAAGTTGCAAAAGATGGTTTTAGTGTCTTTAAAATTTAATATTATACTATCTTGCAGCAAAAAAAATAGACAAAAAAAGATATTTGTAGCAAATTTTACTTTGTAAGTTCATACTTACATGTACAGAAGAACCACCAGAAGAGCAAGCAGAGGAACAAAGACAAGATCAATCCACTCCTGATACACCCGATACGACATTTATGTCTCGAACCAGAAGCAGACGTCAATCCCCGAGGAAGACAAGGAGACAGTGATTAGATTATATTAGTTGTGTATTGATATGGATGTTGTAAGAAACTTCAAGTGGCCGGTGTAATTATTTTTTTCAAACATTTTGAAGAATTTGTAGAATATATGGTTTTTGTTTGTAATGAACCCTATTATTTACTTTTTATTCGAGGAATATATACACTACATTTGTATTTGATCTTATTTCTTTAATTTGTATGTGATCTTGTTTGTTTTATACGTAGGGGACCTTATTTATAATTTTCACTATATCATTGTATTAGTTATTGTATCGTTGTATCATTGTATCGGTGTATCAGTGTATCATTAATCGTTATATCGGTGTATCAGGAGTATCATTGCATTTGTGTATCAGGAGTATCATTGTATCGTTGTATCAGTGTATCAGTGTATCAGTGTATCATTGTATCGGTATATCGATGTTTCAGTGTATCATTGTATCGGCGTAGTAGTGTATCATTGTATCGGCGTATCGATGAATCAGTTTATCCATATATTATTGTATCGGTGTATTAGTGAATCATTGTGTCGGTGTATCAGTGTATCATTGTATCATTTTACTTCCTTCACTATATTTTTGTAATAATATATAATTAGTTGTTAATATAAGTCCGTAAAGTGACGTTAAATTGGATAAACTAATGATATATCAGTTTATTACATAAATAGAGTGGGTGAGATATCCGGAGTAGCAGATCGGGTCAAGCCCCTGTCCAGACTGGCAGTCCGAACAGGACTGGTCCGTTCGGACTGACAGTCCGAACAAGGCCTCCCTGTTCGGACTGAGAGTCCGAACGGTAATAGAGCGGGAGCGGGAGGCCTGGAGCGGGAGGCCTGGAGCGGGCAAAATGGAAAAATTTTTTAGAGGGTAAACTTGATATTTTTGAAAGTTATTAACTGGGCTCACTAGGAAAAAAGTTGTGCCCCTTTAGAAGTTCCTCAATCTGTGCCCGGCTCGCATTCGGATCCCATAATACAACCCAAACCCAACCCTAAATCAAGGGCAATGTAGTCATATCGTAACTGAAGAAGTGGGGTAGGGAATGGGGAAATTCTAAATGCGCACTACACTTAACTTTGTGAGCACCACGTCCTATGGTAAAGTGATGAGCAACATAGGGAAAACGGTGGAAGTCAAGTGAGGTGCGCATTTAGAACTTCCCATTAGAATTTCCCAGTGAATGGGAAATTCTAAATGAGCCCCTTGCTAAGTGAGCCTACCCCTCTTGAAAAGAGTGAAAGAGTGTTTTACTAAGGGAGCCCACCATTTTTATCCCATCTACCCCTAGCTTCTATTTTCTCCTGTTGCTACCCTCTATCTCTCTCAATGATGTTGCTACTCTCTATGTCGTTCTCTCTATCTCTATCAATGCTGTCGTTGCCCCCCACCCCCCTCATCTCTCTTGGCGGTGGTCGAGAGGCATGTGCCTGAGCCAGAGCTGAGGAGTACGAGACCAGTCTCTAGGACGCTATCATTCTGTTGGCAATGAGATGGACGAAATGATGAGAAGGATCAGGAGGGGTCATTGAGATGAAGTGATGCTTCTGGAAAAGCATCATGACCTTTCCGACTACTGATGCAGAAATCAGCTGATGAGACTCATGGAGAAAGGAATGAAAATCAGAAAGGTGTCTACACCTCCGAGAAATCGACAAAAGATTGCTTCTCTCTTTTTAGAGAAGCACGTCGAGCGACGTCCATCTCTCGCCCGACAAATGTATTGAAAGAATGACCGATGAATCCCATATCTCTTTTCAAAATTTCTGCCCGCCTCTTTCCGTCACATCCGAATCATCGAAGACTAGGACTGGCATCTCGAAAGGAAGGCCGCGATCCATTCACAGTTTGAGTCTGTGCAAGATTCCTTCCTCACCAAGTAGTCTTATTGGTCGTCAAAAGGAGACAGTCGATCCCGGGGCGGCAAAGGCTTTTTCCAAGAACACTATTTCGGGCTGCCCGGCCTGGGACAGTTAGTTGATTGGATAAGAGGGGAGATCCGCGAAGGGAGTCTCACAAAAGAAACTCGTCGGGGAGAAAACAAAGGCCGACAACGAGAGGTAGCCCAACGGCTGCCCACTATTAAAGCACACAGTCGTCGGTTTCTTTTCGAATTCAGATAAGAAGATAGAAGAAAGAAAGCAAAACAGAAGAAAATGAAGGCTTTTTCCAGTAGCCAAGTACGGTGGGTTTACGCATCTTTCCGAATTGGACCTTCATCAAAGCGGATGCTGACCTCAGCATTCCCTCGTTGCTTGTTTACCTCTTTCCGAAGAATAACTATCAAAGACGAAGGTGTACGAACAGAATCTCGAACGGTCTCAGAGGCCGACGTTCACTTAATCAAATCGCGATTCCGGAACCGACTTTGACTGACATCCCATGGGACTGAGAAAACACGTTTTTTCGGAGCAAATTTCTCGCATCAACTTCCCGTCCGACGTCGCATGTTTCTAGACATGTTTCCAGCATGCCTCCCGCGTTCATCCTGAGCCAGGATCTGGGATGCTGCCGACTTTCTCGTATACTCGAGCTGGGCTAGCCTCGAGAAAGGAGAAATCGGAGAATTCATCAGTACGAGCTGAACGAAGAGCTTGATCTCCCTGAGAATTCAGAATGACGCACCACCACCTACCGACTAGTTCGCTTGGGCTGCTATGTGGTTCTCCCTTGTATTGCCGTATACAGAATATACTCTCTCTGGGCTCGTGTAGTTTTGCCAATTCATTCACCAGTGGAGTGGTCTCATTCCTACCAGTAGTCGTTTTTGGAAAAGATCCATCTGGCTAGTGAACAGCATAGGGAAAAAACGAGCTCTTCCGTTTGACATGAAAAAAAAAAAAAACCAAAACTCTGCAAAGGAGATTTTGGAACTTTCTCTAGTTGAAGACGGAGATGGATATTCCCAAAAATGTGTTGACTTCTAGTTCGGAGTCGGTCAAAATTTTCCGGAGGGGCGTAGCGAGCGCCTTTTCTTGTGGCGCAGCTTTTATTCGACGATTTTTTCTTTTCTCACTATCGAATTCACCTTCTTTATTTGCAATATTTGAGTCTTTGGGGTACTTTGGAATTACATTCCGTGCCGAAGATTTGTGCTTGTGGGCTAAGGTGAATATAGCAGACCAGCAGATCTGGTGGCCGACAATCGTTCGGACTTGGTAAAGGTTGTCGCGACACCTATAGTAGGACAGAGGACTTATCGTGTGTCTCATCTCAAATTTTGATTTCCCTCGAACTCAGATATGATTTTTTTTAGTCTGTATTCGACAATGGAAGGTAAAGGGAGCACTAAACATTACATCTCGAGATCTCGAAAGTGTCAAGTCGATGCATCAAACGGAAAGACAGGAAGCCGAGAAGTCAGGCAGAGAGACCGTACGTGCTCCCGTGCGCACTTCCATTTTCTTTGTAGGGTCTCGAAGACTCAAGAAAGCTGCCAACTATACCGCAGCAAGCGAGGCAGAGTAATTGGTCGACTCATCAGGCTCATGACCTGAAGACTGCAAGTTCGAATCCTGTCCTCGCCGGAGCACGTCGAGATGCTAGGGGAGCCGGTGAAGGAGATGCATTTTGAGTACAACCACTGGTGGTACTGGACTGGATCTAGGGGAATAATATCTCTCGCACTTTTCGCAAGCACCATCTCTTTCCCATAACGATTAGGAACGAGCAAATCAAGAATTTCACTTCGAATTCCGGACCTCAATGCCGGCCGGCCTACCGACGAAAGAGAATCAACGACGTTTAGTTCTGATCTGAGTAGGCTCAACATAGGGAATACTCTAACACCCTAGGAACTGAGGCCTGGCCATCCCATCCCGGTCGACGTTCGGGAGAAGTTTGTCCATCGACAGCTGAATATTTCTACCTCGAGGAAGCATGGTCGCCAAAGACTGTCGACCACTTTCTGATTGCTGGTTAATGAAAACCCTAGATCCGTCAGCTCAGTACTTTTCTGGTTGGTGTCCCCACAGTGCCCCCTCCATGCTCTTTGCGGCGGAGGTTGGATGGGGAAGCACAAATTCCGACTGTCTCTGAGCAGTGAAACCTACGACTGAGGGTCTTTGACGTTCGCTTCGATGGTCGACCTCTATCCAATGGACGGACTCGATCAACAAAGAGCCGTGAAGCCTCGAGTAGGGCGAGAATGTTAGATCCTCAATTTAACATCGAG
Organism: Dracaena cambodiana; assembly: GCA_036321105.1. NCBI lineage: Eukaryota > Viridiplantae > Streptophyta > Magnoliopsida > Asparagales > Asparagaceae > Dracaena > Dracaena cambodiana. Next base: position 31,615,680 of record JAYEPQ010000016.1, read on the forward strand.
TTCCTCCACCAGACATTGAGAGAGCAGTTGCTGATGTGAGATTCGAGGAGACTCGACTTGCTCCCCCTTACTAGGTTGGGTGCTGGGGTCGATTTTCTATTCCTCAGGGTCCTTCAGATCAGGTTCTTGCAGCTGAACATGCTTAAGGACATGAAATCCTGTTCTGCTCGGAACCCAGATCGGTACCTTCTTTTAAAGAGTCTTATTCGGCTGAATCAGCAGATTGAAAAAGGTGGGGATCCAGCTGCTGTATTGGACGACGAATCGAAAAAGACTGGCTGGTTTGGATTTTCTAGCGGGATCCTGATCCAGATCTATATCCAGGGATCCAAATCCAGTCGATGAAGTGGAACCTAACGGTGACGGGCAAAGGTACAATTGATTCCGGTCGTCAAATGCTTCATTCTATCAACAGTGCTCCGTCGTCAGGAATGATTGAAATCAAAGTTTGATTCAGTCCTTTCATCATCTTACCTGACCTGAAAAAGTTACGGCTCACTCTCGTGGGAGTGTGGCTATGAGCATTGTACTGTCAACGCTCTCCATCTTTTGAGAAAGGAGTCGACAGACTGATTGTGCACTTGCGTCAGTGGCACACATCCCGGCAGTGGTGCCCGGCGTTGCCCTTTTTGATGATACACCTGTCTCCCCTATTGATGTGAATCACTAAACCTCACCGAACTCATCGACTAGCGCATTTCTCAGAGGCAGAAGAATCTCTTAGAACATCTTGCTGGCTCATGAACGTTTCGACGAAATCTCCCAGGAGGAAATTCACTGTCCCTTCATGTTTTGCAGTCTTGCTGCTGTACCTCCTACAGCTCCCCCTATCGCTGTGATTGCGACGAGGTAGTAGAACTCAAACGTCCCCTGTCATCTTAATCCTGCGAGAGGAGTGACCCCTCAACATGATCTTGACTCACCAGACCATAGCGTAGCAACACCTGGAGATCTCACGATTGATCCAATGGACCGTCATCGCGGGCAATCATCTGACTCTTTCTTCGGCAGGAGAACGCACTTTCTACAGGACAAGGACTCGGTGGCTCTCCTATTCCTATATCATTCAGACGTCGGATGACCTCTCTTTCTCAGATGGGAGTCAAAGACCTAGGGTTTGACGGTGGACGCCTATTCGACGGAAGACCGTCACTCATCATTTCCACCGTTTCCTATGGAGATAAGACCTAATGGCAAATTGGATGGTCAGGGGTGGCACCAACATACGAGGATAAGGAGGAGGAGGAGGAGGAGGAGGAGGATGAGGATGATCAGTACGAGGAGGATGAGATTATTAAGGAGGAAATTGAGACTGAAGGAGAGGGGCAATGAGAAGGATCTGGATGGTTATAGAAGGAATAGTGAGGAGAAAGAAGAAGAAAAAGAAGGGTAGAAGAAAGATAAACGCAAGGAGGTAGAGAAGAAAAAGGAAGAACAAGCTGCATGTAGTGCTGACGGGTGGAGGCATGCATTTTACATGCATGACGATAGGTTCCATGAGAATGGAAGGGGCCTGCACAGGCATTTTTGTTGCATGAATCAGCTGTGGAAAGTATTTTTAAACTGATTATAATATAGGTTATTTTTTGTTATTGAAGTTGGTTAATTGATTAGTTTGTAGAGAGGAGAGTGCATGTTAATTTGTCTCCCATATGATATGTGCTTATAATGTAGACACTGTTTTTTAGTTTCTCTCTTATGGTTATAAAGTTTATTATATACGTTTGAATTGTATGATTGGTTTTTTAACATTTGACACAATTGCATATATGAGCATTTCTAGTAACGTGCATTTGCTTGATTTGTGTTATTTGTCTGTCTTTGTTATAGCTAATTTTGTTATTAGTACTTATATATTTGGCTTGGATTGTAACTTCATCTGTAATTCACCTACTCTTTTCAAAATATTTCTCATGTCATTTTCTTTAATTGTTGAAGCATACTTCATCTTCATTTATTTGCTATCCGGGGATTAGACTCCGAACAGTCAGCAAACCATTCGGAGTGTACATATAAGTCGTTTGGGATTTACATCTCGAACAACAATAGTTTGACATAAAGAAATACCTTGTTGTTCAGGGTTTAATACCCGAACACCATATACTAGTGAAGGAAAATTTTACTTCATATATCTAAACAAGTAGAATCCTCCAACATTATTAATTGCATGTTCCTATCATCCAAGTCCTTGAAATCTTCTCTAACTTCTCCATTTCCTTTTCTATGGTATTAGAATCAATTAAGGTTTGAAATTAGCTGAGATTTTAAATATAATAACTACTTGAAATTGTGAGGAGTAAGAAACTAGAGGGGAATTAGGGAGTAAGAAATTAGAGAAAGAATTGGAATTAGGGTTTAGGGCTTATGGGTTCAAAAGTTTGGAACAAGGGTTGGGAAATTTTTTTTTTTTTTTTTTGGCTGGTCAAACTATGCAAGGCATAATTTTTGTAATATTACCAAATTGAGTTCTTATTGGGAGTTAAATTCAGAACGTCTCATAAATTAAAGAGAAGTGATGCTACTCAAACTAAAGCTCATTGGTACAAGGGTTAAGGATTTCGTAGAATTGAAGAGGGGAACTGTATTGGGAAGAAAATAAGGATAACTTAACCATTGGGGAAAAAAAAAAATTCATTCGGTAGGCTCACTTAGCTAAATGGTGGGCTCATTTGGAATTTCTCTGTGCGGACATCAGAACCAAAGGGACTCTCAACTCTCTCGTCTCTCCGCTTCAGCGTTTGCCGGTGGCCACTGCTGAGGGGACGAAGCCACCCGCAGGCTTGGAATTTTTCCAAGGTCTTAAAGGTAATTTCCCTCCTCGTCGCTTATTGAAGTACCACCAATTTATTTCTATTAATTTTAACTTTAGGGTTTGTTCAGTAGCTCGATTTCTTTTTAATTGTTTCTTGTTCACTTTGATTGTTCTTCTTAATATCTAGTTATGCAAAGTTTAATTGATTCCAAAGTATGGATCTAAAATGAATTGATAGATTTAGTTCTTTTTTTTTTTTTTTTAATGGATTAGGTTTAAGAATATGCATCTCAAATGGGGCAAAATAGAAAAAAAAAAATTGGATTTTATCGGAATGTGTTGATCAAAGTCTTGAACTACAGTGGAAGAGAAGTTCGGATGGCATGAATTAGATTTAAAAATTTAAATTGCTCTTTACTTGAGAACATGCAGTCAGAATTAGAGCAAGCATAGCAAAATCTTTTCATAGACAATAAAGGGGTGCGCTTAAAATTGATGTTTTTTTATATCTTCATCCCTAGAAAAAAGTTGTTTTGATTGGGAATATTAATCGGGGTTGAGTTTAAACATAACCAATGTAGTGGTGTCATTTTTCCTCCTTTGAGGTTCTTAATTGATTATAGTCTATCAGGATCGATTTCATCAAACTCAACGGTAAAGATTTTGTCCAAAAATTTAGGGTTCAGTTGCATGAATCTTTTTTCAGCAGTCAGCCATAGCTACTAAGGTAGTATGCTCCATTAGAAAGGCGTTCTACATGTAACCTGTAAGCATTCGCTTATCAATGGTCCAATTTTTTTTTTTTTTGGCTTGCCGTAAAGGACTTAGTACCCAATGTTACCATCTCCCTTTTACTGTTAGAGGCTTTTTCTTTGATTTGTTGACACAAACACCAGTGTCGCATCTTGAAAGGTACATTTTGTGCCTGATGTGGAAACCCATAGTTAAATTGGAAATGTTTAGATACATGTATATTTACTATTTAACTCGTCTAATGTATGTATTTGGGTTGTTGTTCACATACAAAAGAAGAAATTGTAAAAATAATTTATAACCAAGTAGTTTAATTCTTGAGGGTTGCATAACATAGTTCATCATATTTTTCTTTTTAAGTTGACTAAATTTTTACATACTTGTAAGTGTCCGACATGGATGGACATGAGTATCATGCCCATATGGTCAGACATGCCAATATTTTGGGAGAAAGTGTCCTACATATAAGAGCATTCATGTCTCTAGTGAGATTGAATATAGTCATGGTAGCTGAAGTTAGTTTTAATTAAACTATTTATCTCTTTCTTTACTAACCCTTATTTATTTATTAAGGGGATATAAATTTGTATTGGGGACTTAAAATTGCTTGAAGGGTGTATGTTAGCAAAAATTTGGTAAAATAGGCACTATGTGATGGTGTAAGAAAGGAGACTGCTATTTTTTAACTGTATCCAATGTGAGATATTACTCGTAGCATGTATTTTCCATGTGTATTTGGCTTATTATTTGGCATTATTTCTTTTCTTTGTACAAGGCATTAACGGATCCAACTTAAGATACTTTTTCAATGAGTCATGAGTGAGAATATTTTTCTTCTATCTCCGTTCTATACTAGTTCATCCCCTATATCTCAACTTTCTTTTAAGTTATACTATGTAATACAAAATGTTCTACAGTAAACTAAACATTCCCATATGCCACAGTTCTAATGAGTTATGACAGCATGCAAATGCTGAGGGATATCAAACAAAATTTCAAATCTATTTCAAGCTTTGGATTTATAATGTTATCCTTAAAATCAACTTCCTGGCCCATATTCATCTATATTCAAGGATCTCAACCTTAATTGCATACTTCTATTAGCTCAAGCTTAGTGAGATAAGACCTTACCAAGACTTCTCTCTAGTCTCTCTACAACCAACCTCCATAATTCACCACCTCCACATTCCCTATCCCTTTTCCCAGGAAGTCTGGCAATTTAGACTGTACGGAAATGTGTGATCTCAATTTCTTCTCATTTAATAGTTTGCACTTGCAAAACCTTCAAATTTTAATTGAGTTTCTCTACAGCCTATTTAATTGGGAATTAGTCTGTATTCTATACATCTAACCTGTAACCAACATATCCCGATGAAGAAAGCAATAGTATTAACTGGAACCCTAGTTGTACCAATAAGTCATAGAGGATAGTGTAGGCAACACCCATATCTGATGCATTTCAGAAACTTAGTAATTTGATATGTCGATTTAATGTGTCGAATTCTCCTTACAATGTATCTTAAAATTCATTAAGGGATTCTAAATGCGATAGAGATTTACCAATGAGTAAGATTTACTAAACAAATGCATGACTTTCACAATTCAACTTTATTTGTAGATATTTATATATTACCCACTTTGCAATGAGGATTATGATTGTTCAGATAAGATTGATTATACATAGAAAATATTGATTTGTGTCTCAGAAATTTATTTTACAGTACATAAGCTACGGTACCTAAACATTTTAGTATATCTATGCTTGCATGCTTGCTTGGGTGACTCTTGTTCTACTTAGGACATATTTATATCTCGAATTTTTAAGATTTACCTTTCTAAGAAGCCCATACTACTTTCCAAGATTTAAAGTATTGGTATTGGTATTGATAAATGATTTAGGGCCGGCAATATCAAGCAAATTGCATTGGCAATACCAGATTGTTCTAAATAATCCAGATACGGCCAATATATCTATGATATATTGTTTTTCTGGGGTCATATCATTTGTGCATGTATTGACTGATATTTGTAATATTGTCCGATATATCACCCCTATATACCATCACATTACCTGATATTGAGTTTTAACTTAGTAATAAGTTTGGCCTTCACCCAATATCATTTTTATGTATGAGGAAAAATTCAAGTTTTTTCACTTTGCTTAAATCAACTAAAATTTAGATTGATGCCATGAAAACTTGAGAGATGGAATTTCCCTCAAATTTCAAGAGTTAAAAATATTAGAGATCTACATTGCTAAGTTTTTTTGAGTATTACTCAAAATATAAAACCTTCTTTCAAAGATTCTCTTCTTCTGCTTCTCTTCTTTACCTTCCTTGTTTTATTGTTGCTAGTCATTACTATTATTATCATTCTCACACCTTTCAACTACTACCATTGTCATAGCTTAGTCTCAATAATTTTTGTGGTCAATGTTTTTGACTTTAGCTGAATTTGATTCCTGGTTTATTTTAATGTGCTCCGCATGTATGTATGTGTGTACTTAAATACCTTTACATATATGTTATACTATACTTGTTTGATAAATAACATTAAAGCACTTTTATGGTGTTAACGTTGTACATTTGATATTATATATAATGTTCAATAAGAATATTGGAAATGAGCTCATACGCAATATATTGTCCGATATCCACTATTCAATATGAAAAACCTCATTCTGATACTATTCCGATATCTTTACAACCTTTTATCGTGTATCGATTTTTCAAAATCTAATACAATATATGCAATATACCTTAGAGTCAATAGATATTTAAACCCTTTCTATTTCCTATCCACATCACAGTATTGTTCAGATGCAACATGGTTGTGACTGAAAGACGCTTGGATTTGCAACTAATTCTTGGCCATAGAATTGTTGTCTTCCGTCCCAACAATAGTTTGAATCCGTATCCAACATTTTCCCAAAGTTGCTAAGAAGCCTTCCTCTAAATTAGTTGCGCATATATCTCATATAGTGCTATCAAAAGGGCTCTTCTGCATTTAGTCGTAGAAATTTGATTGACATGGTTTATTGGCACAACACCCATAGGGGCCTTCCTCTAGGAGAGGCTACATCTAGTTCCATGCCATGGAACCACCTCGCACCTTATCAGGTTCTTCCATTTACCTAAAAGTCTCGTTTAGTTACTATGCTGTTTAACTATCTTTTCTTCAAGCATCATGCAAGATATTAAATCAACCAAACATTCTTTTTTTTTTAACCTAGGGTTATATAATTAACTTGCATAATTGAACACCTTCAACAATCATATAAAATCATCTTGCCTTGGTGATCTGGTGCATGCATTATATTAAATCATACATGCTTGTTGGCCATGTTTACTGTTAACCCATATTTTGAGAAGAAATATGCTAGGTCAAGGGTTTTATCCACGGAGTTTGAAATCGCATATTTATCTTCATAATCTCCTAAAATTACCAAACTATCACTGGGATCTGAGAAATGGTTGATGCCCTCAGGTCATGAAGATGCTGGTGCACGTAGTTTAAGAATTCCAATATGTTATTATCTATCACTTCATAAGTAGATTAGGTTCAACTTTCTCCACTTGTAAGAAACTTCCTGGAACTCACAGAACAACCAAGAAGATGCTGATTGGATTATAAATTACAATGGAATATCAAGGAATATTGAAATGTAATGTAGGAAGCATATTTTATTTCTTAGAAACTCTTAAGAAAATAGGAAAGTTCTATGATAATATAATGGGGAACATGAGAAAAGTTTTTTTAAGTATAAATTGTACGGAACTGCTTGATAATTGGGGATATCTTTTGTCTAAGTAACAAGTCATAAGGGTTGTTGGTACAAAAGAAATGGACTTGCATTATAAGACTGTAACTCCCATGCTTGGTTAGCAGCATGGTAACTGGAAATTTTATGTGGAGCTGCATATTGTAGTTAAAACCTGCAGAATTTGCTGGGGCCAATTGGTGATAGCAAATGCTGCAGGTTTCTTGCATCATTAAATTGGGCTCCAACTCAGATCATTTGAATATTTTTATTTCCTAGTCCACTACTAAATCATTGTCGTAACCAGAAATACTATTGCACTCTGACAAAATAACTACGTTTAATTTTTGTTAATCGCATGAAAAATATGTCGCGTGAAGCTAACCAAATAGTTAGTTGAAGCTCGCTGCTCAACAAATGCTACATGATGAAATTCTTTATTTTCAATTGCAGAAAATAGATACCCCCATAGAGTGGCATAACTTGGTAGTAGGTAAACAAAATAATTGTGTAGGATCTGCTATAATGGGAATGGAAGCTGCAGAAAATTGTATTGGAAGTTTGCATTTAATTTGACACTGCCAATTTCTGAAATATTGAGTATAAGTACTCATTTAAATTAATGCGATTAAATATTCATGACCTTGGTACAAGAAACTGGGAGAAGACTTGTGATTGACTTATTGAGCTGCAAAACCACACCTTCAGCTATTTTTTAGTGGGATTTCAGCAGGAGTAATTGTTTTAGTTATCAATTAGAAGCTCTGGTCCTATCCAGTAGTGCTAACATGTGGACCATTGATATGAACATCAATAGTCATTGGCACGGACTATGGATGTGATACGTATAGGCACATATTTCCTGTAAGCTCTTAGAGCACCCAAAATGTGCATTATGAACGTTCAACAGTGTGCGCGCATCCCTGATATATCCCCGATATTTGATATCTGATATTAAAAAAAACCCATATGATACTATACTGATATCCAATGTTTGGAACATGGAGGAAGGTCTATGAGCCCATGATCAGTTAGTTTTCATTATTATATACTTCAATAAAACTAGTACTAGTGTATGACATTTTAAGATGCCTCATCTAAATATGATTTGAGATATATTAGGATAGATAGGATCTGCTATGTAAATGTAATTAATGATTGATTAATTGCTTTTTGGTATTTATTAAGGGAATTATGAGGTGTATTGAGAGGCAGATTTTTAGGAAGTCGATTGGACTTTCTATTTGAGGTGAGTAGTTTATCTATTTTCAAAATAGCATTTGCATCTTAATTGTTTTTCATCTCAGTTTATTATTACTTGACCTGGAAGCATGTAAATTATTTAGCAATCATGTATATTTTAATTCACTTTGAATTTCTCATATTTTCTCTTATTAATTTGTGCTTAAAACAAATTGGTTAAATGTTTGAAGTTTGGATTTTCTAGTATCATTACATGATATATCTAGGAGTTCATATTGGAGGGGAACAAATAATTGGACTTGTTTGATAAATTTATATTTCGGGACAATTTTGGTATTCTGGTTGTGGGTTTCCTTGGCGATATAAGTAATTTTTCCTTGATAAATTGGAACTACATTTAGTTCTGATCAGCCAGAGTCCTGTCATATACTCCAATTGCGTCAGAGATTTGAGGTCGTTACTGATGCCATCAAAGCTTAGGGTGTTAGGAAGTAGAGTTGAAGAAGAAGATGCTGGACTTTGGTGTATTGCTATTTTGATTCTATAACTAGTTAGTTTGTGTTATATATTAGTTGAATTTTGACCTTTATTTGAAGATTATAATTCTATGAATTTCATGTGACACTTCTTTGTGAATCAATGCTAATTATATTAGTTTTATTAATTGATTGATAATTTGTCAAATACTGGTAATTATAATGATGTTGTTGATTATGAAATTAGAATCAGGATCTTTCTCATTGGCCATATCTTTTGTGTATGCAATGACTTTGATCAGAATCGTACACTCCCAAGTGCAGAAAATCGGCAAGTAGTATAAAGGTAGTAATCCAAGATCGTTTTCTCAAGGATCTTTTTATAATTGTGTGATACTAGAAATAAATTACGGTACTAAAAATAAAAGTAAACATTGGATTTTTATTAACTAAAAACTAAAATTAATGATGAAAATTTACCTTAACTAAAATTATTGTTCAGATGGATGTAACTTCTTCATATGATAATTTACTAGATATATTTATACTTTCTATCTCAGTTGCATAGATCACGTGGTCTCCTACAACCGGAAAATAATTCAATTAAGTACAAAATATATAAAGTTGTAAACTTGATGCTTTGAATGATTTCTCCCAATTATTCCTATATGAATTTCGAGTTTATTTAAGCATGCAATATAAATAACAAAAATAAACGTTCAAAAACTAAGCATATATCGTGCCTAAAGAGTCTACGGTATATCAAAAACTAAGTAACGGATATATCGTCAAATTATAAAACATCAAAGACTCAAAATCATATCTAAATCCCTTCAAATATAATAGGGAATCAAAGATATCAACTTCACATAAAACAATTAAAACCAATAAGTATAGAGAATATACCAGTAAATCACTTAGGGTTTGTTATTCTATTTGATCCAATTTAAGAATTTAGCTGCTCATACTCATCATAGTCATGAATAAAGAGAAAAAAAATATTTTATTGATTTCTATGAATGAATACAAAAACTAAATCTTGAATCTAAAACTATAAAACTCTATATTGTTCTCTCCCTCAAAACGTTACAAAACTTGAGATTCATTGGCTATTTATAGCATTACAAACCCTAATAGGAATTTTATTTATAAGGAAACTCTTAATTATTCTCAAAAATCCCTAGAAAAAGGATTTGTGGCTGCTCTCTTCAACAGGCCTATCGACAGCTGCTCTCGGGTGTGGTTTACAGTCAACGGTTGTCGACAACGGTCACTTGGTTGTTGACTGTCAGTATTGTAAATGCATAGTTTTGAATTGATACTTGAGATATGTTTCGATATTTCGATTTCCTTGCATATAAAACCCTGCAAAAACACTAGAAAACATTAGAAAAATATCATAGTGAGGAATTTGATTAATAAAAATATTTTTTCATTAATTTCTTATATTAATCAACAAAATTAGATTACACTTGTATAAAATAAACTAAAAATATTACACTTTTCAATCATAATTGTGCAATTAGCACTCTGCTGGCCTGGCCTTTCCTTATTGGCGCTCTATCTTACAAGTTGATTTAGTTGGCTATATACTTGTACTGTGTAATATGGAAGGATTATCCTTTCCTCGTCACGATAAAATTGAAAGCCAAATGTTGTAAAACACTGAAAATGAATGGGACGAGCTATCACTATCACATACATCTAGTTTCCTTTATAAAAAATATATTAGAACTTAAAAATGCGTCACTGCAATGTTCAGATTAAAATAGTTATGAGTTAATAATACATAGTTTTTTTTTAGTTCATATTAATAAAAAAATGTGTCAAAACAATAATTTTCAAAACTCTTTATTCCTAATAGTTAACTTCTCAAAATATGATATATAAATGATCCAACTATGGGTCAGAATCCATGCAGGATAATGGCCAACATCGTGAATGATAAATACTGTGAAGGCCAGACTCCCAAAGATGGTTTGCCTAAAGGCCCAAATCCTAAGGATAATTAGACCAAAGTTCAGAGTAATTGCTGGATTAAAATTCTAATATTATAAAAACAAATTATAGCTGCAATTTTACCCAAAAACAAATCTCAAGTCATCAACATTCAATTTTTATTGTATGCAAATTATTATATGTCAACATATACACACTAAGTCCAAATATAAAACATTAAGTATATAATAAATCATGAAATGACCATGAGATAATTCAAGCTTTATATATTTCAACATATCTATTTTAAGGCAAAAGATTAATATAACAAAATATCTAATATTCAAAGTGAAGTCAAACGTAGATGATTGTCAAGAACTTTACATGCCTCCAAATTAATTAATAATAGACTAATATTTAGTAAAATAGAGAAATATGTTATTTCACAAATAGCAAAACCACGCATCTCAAGTAGAAAGTCAATTAACTTTACAAAAGGTTTGTCTCGTCACACCAACCACTTTCTTAGGAAAGTACCAAGTAGCTATCCATCAATCTTCAATTGAACCTACCTTATTGGGTATACTAAGCCCTAAATATTTCAAAACAATATTTACATAGAGTATCTTATAATGTAATACATCAATAATAAAATCTAACTGATCATGGACTGAAGTAGATTCTGATCAAGCTAAATCCTAAAAACTTGATTACAATCTACATGTACTCTCAAATATCAAGTCTAAATTAATCAGAAACCCAAAATAAATTTGACCCTACATAAGTCAAATGCCAATTTAGATCAACTATCAACTGAAAATGAAATAAAAATTGCTCTCTTTCTAGTTTCTCTTTGTATGCTTCAATTTTTGCAGATATTCTACCTCCTCTTCTACCTTTTTATATCTTTCTTAGCTGCTCTTTTTTGTCTCTCTCTATTCCTCACTATTTTTTTCTTTTTCTTTCTTTTTCTGTATTTTGTTTTTCAAAATATGATTAGTGACAAGGAAACAAGCAGAACTAAGCCATAAATTTACTAAGTTCAATTTATGTTGCATAAAATCTACTTGTTCCAATTTACAGAAAATCTCAAATTTAGCAACTACACAGGACACTACAATTGTTGCATTATGCTCCTTATAAAATTTAATGCAACAACAGCTAAGCCTTTTATCTTAAGCAAAAAAAACGAACTTTGCCAGTGTTGTGCTTAAAGTTTTCATCGTTTCATTGTTTGTCCTAAGGCTGGATTATGGTAGGCTTGTGACAGCCAACATAAAACATTGTCGCTTATTATGACATGAGCCAAAAAATGAACTTCCTTATACAATTTAATGTTCCAAGATTAATTTTAAGTAACTAATTTTTCGGGTCATTGCAATATTGTGTTGCTAGATAAATAGGTTGAAAACCCATGTTACGAGGGAGAGGATGTTTAGCTGTTATTTTCTTTCTTCGCGTTCTCTTGTATGCGTATGCTTTACTGAACTAAGCATCTTCCACAAACTGCATTTTAATAACATGTTATATCCAAGATTAACAAAATTTTAATCTTAATTTTATTTAAGATTAATTTAAAATTCTTATTGTTAATTGGGATGTTCTTGGTTAGTATTTGCTTTGTCTTCTTGTTGTTTGTTATGTATTCGAGGTTCGATCAAGTAACTGGAAGATATCTTACAAATTAGGCTAGAAACATGAGGATGTACATTAAAATATGAAATGGTGGGGAGAAATATATAAAATTGCAAAAAATTAAGGATAAATATGCAAAAAAAAAAACTTTTTATGCTATTGCACATGTGGTTGCATAGTTTTATATGCCTTTGTACGTAGAGACATATATATTATAAGAGATATTCAGTTGGTTACTTGATGCCTGGCCCATTTAACTTAAGTGAGCTGTATCAATCTAGGATTTTTACCACTGGCTAGATAAGAATGTGAACACATTTCATGGAATGGATGACCATACTACGTGGAAGTGTAATAAAAATTTGTTATTAGGCTATATGGTACTAGATATTGTGAAAATTGCGTACAAGTCCTAAAAATTAATTATTTAAATTCCATTAGGTGGGATACTTTTTCAAAGTTGTTGTTAATCATATGTTAGATGCGTACAAGGTTTCAAGAGTTTCCACATCCATGATCTATAGCTTTTTGTATACATATTCCCTAATTCGTATTGATGTATGTGTTGTGTTAAGCTTATAAGACAACTCCTTAGGTTGCATTTTGTGGGAGTTTGTTTAAGGCCTAGTCTAGTAGGTGTATGTGGAGATGGACTAATTGAAACCATATTTGACTTGAAAGGGGAAGTCTCTAATTGACTCTCATGTTATGGCTGGGACTTGGACAGGCCCAGCTAAGGTTCGATTTAGTCCTATTTAGAGGCAAACCTTTTTTGGCTTGAGTCCATCTTTTATAATTTTGGTTTGAGTTGACCTTTATAATTTTGGTTTGAGTCCACCTTTTATTATTTTGGTTTGTGTTGACCTTTATAGTTTTGATTTTAAGCCCTACTGTTGTAGGTTAGTTTTGGACCATAGGCTCTTGGCCCGATGGGCCCGAATCATTTTTTATTAAATTTGCTAACATCAATCTGTCTGTGATATATAAATAAATATATTTTGTTTATCGTTGCTAACATTTTTCAGAATAGTAAATCTGGTTATATTAATGACAACCATAGTTTTCTATGTGTAATAGGTAAGTAATCAACACATAATAGTGCATATAACAAAAATACTAGCAAATTTAAAGCACAAGTCGAGAATCAACCATGAAAAAATGCTATAAGCTGGCAAAAAATAAAATACAAGTCAATAGTTATATATAAATAGATAATTAGCATCTAAAGTGCTCTAGTGTCATGTAGCGCAATGGTAAAATCTTTTGGTATGTGTGTAAGAGATTAAGGGTACAAACCCCATTTCCATTGGATTACAACCTTCAAAGAGGGTTCACAATAGAGACAACTACAACTTTTATTCCAAAATCTAAGTGCAATGGCCTTATGACCATATGATCATTGCTTTAAATGATAACGTTAACAAATATAATCCATCACTAGATTCACCTCAAGTTATTGCTATTTTTGTTTTCCTTATCTTCATCTTGTTCATTCCGCACAAACTTCCCATTCTCTGCTATCTTCTTATTTACCTTTTTATGCATCCTCTCCTGTTTGTTTTCATGTTACAAGCTCCTACTAATAAATATTTTTTTTGAAAAACTCATTAGTTATTAATTATTAGGAATAAACAACTAATTTGGTTACATTCTCTTTTTGGTAGTCCTCCAACTTCAAAGCACTTGTAAATATTCAGCTAGTCGGTATCTTCCACCCACAAAATTCTCTCCCTGGACCGATTCATAATTTGCTTTTGTATTTTATAACCAACTCGGATCATATGTTTTCCAATCTCTCTCCACTTTTGTTACCTCAATTACAATTATATATTGCATTTAACAAAAATCAAAGTAATGAGCCGAATCTTTGTATATCATATTGTATCGTATCATAAGTACATATCTATTTCCTTACATATGGTATTTTATTGGAAGTTGGAACTACGTATCGCATATTATAGAATATTGACAACTATGATAAGAACTATGATCATCTTTCTTGTAATTATATGAAGGAACAAAGTGAATTTCCTTGCATACTAAATATGTTATATTTATCATTTGAATGACTAAAATATATCTAGAATATATTGATACTACCTTTTCCAGTACTTGTATGTCATTTTTCACCCAATTGATTATACAAAAGATTATATTGTTGTTTGATATTTTTTTTACTTATTATAATTTAGGGTGCCTTTGAGAGATCAAATTATGGCCCAAGTCCAACTCGTTTATTTCGTAAACAGACTCGGGCTTGAAATTCCTAGTCTAATTAGGTACCAGAGACAGTCTTTGACTTAAGAAAAATAAATAGACATGACTTAAGTTTTTTTGAGTCTGGTCTGAGTCCAGCCCATTTTCCACCCTATCGGTTCACATATTTATTAAGCACATGTCCGTTCATCTTTTTAGTTTGATGGAGACTAATTTTAGCTTATTTACTTTTTTGTAACTAAACTCATCAAATCAACCTATTGGGTGAGGATCTTAAGATTCTTTCTTCGATAGATGCAAGATAAATTTCCAATGTCATGAAAAGTAGCCAAGATGACTCCTTAGGCAAGGGCAGCTTTTAGATGTCTTGCTTTTCTGTAAAGAGGGTCTGCTAGAAAAGCCTCAACTCCTTGGCATTTGTTGAGGTGGTTAGGCCACCTAGGCAAGCCTACCTGGATGGCCCAATTGGCCTAGGAATTTTTAATTTCTTTAATGTGTTAATAGTTTGGACTCATTTTAGAATGGGTCCAATATGTTTTTACAAGGGAAAATATAAATAGCTAAGGTCTTCCTAGCCCCAAATAGATTGATTGTCGCTCAAATTGAGATGCCTCGAGGCTGACTTTCGCATAACCACCAGTTTTGCACCCTCATTGCTGCTTCTTGGCCACACTTCTTTGCATTATCTCACTTATTAATGTCTTTCATTAAAAAATTTCAAAAAAAAAAAAACATTTTTTAACGTATTTAGTACTTCATCCTAATTAATAACCCCCAAGTTGGCTTTTTTTTTTTTAAACAAATTTTGGTCCCCGCATCTATTGATCAAGTGCATGAAAATGGTCTTGAAAAGTTTCTGTGCGGTAAATTTAACTTTCGTGTGAGCATGGCACGTACTAAACATTAGCTTGCTTAATATCAGCCTCTTATATAATTCAATTCTGACAACACTCGCATAAGCAACCAAGAAGGGCAATTAACAGGTGTTGATACCTTTCCCATAAAAATAAAATATAAAAACTCGATACACATATCTGTTTATCAGGTATTGACTCGACTTGTCAGCCCAAACTTGTTTAAAATGGACATTGCGCCCTTTCATTTAAGCAAAGACATGGGAAACCAGTGGTGACACAGTGAGTTAGCAGTGGCAAGTCATCTCAATTTGGATAGGAGAATCTATCTGATTGGAGGTGAGGGAACCCCTAACCAGTGATAATCTTCTTTATGGAAACGAGTTTTGCTGGGTGAATTGGACGGCATAGGTTGGCTTAAACTGCCTCAGCAGGCCCAGAAGTGGAGAGGTTGTCCAGTACACTTCCTTGGGTGAAAAGCAGGCAATCTCGAGGTCTCCCCTGCCAACACAGTCACCTTTACAACACTGTTAAACCAAAGTGTATTGCAAATGTGATGAGGTCTTAAATCTCAGAATCAGTGTTCCTATTAATACCAACCGATGGCTTATAGTATTGGAAGTGGAAAATATCAGATATATAACATCAATAATATTAGCAATATCGGTATTGATATTATAGAGGTTATATGTGCCAGATACCATTAATTCTAATATGATATTTGCGAATAGGTATTGGTATTATTGATATTTAAAACCTTGGAATCCGGTAAAATGCCAGTTTTATTTAAAAAGGTGCATTTCATGTATGATGCACTTTATTATTTTGAATGGAACTCTATTTGTTCCTAAGGTATGGACTTCACGTGCGTGCGGGCTGTTGTTGGGTTTTTTTTTTTTTTTGGGGGGTGGGGGGGGGGGGGGGGTGTTTGTTGTTGAAGGGGATGTCTACTCTTTGGCCAAGAAGGAAAGATCTAAGATGGCATTTAAGGTATTGCTTCAAATTTTTATTGGAACAGTTCCCTTATAGGAAACTACAATAACGACAACAGCTAAGCTTTTTATCCTAAGTATTTGGGATAGGCTGCATGAACCAAAATAGAATCACACTAGATGATCCTTTTTCACTCATTCTTATCGAGAATTATATCTTTATTTAAGCTTCTAGCATCCATATATCTTTGTATCACCTCCATCCATGTTTTTTTTTTTATTTTTATTTCTTTCACTCTTTTAACTTGTCCTGCTTTTATAATTACAGGAAATTAACTTGATCAAAATGAACCACTTGAAAGATTGTGAAGTTTGAAAATGGATATGGAAGTATTAGATTAGGAGACAATTCTTTCATATCAAGCATGATTAATTCTCCGTAACCAAAACAGGATATGTCCATTTGTTCATGTGTCTTTAGGCTGTAAAACAGAAATTACCTCTAACATCCCCCTACTTTGAGATAGGTGCCGGCTCTTTAAAATTCTCTCTTTACAATCATGGACCTTATATGACATTAGACACTTGATTTCAGTGAATTTCTAATGATTTCTCTTCTGCAGGATCAATTATGGCAGGGAGGGGTCGTATGCCTCGCCACCTGGTGCATGATGAGATGCGTGGCCTCCATGATGGACCCCCAACCGCATTGCCCCGTAGGCATGGACCACCCATGCCACTGCCCCACTCTATTGAGGAGGAATTAACTATAAGGCGTGATGAGATTAGAAGGTTGCTTTCAGACAATCGGCTACTTATTGAGGAAAATGTTGCTATGAAAAGGGACATGGATGCTGCTAGAGAGGAGCTCCATGCCTTAAGTCAGGCCATTCCCAAGATTCGTGCTGAAAAAGAAGCCAAAGCTAGAGAATTGATACAGATGGGTCTGAAGCTAGAGGCTGATCTCCGCGCTCTTGAGCCTATGAAGGCAGAGGCCTTAGAGTTGCAATCTGAAGCAAAGAAGCTAGATGCTCTGCGACAAGAGATGTCAACAAATGTCCAGAGTATGACAAAGGATCTTAAACGCCTAAAGACTGAGAATCAGCAGATACCTAAATTGAGAATGGGAATTGAGGACTTACAACAGGATCTTATTAGAGTAAGGTTAGAGGTATTCCTTGTTCTATTTGATAGATGGGAATAATCTAAATTTCTTATAATGAGTCATGACAAATGCAAGGCATTATAACAAGCCTTGTAAAATTCTTCATCTAATCTTCTTTTAGTCTTGCTTGGTATATACAATTTTTAGGAGTTTGAAATTTCGTTACATGGGGTCAAGCTGCATAATCCTATCTCCTACCTGTACAATGTCATTCAGCACATTGTCCAAGTCCAGCTATAGCTCCCTCGTACAATAATGTGGCACTAGTTCAAAAAGGCAGTGGCTGGTTGCAGCCGGGCATGAAGTTTGTGCTTCCATGGTTGGCCTCTTTTAGCGTGAAAAGGCCTTGATGTGGATCATGTTCGTTTTTAGTTGATTAGATGTCATTAGCTAATTATCTGTAATTCCGGTCTGTTGTTGATTTTAACCTGATGTTATTTTGTGTCATATTAACAGGACAGGTTATGAATATGAGCAGAAAGCACATGCTGAGCAGACAGAGCAGAGGAATGCGATGGAGAAGAACCTCATCTCCTTGGCTCGGGAAATTGAGAAACTGAGGGCAGAGAACATGAGCCTGGAGAAGAGAGCTAGAGGACCTGGTAATTATATCACGTTTGTGCATCGTTCTAGCATTAAGCAACTGTCTACTAATAAAATCTCTTACAGGTACCGGGGCTTTTGGTGGTGATATGGGTTACCCGGGCTCATTTGGTGAGGGTTATGGCCGTGACACAGGGCTTTATGGTGCTGGTTCGTGGGGATCTTATGAACCACGTGGCTTTCCACGTCCCTGAAGCATCAGCATTATAAACTTATGTAGTTTCAGTGTTGGTTATCTTTTCACTGTTGGTGTTTCTCAGGCCATCAAGAGTCTAGAAAAGGGATTATTGTCTATTAGCGTTATGCGCTGAGCATTATGACATTGCCAAGTCCAGTTTAAATGAGCATATTGTGGGAGTGGGTGTGGCTGATTGAATTGGGTATTTATTTTCGTATTTTGCTGACTTGGGGACTGCCAGGTCTTGGGTTTTGTAATGACTTATTTAACTTTCTAATGTGTAGAACGTTACTAGGATGCTAACAATGTCATATCTATTATGATGCCACTGCCAAGCCCCGTCAATGTCTATAACTTGGTGTTATTATCATTACCGTTTGAAGTTTATCAAGCTTACATTGGTGGGAATGTTACTGTATCTCGCTATTGAATTGTTTTCTGTCTCAAACGTTACGTAACGTTAAAAATCTTGTATGTTATGCTGAGAGACTGAAAAACTTTGAGTGCAACTGTGAGCCCTCAATCTAACAAGCAGATATGATTGTCAGTACTGTATATAATCTCTTTATAGTACTGTAAAAGTTTTCCACAAGTATTATCATTGTTTCTTCTCTGATTTTCCTTTGAATTTTCAACCAGTTTCCAAACATTTTTGGGATGTATTAAATATAAGTGTTTTTTTTAATAATATCATGATTTTTTATAAGTTTCATGATAGTTTCTCTGAGTTTCTTAAAGCGTCACATGCCGTGTATTCTATGATTGTTTGGATGGATGTACCTCTGTGTGTGCGCTCAGTATTTTGCCCTTTATTTGGAATGATGAACGAGACCAATATAATTGTGCACAATACACATAACTAATATATCAAACGGAGATGCTTTTTTTTGAAAAAAAAAATGCTTAAATGTATGAAAAACCCAAATTAGCCAGCTATTATGGCTCAATCAGAACTACTGTACTGGACAAGGCAAATTACTGAGGTTTTTGGTCCACAATCAAGCCAAAACTATTTTTCAGCAATTTTAAGATAAATGAATTTTTTTTTTTTTACTTCCCTGTAAATAATTACAAGTTTATTATTATTTTTTTATCAAGTTACCGTTCTAAATTCCAAATTAAGATTACTTAAAATCTGAAACTACGACTCATCGTTTTCCTCTTTTATTTTTTTTTAAAATCCTAAAAAATATTTTTTAGTGAAATTTAAATAAAAAAGAAATGCATCTCCCATAAACTCATCAATTTGATTTATTAACCCCTTAAAATTTTTATATTTGCGTTCCTAAAAGATTTTGATCAATTCCTAGACCTCGGATTGACTAGGCGATGCCGTTTAGGAAGCTGCATGTCTCAAATTTGGACTTCAGCACTCTCATCGTAGAGAGATTTGCCGATAAATGCTTTTGAGAATAGCTTGTTATGTCAAATAATGAGAACGACATACAAGCTAAATTAGAAAAAACTCCTACGAAGTATTATGTTTTTTTTCTAGAAACTCCCTATAAACTTATTTATATTATGTAAAACCCTGAGATTTCAAGTTTCATGGAAATCCTTAATGGATCAATTTAAAACGCAATAATTATTCACTTCCCGACTTTTCTAAATATCCACTCCTTTAATTAGTATACTTTACACAATTAATATACATTCGAAAATATTGGAAAAGGAGTATTTGTTGCATTTTTAGTTTTATTTATTAATCTTTTCATTAATGGCGTTTGGAATTTTTAGGAAATTTGAAATTTTGGAGGGTTTACATAACATAAAAAAATTTATGGGGATTTCTAGAAAATATATGATACTTGATTGTGGTTTCTGCCAATTTAGTATACCAACATTTCTATACCTGTGCAGTCAATTCAAAAGGTTAATATTCTCCTTCCAAGCAAGTTACACATGCAAGCAGCAAAACTAATTCTCTTTGAGTCGATCGTTTCCCGCTTGCAACTGACATTTTTAGTTTGTGAGAGTAGCTGAGGGAACTAGAAGCCCATTGCTAATAGGTTTGATGTAAAGCTGGCATCTGCATTTGTACTCATGTCCTCTTCTATATAAACATTGTTCTCGGTAACCAGCAAATTGTCTTGAAGTGATACAACAATAACAACAACTAAGCTTTTTATTCCAACTAGTTGAAAATAAGGTACAGGAGCTAAAAGAGATTCACGGATCGACAACATTTATAATTCTTCTCCATCCATTCATATTGAGTAATATGTTCTCATTTAAATCTCTAGATAGAAGATGAACCAATTATTTTATTGATCATTCATGTACTATGTAAGGAGATACCTTTTAGGAAAATTCTAAATGCACTTATCAATTTCCTACGTATTTCATTTTCTAAGTACACTCCATAAAATTTAAAATTAATGATTTTTTTTTCTAATTATAACTCACTGTATTCTCAAATTATCTCTACTTTTATTTTGTTTTTTATTTATTTTCTCTCTCTCTCTCTAGTTGCCGCTAACTGAGCCCCATCGTCTCCTCCCTAACGGCCTAAGCCCACTAGTAACCTCCTCCTCAACGACCTGATTGTCCCCCCACCCCCTCTCAACCTCTCTCAAAAATTTCAAAACCTAGCCCCCTCTCAAAAATCTTAAACCGTAGCCCCCTCTCAAAAATCTTCTAAATAGATTCTTTTAACTACTTCGAATCTAAATTTTGAAATCCTTTTATTTCTTGATGATTGAGAATTATTATCATTTGAATTTCTTTCTTTTTTTTTAATATTGAGAATTATTAGGGTTTCAGTTTGTGATATTAAGAAAGAAGCATGGTAGAAAAGAAGAAGAAGAAGAAACAAACTTGTACTAAAATTGAAGAAGACGGTGACAAATTTATTAATAAATCATAATGACAAACTCATAATAAAATTGAATTTTTCAGTGGGTGACTTAGAAAATTGGTGGGTGCATTTAGAATTTTCCTTTTTTATATTGTTGATGGAATGATATGATGATTCAGCCAGGATCAATACTGGACATGATCAGATCTGGTGAGAATTTTTGTGATAACTATATCATTACAGGTGCCTGAGCAAGAGACGTGTGAGCAATGTGATTATATTTCTCGCCAGGTATGCTTAAATACTTCATCTTTCAACATTACAATTAGTAATCTCCTTATATGATTTATAAAGATAAAGTAAAACACAAACGGCTATCACCATCTTTGAATCGGTGTAATTGTTTTATTTAACAAAAGAAAATTGAAAAACAAATTGGTTATACATTCAAGAACAAGGCAATTTTTCCTTGTTAGGTAGGTGCTTGGTGTCGTAAGTTAATGACCAACAGGGGCAAATTAAGTATATTTTCATACATCACAAGTTATCTTGCTGATAGAAATGGTAATGGATGCGTCTACGAGACAAATTTTGACCATTCCTATACAAAATTTTGAATTAGAAAAATAAAAATTTCATTCTTAATGCAAAAATTTGTATAAGACGGGCCAAAATTTGGCATGTGGGTATGTTTATTACCATCTCTACTTGCTGTGCATTATATGTAATGTCAGCTTGCAGAAACGACGCAATGCATGTGTTTTGCTGGAAGGATTAAATTGCGGTTTGCCAAAAACTTGATACTGGCCATAGTAGAGGCTCCAACAATCCAAAAAAAGATGGGGAACCAAGAAATTTGATTCCATCTCAGAGAAGATGCGAGAAAATCATTTATAATGATATGGTCATCTGTAACGTAAATTTACAAATGCACTGGTTCAACAAGGAGAGATTATCAGCGTAGAACAAATAAAAATAGTAAAGGATAGACCGAAAAAAAAATGATAGAGGGGGACCAGAGAGGGTAGAGTTATTCGGGAGCTGAATTTCCCCGAACAACTCGTTGGGGTGCGGTAGGCAAAATGCCCCTATCGAGGGTGCCAGGGGCAAAGCCCCCTATCCAAAAAAGTATCATGTTTCTAGTGTATAACTCAATATAAATTTATTATATTACATTACTAACATAAATATTTCTATTCTATAATTTCTATATAAATTTAATCATTTTCAAACAATTTTGTGATTAATTTTTTGAATGTAAAACAATAAAAATTATTCCAGTAAAAAAATCGAGATATTATTTTCACTCAATGATTGAAACATTCATTTCTCATAATCACGCTCTTCATAATTAAAAACTAAATATTTAAGAGGGATGAAATATAAATTGAAAATTTAGGAGTAGAGGATTTCAAAAAAAATTCCAAAATTAAAAATTACTAGGTCTTAAAAAAAAAATTCTAGGAGGCCAATTGCCTCCCTCAGTTACACATGGGTCCATATAAATGGAAGTGATACGAACAGATATGAATGTTGGAGGGTTGTCTGCTTGATAAGTATGAGTAGAGAACAGTGTGATTCTTTTTTAGTTCATGTAGCCTATCTCCGAATACAGTACTTGGGATAAAATACTTAATTGTTGTTGTTATGAAAATTAAAACGTCTAGTTTAGAATGCAAGCAATGCGGAAGTCTAGAGTTCTAAATACATTTTGCTTGAGGCTTCTCATGCTAATTTTTCTTAAGCCCCAGTTTTTAAGGCAATATGCATCTCCTTCATTGTGTTTTATGTAATTTGTAACTTTCTATGGAACCCCATTCACCAGGTTGCAGATGGGCTCCATGTCTGAACATTGATTGTTCAACAAATAATCATAGATTGTCAAAAATATGGGTAACTGATGACCAAGATAGAACTTGTGACCCCTTATAAAAATTAAAAAAACAAATTCAAATTGTTCCTCTGGACATTGCACTAAACATTCTTTCTCAAGTGAAAAAGGAGATTCGGAGGGAGCATCAACCATGACAAGTAATGCAAAAGTCCCTTGCAAACTTTGCAAAAGGAGCATATGACCAAGGATTTGCTGATGATATTTTTGTTGATGATATTGTCTTAGTTAATGAGACAAAAGTATGAGTAAATGCCAAGTTAGAGTTATGGAGACATGCATTAGAATTTAGAGATTTTAGATTGAGTATGTCTAAAACAGAATATATGGAGTGTAAATTTAGTAAACGATGGACTATAAACTATAATGCTGTAAAACTGGATAGGCAAGAGATACAAATAAGCAGTCAGTTTAGATATTTGGATTCTATTATTCAGAATGATAGAGAAATCGATAATGATGTTAACCATAGGATACAACCTGGCTGGTTAAAATGGAGGAGAGTAACGGGAGTTTTATGCGACCGTAACATTCCCTTAAAATTGAAAGAAAAATTTTATAGAATTGCTATTACACCAGCTTTATTATATGATATGGAATGTTGGGTTATAAAGAAATGTCATTCACAGAAGATAAGTGTAACAAAAATGCACATGCTCCATTGGATGTGCGGCAACACTAGGAGAGATAAAATGAAAAATGAAGATATTCTTACTAAGATATGTGTAGCTCCCATCGATGAGAAAATGTGAGAAAATCGCTTATGATGGTTTGGTTATGTGCAACGTAGGCTTACAAGTGCACCAGTTCGAAGAGGGGTGTTTATCAATATAGAACAAGTTAAAAGAAAGAAGGGAAGACCGAAGAAAATACGGATGGAGGTGATACGTAAAGATATGGAGTCTAGAGGTTAAATAACGAGATATTACTTGATATAAATGAATGGAGAAGGAATATTAAAGTGATCGATCTGATGTGACTCTTTTTTTGGTTCATGTAGCCTACCCCAAATACTTGGGATAAAAGGCTTAGTTGTTGTTGTTGTATGGGACCATATGACCAAGGATTAGCGGTGGCAAATGGACCGCGCAGTCCAACGGCTAGCTCGAACCGGCCTAGGGAAACCATGTTTGGGCCAGCCTGTGTTCGACCAAGGCCAGACCAGCTTCAATAAAGACCTAGGCTGGTCCACGAGATTTTCGAACTAACAGTTCAGTTTGGGCTTGAGTCCAACCCACTTGTAAAGCTCCAAACCAATGGC
Organism: Dracaena cambodiana; assembly: GCA_036321105.1. Classification (NCBI taxonomy): domain Eukaryota; kingdom Viridiplantae; phylum Streptophyta; class Magnoliopsida; order Asparagales; family Asparagaceae; genus Dracaena; species Dracaena cambodiana. Next base: position 31,640,095 of record JAYEPQ010000016.1, read on the forward strand.
TAAATTAGCTGTTAGGGCCTTTTTGCAATTCTTTAAAATTCTCCTATTAACAGCTGAATTAGTCAGTGGAGGAACAAGCCTTTATAACATTCCTAATTGTTCTTCTACGGAACAATAACATTTTAAGCACTATTTACAAACTGCATATTATAATTCATCTTCTTAACCTGCTGACATAACTGTGATATTTTCTAGTCCTTCCGAGAAGCACGGACTTATTCTAGAAGTTTCATATTTGATATCGGGAACTTTTTCGATAAAATATTTCAAAATAGAATTAGGAAAAACTAAATTCAAGCCATGTGAGAAAAAAAAATATATTCTTTTCCTAAAAATTATAGGACTGGCTACTTTGAAAGGCATCATAAGAAGGTAACCCTCTGATCAACCATCACAAACCAGACAAGCACTTACAACGATACATTATACACTTTCAGTTATAGTCATATCGTAGTTAGAGATAATTAGCTTCATGCATGTCAAAGAATTTTAGCTCTATGACTACCAATGCCCTTTGAAGAGTCCAAATACTAATATGTCCGCTTTTGATAATATAAGTGATGTTAAGTTTGAATCCAACATAGAGCTTATCACATATCCAGAAGTTGACGATCCAATTTTTCAGCCAAAACTAATAAAACAATAAACTTAGAAAGTGAATAATAACTTTGTATTCTGATATATATATATATATATATATATATATATATATATATATATATATATATATATATATATATATATATATATATATATATATATATATATATATATATATATATATATAAACGATACAATGACTATTTTTTTATAGGTGAAAAAGACAAATATAAAATTCAAAAGATAAGAGTATATATAATTTGACACTAATTATATAAAATCCTCAATCAATATAATCAGTCTTATTAGGAAAATTTGTCAAATATACTAATTTAGGAAGATATCCCGAGATATCCTAATAAATTAGAGGATTTATTAAATATCATAATTTACTAAAATATATTAAACTAGTGAGGTATGGTAATATCCACTCAAAGACGGTTTGAAAGACGGCAATTTTAGTTTGGAAAAGATATTATGATAACGATCAAGTGGATGGGTCTTGATAAATAGAGAAAGCCAATGGACAAGTAGGAAGATCAGACGTAATGGATGACAGGATGAGAATCTAAATATGCTATAGATTGAGTAGCAATCCTACGACGGCAGCAAACAACGAGAGAATAGAGAGAGCAACGATGCCAGCAGCGGAGCCGACGTCCCTAACACTGTCAGACGAAGCAGCTGGCCCTGCCGAGGGTAGCAACACAGAAGACAGAGGCGGTGGAATGGGCGGCGATACGTCAGATTTTTATGGTGGAGCAACAGATATGATATCTGATATAGGAGGCGATGGCGAATTAACAGACAAAGTCACCGAAGGAGTGACAGAGATGGCAAAGGCTACATGTTTGAAGATAGTGGTGACAACGGAGTAGGAGGCAAAAATGACACATTAGATTTCGGTGACAGAGCAACAGATAGAGTTACGGGATATGAGATGGAGACGTCAAAAGCGACGTCTTTAAAGATGGCGGTGACGATGAAGCATGAGTCGAAAATGATACACTAAATTTCGGTGATGGAGCAGCAGGTGGAGTCACTGGAGTACGAGACGAAGATGACAAAGGTGACGCCTTTGAATATGGTGGTGACGATAGAACAGGAGCCACCATAGGCCTAGGAGTTGCAATTGGTGGCGACGAGGCGACGAATGGGGGGGGGGGGGGGGGCGGTGGGAGGGAGCAGGGGTTGTGACTGTGGCCGATGCAACGCCGATGCTAGCAAGCAATAAAACCGCTATCATAACTGTAAAAACAAAGGATGCCATTTCTTGATCCTTTAGAGATTTTAGAGAACTTAGATGAGATGAGAGAGTTGCAATGGTCATGACAAAAATAGTAGAATGAACACAACGAGTTTTTTGGACGGATCGACTAATCAATGTGAGGGTCAGAGACCGAATCGAAGCATGAATCAGATATCGAGTCAAGGCGTGGGTCATAAACCTCAAAGCAAAAGGAAGTCATACTTCATTCTGACTCTAATATCATAATAAAACTATAAATTGAGAGAGTGAATAATAACTTTTTTTCTAGTAAGTTAACTTTCCAACGGGACCGAAATATGAACAAAAATATAAATTATGTAGTAGGCCCACCGGGAAAAGTGTTGTTCTCCTTTGGAAACTCTCGTTAAGGCCACCCCAGCAAATCCCTGGCCACAGGCTGTCCGGTCACATCTTCCAATCATTCAAGCGGGTCCCACAATAAGCATAATGACATGTCACATTATGATGCGTTAGAAAACCGTGTCTCCTGTTCGTCTCTAAGCAGGAGCAGCTGCCCCGCGGCCGTAAAAGGCAGTCGACCGAGTGCTCGCCCAGCACCGTCTGTGCTTTTAATTCCCCGTTTTCTTTCCATTTCTTTATTATTTCCCTCGTCGTCGCTTTCTTTCTTCGACCTCTCCCTCTCCCAAGAGTCAATTCACCACCACCACCACCACCACCACCACCAACAACAGAGAGAAGATATCGAGAGGAACATAGAAAGGAACGAAACGATGAGGGTGTTCGTAAAGACTCTCAAGGGCACCAATTTTGAGATTCAAGTCGAGCCCCAGCACACGGTACTCAATCTCCCTCGATTCTTTCTCGATCCCTTATCTGTCCAAGATTGGATTTTGTTTCTCTTGCTTTGCTGTCGGTTTGTTGGGTGTTGGATTTGACTTTGAAATCTACGATTTTGATTGATATCTTGTGGCTCGGGTCGTTGTGGATTGATTAGGATCGATACAAAAGGGGGGTTTTGTCTGGATTAGATTGTGATGGAGAATTAGGTTGGATTTGAGTTGGGTGACTGTTTTTAGGGGTTTGTATTTAGTCAATTGGGGCTTGAATTTATTTGGTTGACTTTAAATAGGGCACTCGTAAATTTTCTGCTGTAATTTTCAACGCCTTTTATGAGCTTTAGAGTATGTCTAAATAAATTGAGCGGTGGGAATAAATTACGGCGGACCTAGGATTAAATTCTAGGCCTGCTTCTTAAGTTTGTTTTAATAACGAAGATTAGTATTTGTAGTTTGGTTATAGGAGAGAATCTTATTTTCTAACAAGGGAGAATTGGAGATTGATAGGAAAAGTAAAATTGTGGATAAATGCTAATTAATAGTTTTTTTTCTGCACAGTTATGTTCAATGGATTACGTAGAAAAAAATTTCATCTTAAATATTCAGACATGTTGATATTATTGTGCAATGGTTATGTCGGAAGGATAATAACTTGCTCAAATATCAGTGGCTTGAGATGAGAAGAGAGTTAACTGAGGAAATGGCGCGTACCGTGACCTTTATTATTTGATTTGCCTAATTCACAGGGAAATTAGTAATGTGTTTATACTATTAATATTTTAAGTTTTAGGCATATTAGGCTTTAAAATTTGTGGTTAGTTACATGAATTATGTTCTCCCATTTAACTCGGTAAGGAGCCATCTTTGGTCAAATTAACTACTCTCATGTTCTTTTTAATTGCTTCCATACATGTTTGTTTAAAACTATCTCTATCCTATCTCCGTTAGTGATAATTTTTTTACATCTTTCAATGCCCAAACTATCTTAATCAGTGCTCTCTCATTTTATCCTCAGTGGGAGTAACTTCTAACTTCTTATAGATACTCATTTTTAATCCTTTCTGTTAGCGTATTGCTATGTTCATCTTAACAATCTCATTTCTAAGTCGGTCTATTTTTGAGTGTGTCCTTTCTTAATTGCTCAATATTGGGTGAAAGAATAATGCTAAAATTCTATTTCTGTGTGATCCAATAAACTATGAGTAATCTGGAATGACGAGGATGACGTAAACAACTATGAAATTTGTCTTAACAAAGGACTTGTCAGAGCTACAAAAGTTGTCTAGAACTAGCTTCTTATAGAACAACCTTAAAAAATCTTTGGCTTTTATCACCAAACACCAACAAGAAAGCCTTTAACTCAAGAATTTAGGGTTGGATACATCATACATAGATCCATGTCTTCCATTTGGTTAGGTAACGAGCCATCTCCATAGTTATTGACATTTCTTATATCCACTTGTTGATCACCTTCATCGATGTTTCCTCCCCTTTGATCTTTCCATTTTATTTAGCCCTATCAACTATGATCATATCTCTTCTTATTTCGTAATTGGTGTACTTATTGGTCCTCAATGCATTTATCCAAGCCACCTTAATTGTTTCTCATTTTATCCCCACTAACATCAACCTCTATTATGTAAAGTATGCACACATTTCTTATCCTATCTTGTATGATTCATTCTTATCTTTCTCATTTCTGCCTCTCATTTTTAAACCTTTACCATAAAAAGATCTTACATATTGCTTAGATATGTGTTATTCACTTGTACTAGATATGTGTTATTCACTTGAAGCTACAAGTGTGTGTGTGTGTGTATATATATAGCGTACCTAAAGTGTCTTCACAGTGAGTTGCTTATGGAGGCTTTCTTAGATCTCAACTTAGTGTATATGGATAATGCTAACCGTTGGTTATGATCTTCATAATCTAAATAGGTGGTGTAAACAAAATTATATAATTTAGACATTTCTTTTTTATCAGTTAAGAAGTCTTATTTATTCTGTTGTTGAAGAACTGATCATTTTGTAACTATACAGTATGTGGCCAAAATGTATAAAAAATGCACGATTTTTTGTATATCATTATTTATGGATGTGGAGATTATAACTAACTGTTCGGATCATCCAAATAAACCTTTCATATTGTAATTTAGAGATGGTTTCATAGACAACTTCTTACACTTTTCCTATACACACAAACACACACATATATAATATAAAGAAATGTATTTTTCAATGGCTATTAGAAAAAATTGATCCGTGAACCTTTTGAACAAGATGTTTGAAAGTTATATCCCTTTCTGGTTCTGACTGCAAAGATGGATTCAAAATCCATACTCATAATTGTCCATAGAGGTGTCTCACTTTCTCTAATTAAGAAGAATTATAACTTTCTCATCTAGCCTCATGATAATTTATCCGTTTTGGATTTGTAATTCAAGGTTTTAGATACTAGGATCATACAGAATGGAGTTTTTAATATCAGAAAATAGATATCAATTGATATATTAGGTGTAAGCTCATAGTGAGCATTCCTAAGCACTTTGTGTATATACGCGATATATGTAATATGGATAATGATAGTGAGTGTCCACAGGGCACTTCTTAACGATGAGTACCCACTAGAGTCTTATAAAAAAAATTAAGATTATTTAATAGAAAATATTTTACTGTCAACTCATAAGTTTAATATATGTTCTTTTCATTATTGTCTATAATAACTTATTCTTGCTTATAACATCTAACCTTTTCTCCTTTGATGGCCAATGTGGCATAGTTAGGTGTTCTTCTTTTCAATCAAGTAACACAATTGTCTTTCGTGTTCTCTCTGTCTCTATCTTCCACCTTCACTATTTTCTTTGTCCTTGTATCCTCCAATGCTCAAAATACATATCATTTTACAGATGCAATGCATATATACATATATATACATATAGATGTATATATAATTAGATATATACACACATGCATATACATACACATAATATGAAAAAGTGTACTTTAGGTGAGTCGATAAGGAGTAATCTATAGAGGCGTCTCTAAATTTCAACATAAATAGTATATGTGGATAATCCGAATTGTTAGCTGGGATCTCTGTTCTAAAACGATGGTGTGTAAAATTTATGCATTTTCGATGCATTTTGACCGTATATTGGATGGTACAAAACAAACGGTTTTTCAACAATAGAACAAAAAAGACCTCTTGATTGATGATGAAAAGTGTCTAAATTACATGAATTTTCTTATTTAGAGCTTGGAAATCACAATTAACTGTTCTAATTTGTCCATATAATCCTTTATGTTGAGATTTAGGGTTGCCTCTATAGACAACTTCATGTAGCGATACTTTAGGTACACTATTTCCATGTATACACATACATGCACACATAAACACACACACACATATATACACACACACACACACACACATATATATACACACACACACATGCATATATGTATATAGATATACATACATATGTATGTATGTATGTGCGGACGTACGCACGCACGTGTATGTATATGTAATGTATATACATGTGTAAATATATATGCATATGTGTGCGTGTGTATTAAAATATGGATAATTTTACTAAAGAGTTTTTAAAGAATTTTTTCTAGCTCAAGTTCTTGTAGGCTATCTTTGATGTGAATTTGGGGAAAATATAAGTGGAATGAATATCTAACTGTTACAAGGTATGGTAAAGCTGCATATGATAGAAAATTTTGTCTTGAAAACTTAATTGAGGAAGGCTTCAAAATAAAATTGAAGCATTCGTTATTTTGATAGAGACTAGTTACAGTTCTAAAGGGGCTATATTCTTTGAGTTGGCTAAACAATTCTTTCCTATTAAAAAGAATATTTAATAAGATTCTAATGGGCACTTATTGTTAATTAGTGCCCAATGGCCACTTGTTATTATTACCCATATCATATTGATAAACTAGAGGTGGTTGTAATGTCCAAGATGTCATCTGTCTTAATAAGCGTGCTATGATGTGCATATTAATGCATTCATGCCATTCATGGTCATTATAAACCACAAAAGCAGTACAAGAAGATAAACCATGCAACAAATTCTATCCTGAGTTCAAAAGATAAATTGCAAAAACAATTGTGATTTAAGGGACCATAACAATTGAATAGTGATGGAGATTGAGGGCCAAAGAAAGTGAGGTAAGGGATGACATTAACAACATAATAAACGTGCCAACAGGGCGTAGCACAACCACAAATAGGGGACATAAAAATGTATTTGGAGAGGAAATAAGGGAAAATTGAGGATAAAATAAAATGATAAAGATAGATTTGGGCTTCGGCATCTAGGTGATTTCTCACCTGCCCTCATTGAATCAACACGATAGGAGATTTAGAGATAGATTTGCGCCTGGGCATCTAAATGATCTCTCACCCACTCTGAACGAATTAACATGAAGAGATATTTGCGAGTTGGCAAATTACCATGCTAAACAAAGATTTTTAAATAATAATCATTTCATTATTCTCTTCAAAAATCCATACATGATTATTTATAAAATAAACTATGTGCACCGTATGTACAAATAAACTGAAATCTAACAATAAAAATAAAATTGTAATGAAACCTAATCAAATCTAATAAAATCCCTAATCAAATCTAATAAAAAATGGTATTCGAGATTTTATTCAAATTTAATTAAATTTCTAATCAAATTCGAGACTTTATTGTCACCATCACAATGTTAGCCGGGGCAGCAAAAATGGTATAGTAACAATAAGGACAATAATGGTAGGAGTGATGACCTTGCAAGCAACATGAATTGGGAAGAAGGAAGGAAGAGAGAACCTTAGTTTTGAAGTCTTGAATATCACCTCAAGTAGTTGAAGAAAATACTCAATGTAGATCTGGGGTGTTTTGAGCTATGCAGTGAACTGGTGGTGATTCTCACTCTCACTCTCTAACTATCTCTTGTTTCTATCAAGTTGGTTTGGGAATCTGGTTGATTGGGTATAAGTGAAAAACTTGGGTATATTCCTTATATACAGGAATGCCTTCGGATATGAATATTGAGCCCATATTTGTTTCTAAGTTTAAAATTCAAGTAGAATAGAAATGAACTATTTTTGTCATTATATCAGGATGACTATATTGGGACGATATATTTTTTCTGGTCACATAAATATTGGCTAATATGAGATTGAGCACGAAATGATATTACTCTTTTCTTCCACGAATCATGGTTGCTCCCTTAAAACAAAATATCAGTTGAGATAATAACTGTATTGGCTGGTATTTAAAATAGATATTATATGAATTAGATCGAGCTAGCTGTTTTTAGAGAATCCCAGTTGGTAGTGGCTGATATGTAGAATGTGAGGAGGCCCTCTGTATAAATGATGTGCTTTATATTATTGTACAAATCAAATTGAGATACAAAAATTTGGAGTATATGGGGATGTCTTAGCATTTAAAATCAACATTTGTGCATATTGGAGCAGTTGAGGAGAATATCAGTGGTCTTTTGTTAGTCTTTTATATTATCTACTTTGCCTACATGTTGCATGACCGTACTTGGTTATACTGGTCTTCCATCAGGTGCATATTCATCTATGAACCACTGATTACAGGGCACTCATATCTTAATTCTCAAATGCATGTTTTTTTCTCCCTTTTCTATGTCACACCATGCGAGCTTGACTACTTACTTTTAGGTTTACGTCTTTCCACATGTATAGTCCACCGGAAAATGGGAATAACATGGTTAATTGTCCATATTTTATGCAGTTGCACTCATTCTATTTTCCACAGTTCACATCAACTGTTTTGTATGAACAATGGTAATTGTGAGCTATTTGCCTTTTTGTGCAGATTGGTGATGTGAAAAAGAACATAGAGACTGCTCAAGGGAAAAGTGTCTACCCTGCTGAACAGCAGCTGCTCATACATCAAGGGAAGATTCTAAAAGATGATACAACATTGCAGGATAATCAAGTTGTGGAAGACAGTTTTCTTGTCATAATGTTGACCAAGGTACGTCTGCTAAATGCTCTGAACAATAGTTTTTGGTTACTTAAACCTTTTTTTTTTTTGATACAAGTGTATTCAATATGGATAAAAAAGACACTACTGAACCATTTGTGCAAATATACTATATATTGCCACTCAAAAAGGAAAAAAAGAAAACCTGAGACTCGAGTACTAATTTTGGATATTTGTTATTATTGGTTTACTTATTTTGGGTTGCTATTAAAATTGGTATCTTATAAAATGATGATTATTGTATGCCACAACATAAAGGTTTACTGTTTGCTACTGCATTAGTGATCTTAACAAAACTTATCATGTTTTCTTATCAATAGATAAATTCAAGTATGTTCCTTACTAATACTTGGCTTTTAATAAAATAAAAAAATCAAATGATGTGAGTTTGCAAAGTAGGCCTCTTTTTTACTGACAAATTATGTAGCTCCAGATCACTGATTGTGGTAAATTGAGCACCTAATAGATGAGTGGACAGAAGGAACTTTGACGAAGGTATTGCAGAGGGCCATGTTTGTCCATTTAGAAGACATGGACCCAGTTTAAGAAGGCATTAGCAGAGAATATAATAACGTGCAATGCATGTGCTAGAAGCTTCTATCAGTGTTAAAAAAAAAGTTATTATGCAGATGATTATGCGTCCGCATAATCGTATCGGACTTGAAACACACGAAGAATTAAAAAGGACGTGGATTATGAGGGTTATGTGGTCACGTAATTCACATAATCTGCATGCGGATTTACTTTGTTTATGGTTTTAAATTTGAAATCATGACATTCAAGAAACACTATGGGGAAGAAACAAATAAACACAAAAGAGAAGAAATCAAATTAAACACTATGAACATGTTCAAGTTAGATGATTTGGTTATTATCTTTTTGTTATGCTTTTTCCTAATATTCTTGAATTTTATACCACTCAATATATACATTTTTAAGTATTATTATATTAATATATATTAAAATATTAATATTTCGCATGACTCTACATAATTCGTTTAATCTCCGTGGAATCCGCTTATGCATTTTGCGTTTCCGAACCGCACACATTAATGAAGACGTATTTTAGAACATTGGCTTCTGTAGGATCTGAAATATGGCTATAGAAATACTAGAAGAGGAATGAATAGTATATGCTATCAACTTTATTGAATTTAAGAACTAAATTGCAATAACTTCACATTGAGTGAAAGCAAATCACAATTACGATCACAAAGATCAATCACAAAAAATCAGAAATTAAATTCAATATAGTTGATAACATATACTATTCATTCCTCTTCTAGTATTTCTATAGCCATATTTCAGATCCTACAGAAGCGAATGTTCTAAAATATGTCTTCATTAATGTGTGCGGTTCGGAAGCGCAAAATGCATAAGCGGATTCCACGGAGATTAAACGAAGAATGTTAAAAAAAAATGTTATTATGCAGATGATTATGCGTCCGCATAATCGTATCGGACTTGAAACACACGAAGAATTAAAAAGGACGTAGATTATGAGGGTTATGTGGTCACGTAATGCACATAATCTGCATGCGGATTTACTTTGTTTATGGTTTTAAATTTGAAATCATGACATTCAAGAAACACTATGGGGAAGAAACAAATAAACACAAAAGAGAAGAAATCAAATTAAACACTATGAACATGTTCAAGTTAGATGATTTGGTTATTATCTTTTTGTTATGCTTTTTCCTAATATTCTTGAATTTTATACCACTCAATATATACATTTTTAAGTATTATTATATTAATATATATTAAAATATTAATATTTCGCATGACTCTGCATAATTCGTTTAATCTCCATGGAATCCGCTTATGCATTTTGCGCTTCCGAACTGCACACATTAATGAAGACGTATTTTAGAACATTGGCTTCTGTAGGATCTGAAATATGGCTATAGAAATACTAGAAGAGGAATGAATAGTATATGTTATCAACTTTATTGAATTTAAGAACTAAATTGCAATAACTTCACATTGAGTGAAAGCAAATCACAATTACGATCACAAAGATCAATCACAAAAAATCAGAAATTAAATTAGACAATTGCAAACACAAGATTAATCCTGGTTCCTTCTCCCTGAGCTACTTCAGTCCCCTAGCAATCCACATGAGATTTTCCATATCTTCTTGCAGACATCAAGAGTCGCACATACAAATTCGACAAGCTTTCCGTTTATCAATTCGTACATGTCCACTGCCTCAAACAAGAAAGTTCCTTGTTTATTGAAAGATAAATTGTAATTTCCTGCAAGCCTTGATGATCAGCGATTTGTGGCTTCTATGGATAGTCAAGAGATTTTGGTTCAAGGATAGAAATAGAATGAAGATTGTAAATATTCAGCTTTATAGTATTTTGAAGAGTTTCAATGAAGAAAAATCAAGAATTTGGTGAATCCATAATGAGGGATACCTCTAGTATATACAGGCACAAATCCTAACAATCAAATCCCAAAAGTAACTGTTGAAAAATAGTAAAAAAAGACCATAAATGATCAGATTTTCAAACAGATACCATACAAAAAACTGTCTGACTAGTCGACCAGTACCGATGATTAGTTAACTAGTTCACTGTCGTAGGCAACGATGTGCTCTAGAGCAGTCGACTACAATACAAGATTAGTTGACTATTTCAAATAGGTTAAAACTATGCTTCTGGATTAGTCGATTATTGCATGAGGGTAGTTGACTGCTCGATGTAAAAGATCAAAACTGAATTTTTGAAACAGGTAAATATGTACATGAGAATAGTCGACTACTTAAAATTTGACAATGTAAGTAATGTATTAGAGGATACTAGTTGATTGGACAATAGAATTAGTGGACTAATTCAATATTAAACAACATATATGAATGAAGTTACATGTTAACTTAGTCTATAATTGTTTTTAGGTTAATATTAAGTTCTTATCTTAGTAAGATGGATGAGTATGTGCATGTATGCATCAAAGCCGGTTAATAACGCATCTAAAAATAACAGAAAAATTACAATACACACACAGACATATAGTTAGGTTGGGTTACTATCGACAGTATTTGGGTATGGATACTATTAACCATGATCTAAAAATGGGCAACCCAAAATGAAATTTTTTCTAATAGATGTAATCTAACCTTTATAAACTTTCTACAAACAGAGTTCCATAAGATATGAATTTGAGTTACTAATGGTTCAAGTATTCAAAAATTAGTGAATGTTTTGATAGTTTTGATGCATTCGTTTTGTTTACATTTGATCCATGGTTAAATAAAATCGAATTTTTATGAAATTTTATCCGCAGATAGTTTATGAAGGGTAGATCACATCTACCGGAATATATTTTTTTTTATTTGGGCTATCCATTCTTATATTTTGGTTGATAATATCCACACCTAAATACTATCTATAGTTGCTAGCCTAACTCTCTCTCTCTCTCTATATATATATATATATGTACATGTGTATACATATGTACATATGCTTATATATATATATATATATAGAGAGAGAGAGAGAGAGAGTAAACGGAAAATTCACCGGTGGTGAAGGGACTTCCTTCATTGCCGCTTATGTGGCCCAATATAATTATTACATGTGGCACAACTCAAAGGGCGGTTAAGCGAGTTCTTTTATTTGTTAGCTTAAGTGGCGCCACGTGTAATAATTATATTGGACCACTTAGTGAAGAAACTCCCTTCACTTTTGGTAAATTTTTCATTTTCATATATATATATATATATACATATATATTTGTATATATGTATGGAATTACTGTAGGTGAGCTGCTGGCTTAGGAAAAATTACGTGAGTTAGCGACAAAAATATAGCAATCCAATGATTTTTCTTCAATTTTTTCTAAAATTAAGATCTCTATCTGCTTAACTTTAATAAGATTAAATTTTATGAATTTTGGAGTTTATTTACACTTTTATCATGTGAATACAAAATGTTTATTTAGTAGAAACCGTTAAAATTTGTGTTAACTTGATGGAGGACCAAATCAAAACTAAAACCCAAGAAATTGGATATGAGTGAGCTCTAAAAGGTGGAGATCATAATCCGGAAGAAATTTATAGAAAAAAATATTGGAGAGTAAAAATGAACTGCAGCTCAGGTAACTTACATTAACTATCAGTTCATTTCCATTTATATATATATATATTTATATATATATGTATATATACATATATATGTATATATACATGTATATATGTATATATATATACATGTATATATGTATAGATATGTACATGTATATATGTATATACATGTATATATATATATATATATATACATAGATATGTAATATATACATGCATATACATAGATATGTAATATATACATACATATACATAGATATGTAATATATACATACATTTACATATATATGTAATATATACATACATATACATATATATGTAATATATACATACATATACATATATATCTACATGTAGGTACATATGTATCTATACATACATATACATATATAGCTACATGTAGGTACATATATATCTACATGTAGGTACGTATGTATCTACATGTACATACATATACATATGTATATCTATGTACATACATATACATACGTATGCACATGTACGTACAGGTACATATGCACGTGTACGTACATGTACATATGCACATGTACGTACATGTACATATGTATATACATATGCACATATATGTGCATATGTGTACCTACACGTACGCATGTTTGTTTTCATCAAAATATAAAACAGGGATGTTATCAGGATTGATATCCTTGATCCAGCTACTTCTAGGTGCATATTATTGTGGGATTATGAATATGCTTCATTCTTATGTCTCTTGACCTTCGAGGGGAACACATCTAATTCTCCAAAAAAAAGGGGAAAAAACACGTAAACCATTTAATCTAATAGTTAGATAGAATTGTTTAAGTATGGGTAAGACATGAGTCGAATCATGAGACACAATTCAGTTAAAAGTCGCAAGACCCTAAGGAGTTGTGGTTATAATTGTATTGATGGGGTCTAGTGGGAAGATAGTGTCTTTACAAATTTATCAAAACAATATTTGATAATTAAAAAGTTCGAATGAGATGTGAGTTTGGAAAGGCATGTCAAGCATGGTATTGTCTTATGTTCTACTCTTATGAACTGTAACAGCAGTATTCACTCACCTTTTTTTTATTAAATGCTCATTGCGATGTATGCTCAACAGGACTTCAACTAGTCAAATGCCTCTATTAAACCAATAACAGCGATCAATAAAGCATTGGCCCAGTTCTATCTGCCTTCATTCATTTAACTATTGAAACCGCAGTTGCAGTACTGTGACTGCATCTTTTATGAGTGGAGGGACACATATATGATATGCTAATTGGTGTCTCTCATCTCATATTTATTCCAACTTGCTTTGAAATTTAAAATTTGGATTTTATAAAGATTTGTTCCCACTTATTATAATGGTACACTAAACCAGTCTTTTTGTACGAATATGCTAGTTAGGAAATTTAGTCTTTCATTAGTCTGTCTTTGATAGGCTAAATCGTGTAACAGATAATAAATGCTGACCTATTGCTAAGAGGTCATAATTCATTACATCTATTTAAATAATTTTCTCTTAGAATATATTCATGATGATTCCCTTTTGTGTCATGTCTATTTTTCACTAGACCAAGGGTTCATCGAGTGGAGCTTCAACCACCAAGATGGCACCTGCAAATCAGGTAAGCTGGCAATTCATTAATATTTAAGGAGTATCCTTACATTAACTCACTTTATTTTTTAAAAGTTGTGGTACCCTTTTTTACATATGTTATTGTCTTGAAATGAAATTTCCTTCATTGAGTTTGTCTTCTAATGGCTTCTTAACAATGGAAGATTAACCATAAGTTTGTTCATAAAATTATGTAAGAAGGCATTATGTCTTCATGGATGCTATAACATTGGGAGTTGGAGACATCAAATAATCAGCCTTTTACGGGAACTAGACTCAGTGCTCCTCTCTTAGTTTATTAGTTGCTGATAATGACTTCATCTATGAACTACCCTTGGAATTTTTCTTTTCTTTTTTTAATTTTTTGCAAAAAAAATTATTTTATTGTTTGTTTATTTATTTGTTGTGGATATCAGACTGAATGTAGATTACTGCATAGCTTTAGCTTGGAAATCTAGTGTTGTCAATGGATGTATACAAATTAATTTTTGAGGGGTAAAAGCCTCAGCTTTATAGATTATATATAGCAAGCATTACATTCAGAGATACTGAGTGCCTCTTTCGTTTGTCCTCATATTTTCACGAAATATTAAATTGGAAGAAGGCTACCTAGTATTATTGTTGTTTTGTTCACCTTTTGCACGAATTACAATAGATGCTTGTATCCAGGCCCCACCTACGACACCTGTGCCTGCTAATGCTTCAATCCCGGCTTCAGTTCCACCACAAGAACCTGCAGCTACCCCGGCTCCGTGAGTTTTGCTTATCCATTACATGGTTGATTTTTTTGGTTTTTGCTATATGTTTAAATTTGTGTTTGTAAATCTATGTTATTCTATGTTGGCTGTACCCTTCCAACCAATCAGGATACCTTTAAGTGCACCTACTCCAACCGCCACAGCTGCACCAGCACCTGCAGTCACTGTATCGTAAGTTGCCTTTTGATCATTTGTCACTAATTGTTTATTTGATTTTATCTACTACTTACTCAGTTAATTAGTTTATGCTTACTATTTTCTACTAATAAATATTACCTAAACATTTTTATTGAAATGACTTCAGGTAAATACTGATGTTAAGGTATACTCCTGTCTCAATATTTTTGTCAAACTGTCAAGCTGGCTTGATTTTGGAATTAGTTCGCATTGTAATTTGCAAGCACTAAAATAACTACAATTAGGTAAAGAAAAGTACAGTGCTGATGGTTGTATTCTTGTTTTGTGAGCTACTTTGTAACTGCTCGTAGCAGTTGTGAATAGTTGAATCAAGCTGAATTTCAGATGGTACGGCTTTAGTTGCCTTGCATTGCCTGTAAACCTTCTGGTCACCTTCTTAGGATTCTGAATTCAAATTGGTATGTCACATCTTCTTCTGGAAAAAGGGAAAGCTTATATAGTATTGTGATTGTCAAGAATGAAATTGAAGCTTTGCTAACAGTGCAAAGTGGAGGACATGTCAGGTAATTAACACCAGAGTTTATTGTGGCTTTGTTTTGTATCCTCAATCTCAATCCTGCCTTTGTTACAATTCTTCTAATCACATGATGGTGGACATTCATTTCATTGTTAAGCTGTTAGAGGCATTATAATCAGTGGAGTCGAATAGAGGCACAACTTATTGTCAGAGGCTGAAAGATAAGGGCAGTAGAGTCAATGAGAGAACCAATCTTCGTACTTGTTATAAAAATAATGACAAGGTTAGTGCTATTCGTGTCATGACGAGTGTGCTACTGGGCGGGTTTACATGAGGTTTCTTCCTGTCAAAAGTGACCTAGAATTCTGCTTCTCCAATATCCTTGTATCTTTCTTAATGCAGTCGGATGAAAGGAATATTCTACTATGTAGGAGTTCAAGAAAAATAGTTTTATGATCATGAGTGACCGACCTAAGTAGGGTCTCTAAATGGAATGAGCATGAGGTTATATGCTTCATTCTGGTTTCTTTCATAAGTCTAAGATTCTTTATCTTATTTTGAATAACTATTGAGCTGCAAAAAAAAAGGAAGATGCCTTCCCCTTTTCTAATGAATTCTGCAAGTTAACATCAATGAATGGCTTGAACGAAACATGCTAATGTCAGAAGTTGGAGTTGGTGTTGCTAACTAGGTAAGTGTTGTAAAAAAGAATGGGGTTGTTGCTGTAATCTTTGAGGATTTGACGGTATATTAAGATGCCTGATAGACGGAATTGATTAAAGCATATAAAAGCATCAACTGAGCTCTTCTTACAGACAATTAGATATGTGAAATCCTGTGATATTTGGGTGTCATAGGATTAAAGAGCATACAGTGTCTTCAATGTATTTGTTGGTGAGAGATTTGAGTATAATGCTCTTAATATTTGGAACGCAGAAAACTATCATTGACGTGACCAAAAAATTAAGGTGCTGCTATTAAATTATTAGAAATACTGATGTGTTGGAAGAATGATCAATGGGAAAACATGATGTAACATGAGTTGTAGCTATTAGTGAAGAAACATTTAAAATTGGAAAACAGGAAAGAAAAGGTAGATTACTGAGGAGTGGGAGATAAACCAGGACAATGACTTCAATTTTTATTTAACTTGCTGTTCTTTAAAATTCTGCTTCTAGAGTGATAGGCCTTTCTTTTATCAGTTTATGGAGATTTCTTGGGAAGAGTATAAAAAGACTGGAGCGGAGGATGAAGAGACTGCCTTTCAAATAGTTGGTTCAGTCTTTCCTACACTTAAATAAGAAAAAACATGCCCTCTATACAGGTTCCATTATTTTAATGATTCTTTTAATGGATTGATACCAGAATTCCTCGCCATAGGACACAGATTTTTAAGTGTCCGGATGTCCTATAGACCCAAGGACGCGGTAAGTTTTTAACTAGTAGGACGCAGCTACATGGATACACACATGGACACACGTATGTGCGTGCAAACATAATATTTAGGGGAGCAACATGCTCTACACAGCACAGCTTATTACGTATATCTATAAAATTAACGTAGTTCTAAAATATGCATGATGCAGGTTTGGATAACTGTGGTAGTAAAAAGCATTAACGCTTGTTTGCTCTTCTTGTTTCTATTCTTCCCTTCTGGATCCTTAGGTAAATTGTTCTAGTAAAATGATGCCTAAATTCTTATCTTTTATTATGTGGAAGTGGCTAACCCACGGGTGTCCGAGTGTCTTGTCGTGTCTGAATGACTTGGAAAAAGTTTTGCAAAGTTGGAGTGGCCTGGTAAAACTGACTTGTAGTGTTAATATTTATAAGTAATATACAAGTATAATAAAGGTGTTTCTAACACTGACATGCAGATCTAGTTATTGATTACTTAGTGTTCGTCTGGATTTGTTCACTCTGCGTGTCCATGCAAAGGGAGCTAACAGTGAGCAAATGAATCAATTTAGATGGTCAAATAAAAGATATATCAGTGAAGAAGAGAAGTAGCTAGAGGATGAAAAGTTAATGAGTATAGTTCATGAGCGTATTTCTCTATTGATCCTTGTACGATACTTATCCTTGTACGAGAAGTATCACTGCATTCTCAAGCAGGATATTTATGTCCACCTTGTGACTTAAAAGTTTCGACTTGAATATGGTGCAAGAGAGAATATCTTGAAACCACTCACTCCATATCAGAAAGAACAGAGCAGATAGATCTTGAAAATAATAAATGATAGAAAGAAGAATAAAAAGTCACTATAGAACCTTGTGATGTAAAATATCCAAAAGTAACATGTTCTATTTAGAATTTCTTTCCCTTGTGAGTTTGGACTCATAGTTTTTATGGGGCTCAGTGTCAGTCACTTTTTACTCACCAAGTATGAGTGCAGTTGGTGTCTTCATCTGAATGTTTTTGTGCCTGACATGTTTGTATCTAACGCTCTCCTTCTTCCCCCTCTTTGTGGATTTGTTCCTCTCATATTCTTAACAAGCCAAGTGAGTTTGCACTCTTAATTCTTGTGTAGGTAGCATGCTTTGTCACTTATTAGTCTCCAAGCGGACTACAGTTGGTGTCTCCATTTGAATATTTTTCTGCAAACATGATTGTATCTACCCTATTTCATATATTTTCCCCGATTTTTTTTGTGTGTTTATGGCTCTCGCATATTAACCTGCAGATCTCTGTTGGTAAAGGCCCTACTATGGTCCCTATCAAAATACTATAAAGAAGCTATAAATTTTAGATCTGAATCATCTGATTAGTTCATCTGAAAAGGCAGGTCGCAGGCTCCATTTATAGAATGGGACCTGCTCAATTAAAGATGGTCTTTGGTAGTGGTTACTGTTTGATAGATTGCTTTTTTAGTGGTTAAATCTTAAATGCCTATGAAGTTCTCTTTTGAGTTTTTTGTGCATGAATCATTATGATGATCTCTTCTGTTTTTGTGCAAGAATGGTTCTGATTATAATGATGATGATCTGCAGATGTGGCCTTATATGTTCTCTTTTGAGATTTTGAGTTTTTGGGCAAGATTATGATTATGACTAAGAATATTTGTCCTCCAGATGCTATTGATTTCCAACTTTCTATGACTGTATTAATTGTCTGCTTGTTGTATATATTCTTATAGTATTCAGCTGCTACATAACACTATTGTCTCTCTCAAATGTTTTAAGTAGCATAAAGAATTCTTCATATGCCTTAACTCTGCAAATTATGACTTATATATGACCCCTTTTTGTGGTTTTTTTGGCATGTCAAAGCAGATCTGAGACGGACACATATGGCCAGGCAGCATCAAACCTTGTGGCAGGGAATAATTTTGAGCAAGCTGTTCAGGGTATTCTCGATATGGGTGGAGGGACATGGGACAGGGACACCGTTATTCGTGCTTTGCGTGCAGCATATAACAATCCTGAGAGAGCTGTTGACTACTTGTACTCTGTAAGATTTGACTTCCTTAATTGTGTTTTTTTTGTCATCTTTCCAGAAATGGCTGAATTCCGCTGAAACTGTTTCCAGTAACAGCTGTCATGCATAGAAATTCACATCTTTTAGATTATTCTCATCTATTCCCTCATAAAGCTTCATTTTGAAACTGTATAATTACATGATTTGCATTTAAGGTGCCCAGCTAAACATTTTTGGTATTTATTTCGAGCATCTGAACTCATCTTGATACAGGAAGAAAGCAAAAAAAAAAAAAAAAAAATCAGGGTTTAATGGTAGGAGAATTGGGGATTTCGGAAAAAACCAAAATCTGATTGCACCATGCTGACCTTCATATCCTAGGGATCACTCACACCAAAAATCATGGGATCTAGTGTTCATTTATTCATCCATAGATCGATGTAAAAAGTAATGCTTTTAGAAAATCATTAATCTTGTACCTACTTGATCAAAAGTCAAACCTTATTTTTGGTATACAGAAACACCAGTAGATAGAGATCAGTATGGTGTATTAAGAGATTGAGAAAGCTGGAGTTTTAGCCATCAATGGAGGAAATTTTCCTCCAATGTCATTGGATACCCATTAAACTGTGATGTAACAGCATATGGACATAGTGGCACAACAATCTTTTACCACAGAGGAAAAAGACAGTAAGAGATTGAGAAAGCTGGAGTTTTAGCCGTCAATGGAGGAAATTTTCCTCCAATGTCATTGGATACCCATTAAACTTTGATATAACAGCATATGGACATAGTGGCACAACAATCTTTTACCGCAGAGGAAAAAGACAGTAACCATACATGCTATCTTACACACACGTACTGAATAGTTGTAAAGTGAAGAGTATTGGTGCTAGCAAAAGGGAAGTCAACATTTCAAATCATATGATTTCTCATCCACAAACATTTTGAGGTATAAAAATCGTGATGAATAAGTGGATCATCCATTGAGATGACCCACAATTTTACTCCATATGGCTATCTTCAAGAAAGAGCATACAAGATTTCCTCCATGAATCTGGACTTAAAAGCCTTAAGCATAGTGTACTTAGTGAAAACTGTCGCGCCTGGTTCGGCTATGCAGTTTAGGTAAATGGAGTAAATTTTTTAGTGGAGCATAAAAAATTTTAAGTCATGTAACTCCACTTTGCAAATGTAAACTCCAATTGAATGATGAATTTGGCTTCAAAATAGAGTTTTTTTATTTTAGAGTTACACTAACTTAAGTCCAAGAGCTACCTGGAGTTTTTTTTTTGGGCAAAATTTTTGGATTTGGGATTACTCCAATTATCTTGACTCTAAACTTTGACCAAGGCCCAGTTATCTCAATTCTTGGTTAGAGAGGTAACCAAGCAAGTTACCCAGTTAAAATATGAGACATGCAGAGAATTAGAGACGAGAAAAGAAATCTATTTGTGTTTAATTGACAACAAGAAGGCATATCACAGGAATTGAGAGAATATGGAGGAAATTGCTACCCAACTGTAGGTCAATCTCCAAGTTTTCAACTTATGGTGCCACATTCGACCAATGCATTTCCTTCACTTCTTTATATCAGCACTGCAGAACCATTAAATAGGTTTTCATCCATCAATGTGGAATCCCGTAACCTAGAACAGCCCTAATTTTCTACCCGATCTGACAAATAAAGATGACCAATTTGGGGATGAATACCAACACAAAGAAGCATTTTGACTACAAAAAATATGAATACTAAAACCAACCTTTCTGAAATCTATTTTGCACGATTTTCATGCAAAACTAAATAACATCTTTAGTATCTCCTCGTTGAATATTAGAACAAGCTACTGTAGAATGTAGATTGTAATGGAAAAATCAAGCTAGAAAGACAATGGAGCATGTGATAGGGACAAATATTATTAGGGATTCTATATGATTGATTAGATATGATTATATTTGGTATTTTATGAGATATGTTTAAATCTGCTTAGATTTGGTTAGAATTTTATAGTTATTATTATATTTTGGTTTATTTGCACGTGTGGTTCATGTAGTTTGCTTTAGAAATAACTATGTATTAACTCTTGAAGAAAATAATGAGATGTTGGAGAATTAAAAATCCTTTTAATTTTTAGCATGATGTATTGCCAGACCAAATTAAATATTTTGCTGAGAGTGGGTGAGAGATCACCTAGTGCGAGGCTAAATAATTTTTATCATTTTATTTTATTCCTAATTTACTCCAAATTCCTACCATACCCTAACAAAGTTAAAAACAATGAATTTTAGTTGCCGCTAGGGAAAATTTTCCTCCAGCATCATCTTATTCCTTTTGTTGTTTTTATCATATCACCATTTCTTAGTCTCTAATGTATACCTGTATTATTAGTTCTATCTTCAAAATGGTAAATTCTGCAATAACATAATAGGAGGGCATACCACTACCAGATACCAAGTTCTCTTCCAGCATAAGGAATTCTGGGAAACTGTGCTTACTGCTTAAAGCCAATCAGGGAGCATAATAGCTGCTGATGCTGTAAGGTCCCGCCATAAAAAAATGAACAGAATTTGTAGTATGCCATATGACACTAGCTCGAAACGCTCAGCAACTTGGGATTATGCATGCTTTGTTTTCAGCGGTTCAGCTGTAAGCAGTTATAATAAGTTAAAGAACTAACATTATCAGCTGTCAGGTTGAATATTAAGCAAGTTCAAGTCCCAGGTCAGGTTTTAGTACCACTTGTTTAAGGCATATTGTCTTGACGAGCACTCAAGCAAAATAGCTCTCATCGTATTTTGGATCTTTATTATCATCTGAATCTTCTGATCAGGGATGGAGCCATTTCACCTTTGCCTAGCATGCATGGAGGTTGATATTTCGAATTCTTTTATTACCAATGTGCTGGGGCTGGCATGTTAGTGCTTGTAACATAGAAAAATTGTGCTCAGGCTAGACACAGAATTAGTTCGATTATTCTTCCCAACATTGTGAGCAAGCTTTTATCTCCATTGGGTGACCACTAAGTACATACCCATTTAACTTGTAAGAAAATTTTGGACATGAATCCAATAGCTAAATTCAACACTATTTGCAAAAAAATAATGTGGCGTGGAACTGAATTTTGTGCCCTTTTAACTCGAGCAAACTTGGACGTGAACCTGATAGCCGTATTTTGTGTGCTTTGTGGCTAAAAATCCTGGTTCCGCCCTTGGTTCCGATGGGATTTATGGAAAAGAGTTTCCTCTGTATTATGTAAAGTTGAGAGCAGTTCAAAACATTTGTGTTTAAATTCATCACTATGTTCTTTTTTTTAACAATGATTATCATAGTGTCCCCTATGCATTGCTATAAGAGTAATATTTAGAGTCCATAAATTGTCAACATTTTCCAGCTCCTGAATCTTCAAGAGCATCCATGCACTTATAGACAGTTAATAATACTTCATCATTGATTTGTGTGCAATATGATGCATACCTTGTATGCCTTAAATTTAATACAATATTTACCTTTCAGGGTATTCCTGAGAATGCAGAAGCACCAGTTGTTGCCCGAGCACCTGCAGGTGGGCAAGTGGCTAATCCCCCAACCCAGGCGTCACAACCAGTAGCACCTGCAGTTCCTTCAGGGGGTGGCCCCAATGCTAGTCCCTTGGACCTTTTCCCTCAGGTAGATGTTTCTAGTGATCCTCTTATTTCTTTTTTTTTTTCTTTGATAGTGAGAATTTATTTTGGTACTTCCAATAGGGTCTTCCCAACATGGGTTCAAATGGTGGAGCCAGCAACCTTGATTTCCTGCGCAATAGCCCACAGGTATCTTGATTTTGATACTTAATGTGCAAAATTCAGGTCACAACTAAGAAACATCATCTCAACTTCTTTTACTTGTGCAGTTCCGAGCCTTGCAGGCTATGGTGCAGGCCAATCCTCAAATCCTTCAGGTCTTCCTCGTTTGTCAAATTGATTTTTGAATCGGCCCTTTTATTTCATTGTTCATGTTAGTCTTCTGTTTTCCAGCCAATGCTTCAGGAATTAGGAAAACAGAATCCTCAGATTATGAGGCTCATTCAGGAGCATCAAGCTGATTTTCTTCGACTAATTAATGAACCTGTTGAGGGAGCAGAGGGGTATGAAATGATTTTAGAGCTTTTCGTTGTGCAATAGCTTGTTAATATGTTTCTGGTCATTATTTGGCTACTCTATGTGAACCAGTGATCTATTGGGTCAGTTAGAAGGTGCAATGCCACAAACTGTGCAAGTTACTCCTGAGGAGGCTGAAGCCATTGAACGTGTAAGTCACTTTGTTCCTTATGTTTGTTTATTTGTTCTTTCTCGTAATGGATGTTCTTTTTAGTAGCAAGCTAGAAACTTAGTATACAACCTATTAATGGCAATACTAATAAAATATGTTAAAGCTTCTCCTAGAAAAGGTTTTGTTTAAATTTTAAAATATTGGAATCGGTCTCAGTATAGGCTTTATCCATGGTACCATAATTGGGAATATAGGGCATATAGTATAATATTGGACTAGCATTATATGATATCTTATGTATATGTGCCTCTAAATGCATACTAGTACAATGGATCAAAGTTGCCAAACCAGGATATATAGAGTATCGTTATCATTATATCGTATCGTAAGATACATTGATTAATATAATAGGTAAGTAATAAGTACATAACAATATATAATATAATGAACATATGAGCAAATATAAGGTATAAGTAAGCAAATAAACAAAGACAAATACTAAGGCTAGTTGTATGTTAAATATAAGTCATGTAACTAACATTCAAACTGATGACTGTGAGGTCATTAATTAAAATTATATTACATTAGCAAATACATTACTAAATTCACTTAAACTTGACAATGACATTCATTTTTCTCATCTTCCTCTTTTTACTCCATCAGCTCCTTCTTTAGTATACTTTTTTTTTCCCTTTCTTTTTTCTCATTTATTATTTACAATTGCTTTCAAATTTAAGAGATCGTACCAATAATTATAAAATTTCTATTAGAGACTAAATTAGAAATAAATAACTAATTGATAAAATTTTTACTATTAGATTTTCTCTTCCTTTTCTTTTTAGTAGATCCATTGTTCCTCCTTCAACTTAAAACACGCATTGAAATTCATCCAAGCAATACCTTTCACTATGTAAAGTTATTATTTCTCAACCTATTCATAATCGAATTTTGAATCAAACAGTCACATTAAATCTTATGTTTCTCCAATATCTTTCCTTTTTTGTTACCTTAGTTTCGGTTTTATATTATTTTCACAAAAACCAAAACGTTGAGTATAATTTCGTTATCCCTATGAAAAAATACAAATCAAATAAATATAATATCAATTAATCATCCCTTATAGATATATCATCATCATCATCCTTAAGAACTTTTATTTTAATTTTTTTCATTATCATCACTCAAATTTATACAAATTCTTCATTTTATCAAGTTTAGCAGATAATGAAGTAAGCTCTTTAGATATTTGAATTGAGAATTAGTAATTAAATAATTTATATTGACTATAAATTGATAATATACCTCTTTCAGTGATTTTTTTTAAAATGTTTTTATCAACTAAAATAAGTATCTTGAACTTTGATATCCTGTTATTAAATGACTATATTTTTTTAGAATGTGTATCCCGTATTTAACTCAAAAAGTTCGTTTGAATGAGTTTGAAATCTATTTATAAGTCAAATCAGTGTATTGTATCGTGTTTTATATCGTATAATATGTATCACATATTGTAGAATACGCTTATCGTATCGTAAGATACATAATCCAATAGTAGCGCGCTGATAAGATACGTATTGATTTTTTTATATATCGTATTGTATCGTAGGATACATATTGCATATTGTAGGATATTGATAACTATACAACAGATATTTGAAACCTTAAAGATAAGTATGGAACTATGAAGCATGGATACTTTAGACTAAGTGTCGTCCGCATCGTATACGTCTTGCATGACAGTTGCCGATACGTATCGGTTACAACAAAGACGTGTCGGATTTTAGGAACATGAAAGTTTGTGTGTCGAACCCGTATTTGCTTTCAAAAAGTCATATGGATCGCGTGTGTAGATCTTGTCTACTTCAGAAAGTCATAGAGATTGCCTGTTGAGCGTTATAGAGTTGTACATTGTTTTAAAAGTTAAAATTCTCTTTTCATAAAAGGGATACGCAGCTAATAAGTCCTAACTTCCTTGCAAAGATAAAAACTTTAAGTATTTTATTGAATATACTAGTCCATTAGATTGAATTCAGATTCTTTTTTTAATATAGTTACTTGATTATAATATGTTTTAAATTATTTAATTTTTTTTAATTTTAGAAAACATGTCTTAACAATTATGAGTTTTAATATACATTATATATCACATGTATAAATTTGCATTGTCATTGTGTCATCATTTTTCGTGACCGTGTCCATGCTTCATAAGTAGAAAGTGTAGATGAACTGAAGTTTGAAGAAGTTTATAGACATTTCTAAATTTGGTAAAGTCGCTAGATGGCTCTATTGGTGTCTTTACTGGATGGAAAAACTACTAATTAGGTGTATTGGGAATAATGAGATTATACTTTGGTTGATTGTTACTATGTATGTAGAAAATGAGCAAAAAAAGTCAAATTTAATCTGGTTTTTCTTATGTTAATTAAGATCAATTTGCTTGTTTGATTGTGTATAACATTTGCATTAGGTTAAGGGTTGAGATAACTTCTAGGAGTAATCTGGTTTCTCTATGATTAATCCATAGTTGAGTCTTAATGTTTTAGAGTTACTCATGCTATCTTTCCAACAAAATCATTGAGATGGTCTAACTGGCAAGACCCTTAGTATTTCTATTTGAATATGGAATTAATTTACACAATTATGATAAACGTTATATGATAATCAGAGTTTAGGCTAGATTTAGCGATGAAATTGGGGAGAAAATAAGATGGATTGATCTATCATCCCACGTCCTCTTTATTAATATGATATATGTTGACTTTCACGCTCCCCCTCAAGCTGTAACATATACTCGTATATATTTAGAAATGAACGGCACACTATATTTTTTAAGTGGCCTAGATTAACAAATTTGCAAGTTGATTAGCAGAAGACATATTTTTTTGCTCAATAATACCCACATCATATTTTTCTTATACTAAATGACAATCTACTTCAATATGTTTCGTCTTTTCATGAAACACAGAGGTTGGTGCAATGTAAATAGCAGATTGATTAGCACAATATAGCCTCATCAGAGTCTTGAACATAAATCTCATCTCAATCATAATACCTCGTGTCCATACCAATTCATGTGAGAACAACATCCTTCTGACTCTTCCATCATGTAAGATTTCTTACAAAAAAAGACATAATACCTTATAGTCAATCTTCTGTCAATTGAACAATCTGCACAATCTGCATGTGAGAATCCATCTATACGATTATGGTTATAATTTGAATATAGAAGTCCTCTTCTTGGAGAACTCTTCAGATAATATTGTGAACAAAACATCCTAATGACTCATCATGGATGACTCACAACTCTATTCTGATATGTAAATTCAGGCCAAGTTATTGTCAAATAATTTAGCTTCCCAATTAATCTCCTATCCCTTCCATGGTCTTCCGAAAGCTCTAAGTGATCATACAACAATTTTAAATTGAATCTGTCGGTGTATCTATAGCTTTACATCTGAGCTTACATGCTTCCAAAAATATATCTAACACATACTTTTGCTAAGAAAGTGAGATTTTCTTCTTACATATAGCCATCTCAATACTCAGAGAATACCGTTATGGCCATATATTTTTGGTCTAGAGCTTTTGTTGTAATATGACAATCACTAATCCCTCGTCACAATACCATCCATTTTTTCTGATGGATGTAGAAGAAAATAGAGTGATCCTTTTGAGAATGACAAAAACCAAACTTCTGAAAACAGAACTAAACCTTCCAAAACCAAGCTCAAAGAGATTGTTTTCAGCCATAAATTGACTTTTGCAGATGTTAAACTTTGCCACACTCCTGTTGAACAACCAACGCAGGTGGTTGCTCCACATAACTTCCTCTTCAAGAGTACTATGGAGGAATATATTCTTAATATCTAACTAGTACACGGGCTAGTGATATATAGAAGCAAGTTAAATAGGCATTCCAAATGAAGCCATATTTTCCAATTGAAGCCATATTTGCTACATGTGAATGTGTCGGTTTATTGACACCATATGTTTGAAAATGCCCCGTTGCCACTAAGCACTAAGACAAACTAAGGTTCTGTGAAGGTTTAGTTTAATAGTATATACCCATTGATACCCAGTTGCCTTCTTGCCAGCAGAAACTGGAATAAGTTCCCCCCCTGTTTTAAGGCATGCATCTCATCTTCCATCGCTGCCCACCAATTGGAATTTAACAAGGCATTTAAAATAAACTTGGGAATAGGACGAGGAAACAAAATCATGAAAATATGTAGAAAGTTGGTTGTAGGATAAAAGTTACATAATGGATATAATTCCATTTTCCCTTGGATGACTCTTTAGCGAAAAGTTGACAAGCTTATGCAAGGTGGAACAATAGCACCTAATCCTTTCTGACCTCTAGAATAACCTAAAAGTACACATTTCAAAACTTTATAACTCAGTTTGGAACGATTGGTTTTATGATCGTGAACAAAATATAAATGAAAATTCAAGGAGGTAAATTAAAAAGTCATATTTGTGACAAAATAGAATATGGTATTTGACCATCAAGAACTATAGAGAGCATGTAGTTAATTAGAGAAAAATTGAAGGAACTGCATCCCCCCAGAAGTGTTTGGGAACATGCATGTCAAATATCAAAATTTGTGCTACCTCAACAAATAAGGATTCTTATATTTAGCCAGTATGTTCTCTATGGAGTGTAAAGATAAGATGTTTGATGAGTAATTCCAATATCAGACATAAAATGTATTAAATGTGAACTAAAAAATTCCTTTGCATTGTTAGTTTGTAAAATATGAAGACACCAAACTGATTTGTAAGTTTGTTATATATAATTTGAAAAATAGGAAGTGCCTTTGGACGATTTTCATTAAATATAATCATGTCACACGTGAAAAGTCGTCAAGAAATATTTAAAATTGAGAGCTGAACTAATAGGACGAACCCCAAATATCAAAATGAACAATTTCAAATGGGTTATCTACCCTCTTGTTGATTCGCAATGGATAAAACAGGCGATGGTGTTACCTATTTGACATGACACATTCAAGAGATGATTCTTGATCTAACTTAGGTTCACATTTCCTTAAAAATTGCAAGGAATGATGACGATGTAATTGCCATAGCTAACACAAGCCAATGTTTAAAATAACGATAACGTTAATGTAACATTTTTTTGTTAGGTTATGTAGCAAATAACGTAATGCATAACATAGGTCACGCAATTTTTTATTTATTTAATTAAAATAAATATAAATCTATATTTAATAATTTTCATAAATAAGTAAATACATATAAAATACTGTAAAATCAATTTAAAGGCATAGAAAAATTTTAAAATTTCGTAGCAAATATCACAACAATATTTTAAACCATATTTAAAATTCATAGTTCACAACTTCACATCACAATATATAAATTGATTACATGATTATAAGTCACACACAACAAAATACTGTTTTTTTCTTATAAGATAAAACATAAATCCATTGCATCATCTAATCTACAATAATAAGATCATCCTCCTCCAGAATGTAGTTCGCATCTTCCGGATCGTTATCATCTCCCGTCTCAGCAAAACTTTCATTAATTATTTTTTCTTTATCCGAAAAAGATGCTATACAAGAGATACAAATTAGGATGTTATTAAATACTCAAATCATGATAGTAGAGTATTCATTTAAGAATAATAAATTGTAAAAATTAGATAACTTACAAGAAATATCGACCCTTCGTTTTTTTGTTGGAGTTTCAATTACATCTAGTTTGTCTCCCTTATCTACAATAGGTGGAAGAACATTTTGATTGTTATTAATTGCGGTGTCTTCTAAAAAATCATTCATTTTTGTATTAGAATCGTCATTAGTAGGCTCATATAGCAATCCAAGATTTTCTGGGAGACGAGGCTTTTCACTCTCAACAAGTCATTTATAATCTGATGTCGCCTCATCTATCAAAATTGGATCCAAATTTATTTTGATCCAAATTCATTTGTTTTCTCCGAATATTTCTCTCTAAACTTAATATTGTACATGACGTACACGAGAGAATGTAGGCGTTCTTACTCTAAGTGGCATCTTTTTTTTTTGAATGCATCTTTAATAAAGTTGTGAATTGTTATATGAGAATGATGAAAAATAAAGTACTTAAAAAAATAATGCATTAAGTTTTTTTAAATTCATACTTGTTCAAAAGTGTTCAAATTGCGTTCACATCCAGAAATACTAGTCGTAAGAGAAAAAATTTGAATTGCAAAATTTTGGAGTGTTGGGACATTCTCTCCAAATCTTTTCCACCAGGCAGCTAAAATAGATAATTAATTTTGGTGTTAAAAAATATAAAAAATAACTTAATGATACTGCTACAAATAGAATTCTAAGTATAAAAACAATGAATTAAAATATACCAGGATTTCGGGCGTTCATAGTCATTTGAGCTAGCGGGGATCTAAATTCTTCAAGTTTTATACTAATCCAACTGCACATCAGCTTGTACATGCTCATTGAGGTCAGAGATCATTTGTTACATGCGTTCACGAAGGCTTCTTCTAGCCTCAGGAACATTGGAGAATGTATCACTGTAGAAATATCTAGGATTTAGAAAGTAAGTTGCTATGTCTATGCAACATGCCTGTCCACCTCTTATCAATCAAATTGTAGTATAATATGTACTTCCTCTTATTGTCACTGCAGATATCGATAATTCTCTCCTTGCAACTATTAAGCATCTCATATAGAAAAAACATTGAAAACCTCACATCTGAATCCACCTTTCGCTGCACATAGATGAGTGGAAGTGTGGTGCTAAAATAAAACAGAAATCGGCCCCATAAGCTTCTGCTAGATAGCATGGCCCTTTTTGCATTCACTGCATTCGGTTTTTTCGCCCAAGCACTCTTAGTGAAATCGTAGAAACAAATATCTTCCTCAATGATTGCCTTAATTTACAGTCTTTGTAGGGCAAAGAATGACATTGCGAATTGAGTGATGGTTGGCCTTAATAGTTTTTTTCCCTTCGTGTATGTCTGCATTAAACTCAAAACCCAACCATAGTTATATATGAATTGTATAATTCCCTTTGCTGTTTTAAGAGTTTTCTTATGGATTTTCATCTTGCCTATATTTTCAAGCATCAAGTCAATGCAATGAGCTGTAGAAGGAGTCCAGTAAAGATGTTTCATGTAAGCATTGACATAAGAAGTATGATTGTCTATAATCACTTGTATAACATTATTTTCTTCAATCTCCTCAATTACCTTATCAAGACATTCTCATAAATAATCTCCTGTTTTGAACTGAACCGATGCATCAATAGACTTATAAAAGAATGTCCCCTCTAGTAAATTTACAAGAAAGTTTATTAAACTTCTGCTTTTCGTGTCAGTCTACTTATCTGACATCACGGTACATCCGTATTTTTCCCAAGCCGCCATGTGCTTCTGCTTATTATAGTTAATATCCTTAATCTTGGTCTTGAGAACCCGTGTTCTTGTCTCATACGGAGATGGTTGTTTCAAACCAAACCTGAATTCCTAATTGCTTCGATCATTTCTTTCTAATATGGACTCTTCAAGATTTTGAATAACAACCCGTTTGTATAGATACATCTTTCTATTTTTCTGACACAGTCCTCTCTTGCCTCCTTTAGAACCGTCTCCAACGTCGGTTGGCTGGCTTCAAAATTAATAAATTTATTCATAGCTCTTAGAGTTCGAGGTTGCATGTTGTTGTCGGCGGTACTTTCAAGCTCTTGGCTCACCATGTCAGCATCCGGTTCCCCCATTCTCCCAATTTTCCGGCTTAGTGATGCCTTCTTCTTTTCTAATTCAGTAGACTTTAGAGCATCTTTTCATATTTTCTTTATATCTGACGGGACTCGTTTACACATTTTTACCCCATATCTCATACCGGCCAAATGATACTTAAGCTGGGTGATTCCCACAGTTATGTGGTGACTACAAAATTTACAATAAAAATAATTTAGAGGTTTTCGTTCCTTATGAATCCTCCATTCTTTTGCCGGATCCATATTTTTTAACATGATTCTTCGTGCGAATTATCAAATTTCAATCTACAAAAATAATACACTTTTTCAAGAATTACTTTTATACAAATGATTCAACAATTGCTTCTAATTACTTCTACACAAGTAATTAAATTTATTCATATTCCAACAATTTCTTCTAATTCAAGTCATTCAACAATCACAAATTAATTTTTTTTCATAAAAGTAATTCAAGTCATTCTAGTCATTCAACAATTTAACAAATTAATTCAAGTCATTCAACAATATTTTCTGCACAAGTCTTTCAAATTCTAACATAAGTAATTCATTTTTTTATAAGTATTTCAGTTTTATCCATAAAATTTTTAATTCAGTGTTTTTTCATAGTCATTACAGGTTTATTGTTTTAAACATTTAATTCCAACATAGGTAATTTTTAATTCAAATTCCAACAATAATCAGTTCAGCTTTTTTTTTTTTTGCATTTTTTTAATTCAAACTCCCATTCTCTGGCGGGTCCCCAGTTCAACAGTAGAAGAAAAATTGGGGAAAAAATTTTTCAAGCATAACACAGTGCAACATCAAACTCAAAATTTTCACCCATGTTCAACAGTTCAAATATAACACAGTGCAATAATTTTCACCCAATTTCACCGAAAAAATTTCCTAGGATAGTTCAAAAAAAAAAAGAAACTAATTAGGGGAAAAAAATTGGCCGCACCAATTGACTCATGAATTGAGCAAAACAACAATTAAATCATGAATTTCACCTAACATCAATGGAATCAATTCAATAGTTGAAAAAATGAGAGGGATTAAGTTAGGATTTAAGAAATCTTACCTCCACTGGAGCTCGGGACTGAGGGAGAGCCGTAGAGGACCTCAGAGAAGAAAAGAGCTCTTGGCTTCGCCGGAAACGTTGTCGGAGGTGGAGGCGGAGATCGTTAGGGCGTGGGGGGCTTTGAAGAGTGTCAAAGCTCCAAGCAAAAGAAGTGGTTGAACTGTCAAATGATGCTAGGAGATGAGGTGGGTGATCGGAGAATGATCGGAGTTGGAGAGGGGTTGGAATCGAGCGATCGGGAGGAGACTCGGGAGAATTGGGCGAATGAAATTAGGATTTTTCCCCCTTTACTCTCGCGCATGAGTCGTATTTAAAGGCATTTTAAGTGTGTAAATAACGTGCATTACGTTACATTATCACATAACGTAACATAACGCATGTTATTTTAAAAAAAGTTTGCGCTCCGCAGCAGGAAATTATTTCGCCCTGCTACAGAGCACAGAGCCCATTACGCTCCGTAATGCGTTAAAGCATGTTTTTTTCAACACTGATACAAGCAACCGAATTAGCATCAGTCTCCAGGTGATATTGACCTCCAGATTCATGCCCTGTGCCACTTGTCTTCTGCATTACAATATCCTGAAATATATAACGATAAGAATGTCACTGATAATTCAAAGGTCGTGTAAGTTTGTTGACAGATAATAAATTAAATGAAAAGCTAGGTATGTAAAAAAATTGACAATAGTAATAAAGCTATAACCTTACTGGCGCTTACAATCTCAACACGAGATCTAGTATCATTTGTTAAAGTTACTGTAGGAAGCGACAATTAAAGATAAGTCATGCAAAATATTTTTTTTTCCCAGGATCTGAAGCACTGGTGTCAATTATCCAAATATTAGGAGCTCTAAAAGTGAGACACAATAGGTTTACCTAACAGTGCGAAGGTAGCAGTGGGTGAAGATAGTGAAGTCTGTATAACCTGGAACTGCAGGAACATTTGTTTTGTTTTTTTTTTTTCCTGTACTTTCATTTAACATGAGTCTCTTAGAACATGAGGTAACCAGTCCGTAGGCCATATGAGCAAACTGATCAAATTAGGAGATCTTCCCTTACAGTTTCTAACACCTGTTTCTCATGTATCCAACCTCTATGCAGTTGTAGCAGGTTCTCCTATTCTGTCAATTCTTTGTTCCTCCGTTTCCTCCACAACTAAGTCTCCCCGTCTTCCACCAAGACAATCATCTCGGCCTAACTCTTCTCTACCACCACGAAAATGACCTCGTCCAAAGTCTTGCATGTTGCCACCAGAACGGCTGTGATGATCAGAATTGCCTCTAGAACCACCCAAATGGACTCCTTGACCTCCATTTTATAAATTGTTCCTATTGAACGGCTAGAGTTGATTGTTCATGAAACTCATTTCATTAGAGGATTCTTTGATTCCTTGACAAACACTTACAAGAAATAGATATCTAGATGTCTATAGTAGAGAGTCAACCACAAAACTATTTATCATTTGTGGACATGCAAGAGTGTACTCGAATGACAAACTTTCGAGGAACGCTTACACGTAAGCTGATCTCATTGCTTTTCTGCATCTTCTTCACATCTTGTGAGATGGAGTGTATCATCTCAACTCTTCATAAACCCCGTAGAAATCTGCATAATACTAAGGCAAGGCTTTGTTGCCATTTTCTTGGCGAAACATCTCTCTATTTAACATTAAAAGCTTGAATAAAGTTTTTCTTCCCTAAATATGCCTTGTCAAAATCACATCTTTTACTGTGGATATATTTTATCACCAAATTTTGTTTCTTTGGCTCCATAGTATTCGGCAATTGACTAACGATAGCGGGATGTTCTCGCTCTCACTCAACTGTCTTAGAATTAGGAGGATGCATGTTACTTTTTTTTTTCCATGACCAGCCAAAGCAAATTAGTTTCAACAATCTTTTTTCATTATAGATAGGTATCTTATTCAACTTTCTTTCATAGTAATGAACTCTGAAATGGGCGGCTTTGGCTATGTTGTACCTTATCAAATGTGCCATAATGCCGTTCTCTCAACTACCAATCACTATCATTAATCTCTGGGAATGTCCTCAACACCACTTTTACAAAAATACAACTTTCTTAGTTCAAAACACAACTTATTGTTAAAATTCACATAAACTCTACAAAGCACACATACACCACAACAAAAAAAAAGAGGACCTTCTTTTGTGCTTTAAATGG
The DNA here is from genome assembly GCA_036321105.1 of Dracaena cambodiana. NCBI lineage: Eukaryota > Viridiplantae > Streptophyta > Magnoliopsida > Asparagales > Asparagaceae > Dracaena > Dracaena cambodiana. The sequence goes on from JAYEPQ010000016.1 coordinate 31,674,542, forward strand.
AATACAAAAATACTTTTGATTTTCCTTTTTTTTTTTCTCTTCTTTTTTTTGGAAGAAATCAGATCAGATCTGATCAGTGATAGACATGATCAGATCTGTTCAGAGGATAGAGAAGAGGGGGATTCAATAAAGATGAGGAGTAATATTGAAAATAACGTGTTATGAAACCCCTTATATTTGTCATGTTATCTAATGCAAACCAACACCATTTAACAGTTGAAAAGAGCTTAGTATGTCATAAAGGTACGTTTTTTTTAATGTGATTTTGCATTATGTAATGTTTTTCATGGTTATTTTTTGAGTAATTTTCATATTGTTGCTGGTTGTTTTCTTTGATGTTAATTGATTGCTATAATTTTTTTACTTAATTGCTTGTAGAATTGTTTGCTTGCTAATTTGTGATTGCTTGCTTTTTTACTAGCTTTAGTTTCTCTCCAATTGCTGTAATTTCTTATTTATTGTTGATGTTATTGAACGTTTAGCTGAACTAAAATGAATAATTAGAAATAAGATAAACTAAGTATTACATATTATAAATTATAGTATTGGTTATGATTAATACTGAAATAAATATATTTTAAATCTTGTTTTCTTATTTGATGATGACTGAAATTATGCTTATGAAATTAATATATTTTATGAAGATAGTAAAACTTAACGTGAAACTTGTTAAAAACTTAGAATGAGTTCTATATGTTGTAGAATGATTTCATATTCTTTTTTTTTTTTTGATATTTACAGTTATTGTTCAGTTTATAAATTTTTTTTATCATTTATGTTTATTTTTCTTAAATAAATAGAGAATTGCATAATTCACGTTAATGCATTATGTTATATGCATTGCAAGTTAGTGGGGGCAAAACATAATTTTACTGTTATTGCTATTTTAAACATTAACGAGGAGATTTGATGAACGTGGCATAATCAATGAAGATGGTAATTGAGATGATTTGATGGACTCATCGAGATTTTGCTTGTCGATCATCGATGAGCGACACAGTTATTTTGGTGAGATTTGATTGTGGATGATGATGAGGCGACGGTGAAAGTGATCAGATCAATGTTTAAAATAGCGATAACGGTAACGTAACGTTTTGTCTTTGTTAGGTTATGTCGCAAATAGCGTAATGCATAACGTAGGTTATGCAATTTTCTATTTATTTAATAAAAATAAATATAAAACCATATAAAATAATTAAAATAAATTTAAAATATCTAAAAATATATAAAATTATTTTGTAATACATAATCTATTCAAATGTTATATTAAGTTTTACAGTAATTTTCATATATATTCATAAATTATATTAAGTCTGCAACCGTAATTCCAATCATCATTTAAATAAAAAAAAAAGCAAGATTCCAATTTTTTATTTCGATTCCAATTATTATCATTGTTGTAATTTATATTTTGTAATGTTCAATTTATCTTATTTATGATTGTTGATTTCAGTTCAGTTAAAAATTCAATAAAATCAACAAGTAAAATATTTTAGCAACCGGACGAGAAATACAAGTGAATAAAAAAACAAACTTAAATTATCAAGTTAGAAATTCCAAAAATAATCAAACAAGCCAACAATTAATTAAGAAAATTACAGCAATTCGTTAATAATCAAAATAATAATCAACAATAATATATGAATTACTAAAAAAAATAATTGTAAATAACGTACCATAACGTAATTTAACGTAACGTTATGTAATATAACGTAAAATAACGTAAAAAACGTACTGTTACGGTGCACTGAGTTATTTCCAATTGTTACGTAGCGTTGGGATTCTGTTAGGTTACGTAACGCAAATAACGGGTTTCATAACGTGTTATTTTCAACAATGGATCAGATTATGGACAAAATGTCGATGATGAGGTGGCGGCAGAAGTGACCTGTTTGTGGATGAACGTTGATTCGTCTATCGATCGTCTACTGTGTTTCGCGAGGCAATGTCAATTTGGATTTTAATACTCAATCATAGACAGAGGCTGAGAAGGCCATGAGAGAGGCAGGATGGGTTTACTGTCGGCATTATGTTGGGGTGTTGACCGAGTGTGGGATAGGTTCGTCTGCAATGACCACGTTGGGTTGGGTCCATGTGTACGATTTTGAAGGATTTTAAGTCGTGGATATCGGTAGATGATTGAGGAGAATTATGATTCAGATAACAAGTGGCTTAAATATATTTTTAAGGTAGAATTAGCTATAATACCATGATTATTAGAGTTAAGATTTGATTTATAGGTGAAATTGGGGAGAAAATTAGATGGATTTGTATGCCATCTCATTTCCTCTTTATTAATATAATATGAAAAGTCCTCTCATATTATCTTACTACATAACATTATGCAACTGTATAGTTCAAATTCTTACATTGAAAAATAAAATATAGGTTAAGTTGAGCTTCATCAACTACATAATAGTAATAGCTCAGATGAATTTATTAGATTATATACTGTTTCTCACTTTTACTAATTCCTAAATGATTTAAGATCAGATATTTTTTTTCTGCTAGAAATTGAAAGGAGTTTTATATTGTAATTTTGATGGGAACTTTGGAAAGATTTATATGCAAAATGATTCTTGAAAACCCAGAAGGAAGAATGCCAACCTTAGTAATTTTGATGATGAATTGTGCACCAATGCCTAGAATTGATTCTGTTCTCTCCTTGACCATGAATATGGCATATTGTAGTTCCGCGTATTGTGCGAGTAGTTGTGATAGGCTTTCCAGAGTCCTTGGCTCCTTGCCCTTATCTCCTAAGGGTATATATTTCTCACTTTCCATGTGTAGGGATATGTCTAAATTGATTTATTTCTCTCTCAAAGCTGAGTTAGGAGAACACTGAAATTGAATTCAACTGTACTGTCTTCTATACATGAATAGATATTGAGGACGCCAAATCCTACTTATAGTTTTCTAGACTTGTAGTGAGAAGAGATGGGTTCCTAAAATAATCCAAGTATTTTTTTTCAGTATGACATATTCTTTGAACTGAAAATTCTCTAGGACACTAAACTCTTGTAAATGATATGTTAGTGTAAAGAATTTAAGAAGATATCAATGTTTATATCCGACTTATGTCATAGACCCAGATTCTATTTCATGGTTTTTCCCTTGAAGGGAGTTTAATTGGATGTTGAGTGTGAATGACATAATTATTTTAGAGGCCAAAAGGTGGCTACATTATAGATTCTACTCGATAGATTCTATTGACTTATCAGAGAGCAGAAGAAACCAATTGACACCATTTTTGCTACATGTCTATATGCTCTTAGACTTTGGACATCATTAGACATGTGATTTTCTTATTTTCCTTGCATTTAATGTTTTAGCTCGAGGCGATGGGCTTTGATCGGGCACTTGTCTTGGAAGTGTTCTTTGCTTGCAACAAAAATGAGGAGCTGGCAGCAAATTACCTTTTGGATCATATGCATGAGTTTGAAGAATGATGATGGCCATGCTTAAATTGAACTACATCTGGACTACAAAATTTCTCAGTCTGTGGCAAAGTGCAGTATCTAATACAGTTCTGAGCGAAGGGAAAAAAATGTATGGTTCACGGTTATTTCTTTATTTCTTTCTTTTCTTTGTTTCTTTGTTTCTGTCAATATATGTTTGAGATTTCTCTAAATTTTAGAAGTTGAATTCAGATAAAGCTGCATAATCGGCATTACAGTCGATGTCAAGTAGTTAAATCTCTGAAACTGCGAATGCTTGTTTGAGATTCATTTCTTTTTGTTCCGAGAGTTTATTCCAGTATCTCAGTCTTACTTGGTCCATTGTGCAACCTTTGTTGGCCTTATTCTTTATTGTCCATTTTCATTTTGGGCAGATTTAGTGTTAGGTCTGCTAACATTGTGCTTGGCAGGTGCTTTGCTTGACGGTTTGGAGCTGTGTTCTAATATTTTCGTCTAATTAATTAGAGGCCACTTCATTACATCTTAGTAATCTTTTCTTTGATTTTACAAGGGACATGAAAGCTGCTTTTTGGTTAGTACTTTGATTTATTCTCAGTTATGCAGCCAGCAATAGAGCAGTGCTTAGGAATGAGAATGTGTCTTAGGAATGAGAATGAGCAGGTATGAAGACTAATTCTTGGTCGCTTCTTTTTAAAATTTTAGATTAGAAAAATAAATTTTTTATTTTCAATTCAAAATTTTGATTATGACAGACTAAAAATTGATCTTGGAATTCGCTCAGTTTCATTCCTAGCAATGTTTTACCATTTTTTAGCAAGTAGTTGTTTATTTATTAACTTTTGAGAGATATAGAGCGGTACTAGTTTTTTGCTTGACCTCTCAAGAAAATAACAAATTTTGACCTCTCAAGAAAATAACAAATTTATGTCAAATGGAAATCAATTATAGACCACAAGTGAACTCGAAAATGATATTATGCTTAAATAGAGCTTCAGCCTTCGGTGTCACCCTTTCGACTCTACTTGTAATCCAAAAAGTATGGCAGATGCTTTAAATATGAGTTTAAGATGCAAACAGTAACTTTAATTTGAAACGTAAGATGAGTACAACAACAACAACAACTAAGCCTTTCATCTCAAGTATTTGGGGCAGGCTACATTAATCAAAAAAGAAATCACGTCGGATCGATCACTTTGATAGTCCTTAGCACGTCGGATCGATCACTTTGATAGTCTTTCTCCATTTATTTCTATCAAGTAATATCTCCTCATTTAAACCTATAAAATTCATATCTTTTCGTATCACATCTATGCATATTTTCTTCAGTTTTTCATTCGTTTTTTTAACTTGTCCTACATTGATAAACTCTCATCGTTGAACTGGTGCATTTGTAGGCCTACGTTGCATATTACCAAACCATCGTAATCAGTTTTCTCGCATCTTCTTATCGATGGGAGCTATACAAATTTTAGCACGAATATTTTCATTTCTCACTTTATCTCTTCTAATATTGCCGCATATCCAGCGAAGTATGCACATATCTGCTACACTTATCTTCTGTGAATGACATTTCTTTATAGCCCAATATTCTAAGCCATATAATAAAATTGGTCTAATAGCAGTCTTATAAAATTTTCCCTTCGGTCTTAACAGAATGTTACGGTCGCATAAAACTCCCATTGCTCTCCTCCATTTCAACCAGCCAACTTGTATTGTATGGTTAACATCATTATCGATCTAACATTATTATCGGTTAACATCATTATCGATCTCCCCATCATTCTGAATAATAAAACCCAAATAACTAAACTGACTGCTCATTTGTATCTCTTGCCTATTCAGTTTTATGGTATTATAGTCTATGATCCATCGTTTACTAAATTTACACTCTATTTACTCTGTTTTAGACCTACTCAATTTAAAACATTTAGATTCTAATGTATACCTCTATAATTCTAGCTTGGCATTTATCCCTGCTCTTTTCTCATCAACTAAGACAATATCATCAGCAAATAGCATACACCAAGGTATGTTATTATGAATAACTCTAGTAAGTTCATCCATCACTATAGCAAATAAGAACGGGCTCAATACAGATTCTTGATGCAATCCAATTCTTACATTGACCACTACTTTATCATACATGTTCTTAATTATATCGATATACTTGATGGAAATTCTTTTCTTTATCAATGTCCACCAAAGTATTTCTCGTGATACATTATCATAGGGTTTCTCTAAGTTAATAAATACTATATGCAAATCTCTATTCTCTCTCGGAATCGCTATATAAGTTGACGAAGTAAATGAATACTTTTTGTCGTCGATCGCCCCGGCATAAATCCAAACTGGTTCTCCAATATTTTAACAGTTTGTCGCAATCTTTCAATTACTCTTTACCAAAGTTTCATAGTATGACACATGAGTTTTATTTCTCGATAGTTAAAACAATTCTGAATATCACCCTTATTCTTATACAAACGTACTAGGGTACTCTTTCTCTATTCATTTGGTATTTTCTTAGTTTGCCAAATCTTTTTAAAAAGACCTGTCAGCCACCTCACACCAATCCCTCCTAAGTATCTTCATATCTCTATAGGAATTTTATTTGGACCAACCATTTTTCTTAATTTCATTCTCTTCAAAAGCTCTTTTACTTCAGACTCTTTAATTCTGCGCATAAAACTATGATTCATATCATCACATTGAATAGTAAGATCTCTCAAATCTTGAGTAAAACTACCATTATATAATCTATCAAAATAATCTTTTCATTTTTTTAATCTTTTCGTCTCGAACTAGAACCGCTTGATCCTCATCATTAATACACTTTACAGTGCATAAGTCTCTAGATCTTCTCTCTCTTATTCGAGCAATTATATATATATATATATATATATATATATATATATATATATATATATATATATATATGTATGTATATATATATCATTTTCTGTCTCTTTATTATCCAACTTCTCGTACACTTATTTATATAATTTAGTTTTACATCCCGAACAGTTTTCTTAACCTCCTTGTTCGCTAGTTTATACTTATCAAAACTTATTCCATTATTATTATTATTATTATTATTATTATTATTATTCAAATCTCTATAAAGGTCTCGTTTGATCTTAATAGTATTTTTTACCTCTTCATTCCAGCATGATATATCCTTACATGGTAGAGTACCGCCACTCGACTCACCAAATATATATTTAGTTATCCTTTTAATTTAGCTAACCATTTTATTTCATGTTACATTAGGATCATCATGGTCCCTCCAATATGCTTCTTGTACTACTCTATCTACAGAAACTTTTTGATTAATTTCTAATTGCCACCACTTAATTTTAAGATCTAATTTATAATTAATTTTTCTGAGTCTCTTCCTAATCTGAATATCTAAAACTAAGAGTTTATATTGGGTAACTACACTCTCACCTGACATTACTTTATAATCGATACAACTAGTTTTATCTACCTTCCTACTTAAAAAGAAATCTATTTGTCACGCATTCAATCCACTTTTAAAAGTAATTAAGTGAGAAACTCTCTTTTTAAACCAAGTATTCATTAAAATCAAATTATAAGACAAAGCAAAACTTAGAATTGAATTACTTACTTCATTTCTTTCTCCAAAACCAAATTCTCTATGTATACTATCAAACCAATTACGACTAGTTTCTATATGCCCATTGAGATCACTACCAATAAATAGTTTTTCTATAGTAGGTATTTCTTATACTATATCATTTAGATCCTCCCAAAATTGATATTTACTAGATTCATCAAGTCTTACTTGTGGTGCATAGGCAGTAATTACTTTAAAAATCTCTCTATCTAAAATAATTTTAACTAATAAAATTCTATCACTCTTTCTCATAACTTCCACTACATCCCCAAATAATTTCTTATCTATGATCATACATACACCCATTACGATTTCTATCTCTACCTATATACCAAAATTTATAACCCAAAGGCTCTATGACTTTCGTTTTCTCATCTACCCACTTAGTCTCCTGCACGCACAAAATATTAATCATCTTTCTAATCATAACATTAACTAATTCTGCTAATTTATCTGTAAGGGAATCTATATTTCACGATACCAACCAAAATCTATGTTTATATTTATATTTATGAGCTAACTTCTTTACTCCCACCCGCTCATTAAGATGTGAAAACCCTTATATATTTGACACCACATCTGGGTGCCGACGTGGCGCGTTGCTTCTGAGCGACGACCTAACAACCCTCACATATTTTTCACTATATCCGAGCTTCGATTAGGGCATCGCTCAGTAAGGAACGCCCCAACGAAATTTATATTTTGGCTCATATCATAATATATGACAATATTTTATGCTGGTTGTCACCAATCTACCACAACCCTCATCTTTTATTCTGACTTGGGATATGCAGTAAAAAAATAAATCTTTAAGTATATCGGAGTTAAACGTAAGATGAGTATAACAATATAAATTCAAGAGAAATCTCAAGTAGTCTTTATCAACCTAACCCCTCTGAGCATTACCTCATCTCATCTCTAATATCTATCACATAGAAGTAGAAGAAAGAGAGAAAAGTTGTTCTCTCCCCCCTCCCCCCCCCCCCCCTCCAATGATTGAGCTAGCCTAGCTGGCTTGTTACAATCAAGGGACCATCTCTATTTCTTTTCTCTTTGACCTCATGCGGACAAATTGGTGAGCTGAAGACAATAGTCATAAATAAGTTGATGCAGATATTGGAAGGCAACAAGCAAACATCAAATTGTAGAAGAAATTATTTACTTAGAACCATAAGAAGTGGGAGTTATCGTCATCGCTTGCGTCTCTTTTGAATCTTGTATCAAGAATGTCGGTTTTTTTTTTTTTTTTCTTTTTTTTTCAATTGGCGTGCTAGCAAAATATACTGAAAATTTTTTTTATAAGATTTACAATTTATAATGAAAAAAAAATTTTTTGGTTAAGGAAAGGATGAGATTTATCTCTCTTATTATTTAAAAATATAGGCTCTAAGAGTGTGAAGAGAGTGAAAAGAGCCGGCATAGGTATTAGCATGCTTGATATTTATTTTTATTTATACCATATATATATGAATATAGTCTGGACAGACCGGATGTTGAACTCAATATTTTTTTTACCTCATAACAATAAATCACAATTCTAACATATCCTAATAAAATATCGCCACTCATGTTTATTTTGAGTCTCATCATATGCTAAAATAAGAAAATATATAATTCACAGGTCTTATATGTTATATTTCTATTTTTGTACTGTACAAATATATTCTTTTTTTTTAGAATAGGATCATACTACTAGTGTATATACCGTGTGTGCTTCTTTGAAATGTTAAGAAAAGAGCTTGAATTGGATCTAATATACATGCTCATAGAATATATTTCTTTTCTTATAATCATTTTAGCATATGATTTCTTTCTATATTTGTAGTAGGGATGGTAATGAACATGCCAATGGGTCAATTTTTGACTGTGCGTACGTCCGGTGCACATGCAGACAATGCGTGCAATGTGCACTGTTGTGTGTGTTTCCTGCAGCATGATCCCCACTCGCGAATCACCTTACTGTGCATTTGAAGTTCAATTTATGGACCACTTTATTCTGTATATCATATAATATTTTCATTTACTTGGCATAAAAAAGAAGGAAATTCTTACCGATGTCATATTCATTGGATAAGGATCACCATCGTATAGTATATCTCACAATTTCAATTACTGTTCTGTTAAAAAATATATTTTTATGTCTTAATTATTATATCTCATTGTCACTATCACTTCCGATTGAAATACTATATTCCTTAGTCCAATCACTATCCTATTATAATAACAATATATTTTTCAAACTTTCATATCAATCTCATTATAATTACTCTCTATTAAAATACTAAATCTTATTTTTTATATGTTTAGAGAAAAATCACCAGATTGAAGATTTATTAATTCTTTTGTTGTCTAGACCCCACCTTTGAGGATTCTAAAATTTGAAGTTGAATCACAAAGTTATCAAAATTTGGTATTTTAGTGATGTGGAATAGCTATCAACTTGGTTTCGAAGTTTTTTTTTTCTTTAAAAAAAATAGTTATTGTTTGAGAAGATATTGGCTTATCCAAAGATGATATAATAGATAACTATTAAATTTTAAGCTTCTAGTTACAAGCAAACAAAAAATTATCACATCTTTATAAAACTGATTTAGTTATTGAAAATATTGCACTTGGTTAATATCAAAGTACATCCAACCCAATATTTTCTTTGGTAGTGAACCTAAGCAAATATTGGAATAACTTTCACGATGTCAATATTCCAACTAAACATTGCAAATTGGATTTGCAATTTCATGATTCTCAAATTCCATCAAATTATCCGAAAGTCCTAACTAAACCATTTTTTTTTCCTGACATGAGTGTATATGCAAATACACTCTTCTATAAGGATGGAAAGGAGTAGGTCCAAGGATCAGCTCTTGGTATATTCTATTCAAAATTTTAAATTAAAAAAAAAAATCATTCTTTTAATTAAAAATTTGATGAGGAAGGATAAAGACCGACTTTTAGATCTGTTTGTTCTCATCCAAACCCTCTAAGATGAATTATTTGGTCAAAGGAGTCAACCTTGTTCTCATGCGTGCTTGTTTATCAATCACAACTACTCCACAAATAAATTTAGTTGTCTCCATCCTCTCTCACCTCTCCACGTTGAAGGAGATGCTTGTGCTATCGTAGCTAATTAGCTAACTTGTTCTCCATTGTGGACCTCACTATCCAAAGCTATCTTTATAGTGCTGGTTCAATGCTTTACTCATCTTGAGAAATTGAATTGACATCTCGTTCTCTAGCATCTAAATATCATAACAAAAACAAACAGAACCATTTACCTTTATGGTTCTCCCTTCTTTTTTTTCGCCCGTTATTTTAAGGAGAAGTTGTGAAAATTTCCCAAAGAAAATCTAGGGGAAAAAAATATTCCAAATGTGCATCAAAACAAACGCAAGGCACAAGCGATAGTACATGAAATTAAGTGGTTATGGTTCAATATCGTAATATATTTTTTATGCGTCGTGATACCGTGATAAAGATGGAACTCGAAAATTTCTCGACAGGACAAAGTGCTCTTTAGCTTGCATTGTTCTCTAAAAAAAAAAGTTATGTAAGGATCTAGAATTGAAGACTTCTAAATCCTTCGATTAAAAAAAAAAAAAAAAAAAGAGTAAAGGTAGATGCACAAGTGAATTAAAAGAGTGGCAAGGAAGAGGCTAGAAATATTTCCAGTCACTCTCCTGCAAAATCTAGGACATCTTGAGTCTCTTCTTTAAAATAATTATTAGATGTGCACGGGAGTGTCACCATGGTATGCTTGTAGTAATATCAATGAACCTCGTCTCTAGTCTCTAGTAGTATTACTCTTCTCTAATTTATGAGAGATTTTAAGTTTGACTTTCGGTGGAGATTTTATTAGGATATATTACAAATAATATGTGTGTCAGTTAACTAGCAAAAAAAAAAAAAAAATTATACTGGTAGCAATATTCATAACTATCATTCGCTTGTTAATTTGACTTTGATCACAAGCAAATTTCTTCAAATTATTACTGCAATCAATTTTCTCTTCGAATTTCTGTGCGTGCATTATAAGTACAACCTATTTTGTTCGGGAGTAGGCAGTAACTTAAGGTCACATATTATATACGGTGACAGCAGATTTTATTTCTCAAAAGGTAGAGTTTCAATAACAATGAATATCGTAATAATAGATATCTTATGATAACAAGTAAATCCCATTATTAAAAAATATTTTTTCGTGATAATATTATAAAGTTGTCACGGCTGGTATTTGTGACAATCATATATACAATGACTAAAAGTCAATCACAAATATCATCACTAAAGAGATTTAGTATCGATAATCATATTTTTTGTGATGATTTTCGAGTTACAAAATTCATAATTTATTCTAGTATCGGTATATACTCTCTGTGGACACTACAAAGATTGGGCACGGCTACCGAAACTCTTTCCTCAATATGGTGTCAATATCAAGCACTTTGGGTCAATCGTTCAATCATTAGAGGATGGTATTAACTAAAAAAGAAAATCACCCAAATTGATTTATTTGCAGTTTATAATATATATATATATATATATATATATATAAATAAAGAGAGAGAACGAGAAATACACCGGCGGTGAAGGGAGTTTCTTCACCGCCGCTTAGGTAGCCCAATAAAATTATTACACGTGCTGTCATTCAAGATAACAAATAAATGAATTCTCTTAACTGCCCTTTGAGTGGTGCCACGTGTAATAATTTTATTGGACCACCTAAGCAGCGGTAGAGGAACTCCTTTCACCGCCGGTGAATTTTCCGTTTACTCATATATATATATATATATATATATATATATATATATATATATATATATATATATATATGAAAAAAATAGAAATAAGTTGGCAGTTCATACAATTACTTGATCTGCAGTTCATTTTCACCATCTCCAATATTTTTAATTTTTTTTTTTGGATTATGATTTCGATCCCCTAAAGTTCACTCATATCCAATTTCTTAGATTTTAGTTTTGATTTGTTCCTCCATCAAGTTAACACAAAATTAACGGTTTTCAATAAATAAAACATTTTGTATGCATTTAATAAAAAGGTAAATAAACTCCAAAATCTATGAAATTTAATCCGAAAGAAGTTAAGAAGATAGAAATAGTAATTGTAAAGAAAATTGAAGAAAAATCATTGGATCATTATAGTTTTGTCATTGGCTCACGTAACTTGTCCTGAGTTGATAGCTCACCTATAATATATATATATATATATATATATATATATATATATATATATATATATATATATATATATATATATATATATATACACACACACACACACACACACACACACACACACACACACACACACACACACACACACACACATATATATATATATATATGGATTACTGTAAGTGAGCCGCCAGCTCAAGAAAAGTTACGTGAGCTAGCGGCAAAACTATAATAATCTAATGATTTTTCTTCAATTTTTTTTTACAATTACAATCTATATCTTCTTAACTTCTTTCGGATTGAATTTCATAAGTTTTAGAGTTCATTTACCATTTCATCAAGTGCATACAAAATATTTTATTCATTGAAAACCGTAATTTTGTTTTAATTTGATGGAGGTTCAAATCAAAACTAAAACCCAAGAAATTAGGTATGAGTGAACCCTAGGGGTCGAGATCATAATCCGAAAGAAATTTTTTAAAAAAGATTAATGGAGATAGTGGAAATGAACTGCAGCTCAAGTAACTTGCGTAAGCTGTCAGCTCATTTCCATATACGTGTGTGTATATATATATATATATATATATATATATATATATATATATATATATATATAGAGAGAGAGAGAGAGAGAGAGAGAGAGAGAGAGAGGGGGAGACTCACTGTTCTTCGGAGCCAATATGCATTTGACCATGCATCCTTGTTGGGGGAATTATTTTTACTCATAAATCGGCTGATTTGGGATTCCTTTGATCTACATGTACATGTATCGCGTTCTGACACCAGAAATGAAAAAACTGTCGTTGCTCATTAATTATAAGAAGAATAAATTTACTTTTTGAATAATTAGCTTGCGAGTTATGAAATCTCAAGTAAAATATTTTAATGCCAAAAATATATGTGTTTGAGTTTGATCAGAAAAAAAAAAGAAAAATATTTTAACGGTCGGACTGAGATAAAGTCTTATTGGAGCATTATTATTTATATTTTTCATTTCATTATCCAGAGGTAGAAATTATATAAATATTTGAAGGTTTCTATCAACTATCATTAGCTCAGCTGATGGTGTTACTTTCTAGTTTTACTTTAGAGTTTTAATTAGTACGTCAACCAGAATATATATATATATGAGGAAACGGGAAATACACCGGCGGTGAAGGGAGTTCCTTCACCGCCGTTTAGGTGGCCCAATAAAATTATTACACGTGGCGCCACTTAAAGTAATAAATAAAAGAACTCTCTTAAATACCTCTTAATCTTAAGTGGCGCCACGTATAATAATTTTATTGGGCCACCTAAGCGGTGGTGAAGGAACTCCCTTCACCGCCGGTGTATTTCCCGTTTACTCTCTATATATATATATATATATATATATATATATATATATATATATATATATATATATATATATATATTCTCCAATTTCTGCTTGGCAAAAAATTGGCTGAACAGAATAATTTCAAAAATGATGAGAAATCTAAAATAATAAGATAAGAGTTCTTCAGTCTGTGGAATTTGAAATTGAATATTAGATTGAAAAATATAATTTAGTTTACTCAGTATCTGTCCATATCAGTGTCTGAACTCCTGAGCTGGTACAAATAATACGAAATAAACTGATATAAAGGCTTAAAAATTATGACCGTTATAATTTTGCCTGATCACCTTCAAAACTTGGCTTAAAGTTGATGTTACTGCATAGCCTTCATTAATTCTTATTGCTGTTGCTTCGCAATTTTGAGGGATCATAATTTTCACATCGGAACTCCTTCTAGCTGATCTTGGTATTGTTACGAAGGTCGTTTAGAGCTCTATATTTTTTTAGTGATAACTTTTTAAGATTTTGTTGTAACTTTATCAAATCAGCATATCTGTCGTACCATTATATTGGTCTTTATCCACTTCAGTTTAGTTTATGCTCAAGTAGTTGACTGGATCTTCATGAGTTTTGGCACAATTTGTTATATATATAGGAGTAAAAATACTAACACAGTATATTTCCCCTCTCTTCAATAATTATTTTTCAAAATATATTTTACATTATGATCTCAACTTTATAAAAGGTGCGCTCATATCCAAATTTTTTAAGTTTTAGTTTTGATTTGATTTTTTACTTAGTTAATACAAAATTAACAATTTTCGGTAAATATAATTACGATCTTGTATTCACATGATAGAATGATAGATATGCTCCAAAATTCATGAAATTCAATTCTTAAGACGATATGGAGGTTGAGATCATGTTACCAAAGAAATTTTGATAAAAAATAATGAAAGTACTATTTTTTAACTAATCGATTACTTGAGTTTGCAACTAATTTACAATGATCCATAGATTTACATCAGCTTTATACAACAGCTAAGATGGAAGAATTGTATTCTTCACAAAGAAACAAGAAAAGTGCTACACATGCATGTTACTTGCAGCAGTATCTCCGTGCTGGCTGCTTCCTGGATCCTATCTTGATGGGCCCATAACAGTGCGCACTAGAGGATACCATAACAACTGAGAGTTAGTCAATTTAGACTCTTTTTCACAATCCTCCTAAAAATTCATTCATAATAGACTCATATATAGCCATTTCTCTTCAATTATCGCAGCCTCTTCAATCAGATTTCCCATGTAAAATTCAAGAAAAAAAAAGGAAAAGAACTACTATGTGGTACACTTATGCTAATTCAATCCAAATGGGACGTACAAGTTTGTAATTTATTTCCAAGGAAACAAATGTATTAAACCCGTTCCGTGATGACATACAAGACACATGCACTACTTCAATAGTTTCTCATTTGCACCATGCAACGAAAAGTGATCTTTTGGCCAGATCGTAACGAAAGAGTGTCTTTTCTCCCTATTAGCTTTTCACGTTTACTGGACTGACTTATTTTACTTGAAACAACTAGCTCTTCTTGGGACTTTAACTCGAAATTGCTCTTCTTATCCTCAATGTAATCAACAGCACAAAAACTAATTTATACTATAGTAGGAAATCTAGTATAGGTCTTTCATATTCTTAAATCAAGATGAAACATACGTTTCATCTAATTTCCGACCAAAATGATACTCAGGTTTGTCTATGGATTAGATTTATTTTGAGTCAACAACAACTACTACTACAAAGTCTTTTTTCCCAAGTATTTGGGTAGGCTACATGAACCAAAAAGAGAATCACGTCGGATCGATTATTTTGATAGTCCTTCTCCATTTATTTATATCAAGTAATATCTCCTTATTTAAACATCTAGAATCCATATCTTTTCGTATCACCTCTATCTAAATTTTTTTTGGTCTTCCCTTCGTTCATTTAATTTGTCATACATTGATAGACTCTCCTCGTCGAACTGGTGCATTTCTAGACCTACGTTGCACATTACCAAACCATTGTAAGCAATTTTCTCGCATCTTCTCATTGATGGGAGCTACACCTATCTTAGCACGAATATCTTCATTTCTCATTTTATCTCTCATAATGTTGCCACATATCCAGCAGAGCATGCACATCTCTATTACACTTATCTTCTGTGAATGGCGTTTATTTAAAACCCAACATTCCGTGCCATATATTAGAACTGACCTAATAGCAGTCCTATAAAATTTTCTCTTTAGTCTTAACGGAATGTTACGGTCGTATAAAACTCCCATTGCACTTCTCCATTTCAACCAGCCAGGTTGTATCATATGGTTAATATTATCATCGATCTCTCCATCATTTTGAATAATAGAACCCAAATATTTAAACTGACTGTTCATTGGTATCTCTTACACATCCAGTATTATAACATTATAGTCTATGGTCGTAAATTTGTTCTGAGAATAAACAAAATTTCCCACTGTAGAGATTACAATTGTCATACAAAATGAATTTCTTTCTCCGTAAAATACTTGAAAACATAACAAACTAAATATAAAGTAAGTAAATAAATCTAGGAAAGAAAATCGACTGAGCTAAATAGAAACTAATAGGTATAGATTATATCAGAATATTTTGTATATTAAAATGTCATGGTGCCCTTCATAAGAAGGTGTTATACCCCCAACTTAAAGGATAGACAGAGGTTTATGGATCCTCCAAGATGGAGAGCATGAGAACACGTTTACATGAAATTTGGGGAACTTATAAAGGGGCACAACTTTTTTCCTAGTGAGCCCAATTAATAACTTCCCATATATATCAAGTTTGCCCTCTAAAAAAATGTTCCATTTTGCCCTTCTTCCTTCTCCCGCTTCCTCCAGGCCTCCCGCGCGCCACAGGTCCTATTTTTTTGTTTTTTTTTTTTTAAGGCAAAAATCCATTACATTTCTCCATCTCTTCATATCTTTTTGTTAATTTGGAAGTTTAAAGCCAATTTTTTTCTTCGTTTTGTGTTTTTTTTTTCATTAGAAATCCAAACAAAAGAGAAATTTTTGAGTTGTGTCGAACGAGAAGTAAATGGAGAATACAACGATGTCGTTAGTTCCATTCGACGATCAAAACACTCTTCATGTTTGATTTCATCTTCTTTGTATAAAATTATTCCAAATATAACTTTGGATTTTGATATATATTGAGTAGAATGAAATTAGGGTTTTTGGATTGAGTTTTCTGTTGGATACGGTGCGAGAACCAGGGGGAGGACGTCGTTGTCCGGATTGAAAGTCCGGTCAAAACAACTTGGTCCGGACTTTCAGTCCGGACCACAAGTGTTTGTCCGGACTGAAAGTCCGGACAGAGTAGTTTTCAGTATGGTTTTTTTTTCCCGCAAGAGTCTTATCAATTAATAACTATTAATATTGTTAAATTATTGGAAAACAGGGTAATGTTTCGACGCAGAGTTTGCGAGTCGAGAATGAATTAGTTGTCGATTATGGTTTGGACTTCACAACAAATCAGGTATGATATTATGTAGAAAACCTGTTCATATTGAAATCAGAATATTTCCACTAAAAAATGTATCATCTCTATTTTGATTATAGATTTTTACAAATCGAGACGAACTTTGCCCGTGGGTGCGCGATATTGGAAAGAAATCAGAATTTGTCATCATGGTTTCAAAATCTGATACTGGAGGTCAATTTAATAAGGGGAGAATATGGTTTGGATGTGAACGGGTTGGACAACCAAGATTTAAGAAATTAAAGAATGATGAAGGCCACAGGGGCAGTAAAAAATGTGGATGCCCTTTCGATTAAAGGGTCAACAGATATCAATGGGGGGCCCCGAATATAACCTAACGGTTTTGTCCGGTGTGCATAATCATCCTGCAGCAGATTATTTCGAAGGCCACTCGTATGCGGGAAGATTGTCTGAAAGCGAGACTAATGTTGTGATTGAAATGTCGAAGTGTCACGTAAAACCGAAAGATATACTAACAGCATTGAAGCAAAAGGATCCAAAGAATGTTTCGACAATGAAAGCAATATATAATGCACGACACAAGTTCAGAGTCAATGAACAAGGCGGTCGAACGCAGATACAACAATTGTTATTAAAAAAAAGTATATCGAATGGCATCGAAGCAATGGTCAAACAGAATCAGTAACGGATCTTTTCTGGGCTCATCCTGTTGGCGTCGATCTTCTCCGAGCATTTCCAGATGTTATTATCATGGATTGTACCTATAAAACGAACAGGTACAAATATCCATTACTAGAGATGATTGGAGTAAGCTCAACGAATATGTCATTTTGCATTGCTTTTGCCTTCCTTGAAAAAGAAAGGGAAACTAATTATTCCTAGGCACTTGACAAGTTGCGTGGACTGTTTCTGAACGATGTATATCTAAGTGTCATAATTACAGATAGAGATCTATCACTTGTTAATACAATTAAGCTCATATCCCGGCTAGCCGGCATCTTCTTTGTAGACGGCATATAAATAAGAATGTCTTGACTAACTGCAAGAAATTGCTAGAACAACAGACTGAGTGGGAGAAATTCTTTTTAATGTGGAAGCTGATTATGCTATCTGATACTCTAGACAAGTACAATGCAAATCTAAGCATCCTAACAAACGAATTCCGAGCAAAACCTGAAGCAGTTGACTACATTCTTAAAACATGGTTAACTCCACACAAGGAGAAGTTCGTGACTTATTGGACAAATATGTGCCAACATCGGGACAACGTGACCAGCAACAGAGCAGAAAGTGCCCACGCAAAATTGAAGAGATCGCTGCGAACTAGTTAAGGCGATTTTGAAAAGTATTGGTGCAATATACATACATTACTTGAACTTCAACATAAAGGCATCTTTTCAAAAAAGTTTGACTATCGTGAAACGATATTTTATGCTGGCAGAATTTAAGGAATTACGGGGCACAGTATCAATTCATGCATTGAATTTGATCTTAGCCGAAATAAAAAGAACTGATTCTGTGGGCGTTAATCCTGCTGAATGTGGTTGCATCATTCGACAAACTCACAACTTGTCATGTGCTCATGAGATTGCAATATACAAAAAGAGACAACCGACCAATTCCCTTGGATTGCATTGACCAACATTGGCGGAAACTTGATATGGCACCGAGTAAAGCATTGGTAGTTCAAGGTGTGTGGTACCAGAAACATGTGGAGGTTTTTATTCTTAACTTTATTAAATGTGAAAATGAAGAACGGACTCGAAAATTGAAGAAATTAAGAGAGATATCAAATTTAGTTAGTTCTTCACTAGCTGATCCTGTGCCCAAGGTGGTCGGACACATAGCTGGATGTAAAAGGAAACTTGATATTTCGACACGACACAATCCGTATGCATTTGAGCTAATAGCCTCGGGCTCTGACAGTGCTTCCCCAAAAATAAAGGCACTGATACTCCGCAGCGAACGCGGACCGTATAAGTTAATTCCAAGAAAGCCTCATGTGCGGAAGGTTCGTTATTATATATAATGACTTTTTTTGTTTATTTCTCATTAAATTATGTTAATTATAAAATTTCTTCTATACAGTACGCTAAGTTGGTTAGCAAGAAGGTCTCCCCTGCGCTGCCTGCAGACCATGCGGAACCACTCCAACCAGAACCTAATCTTGCAGAACCACTTCAATGCTTAGCAGACCCGGACCCTGCTCCAACCATTACCGGACTAGTCCTACCAGAACCGGATTTAATACCTGTTAATATGATGAATTTGAAGTATGAAAACTCATTGCCTGCTTTTATGCGGCCATATATAGTTGATGTTGGCGATGTCAAATCCGACGGAAATTGCGGATTTCGGGTAATCGCACACAGCCTTGGTATAGGATAGGATCAGTGGATATAAATAAGGCGAGATTTGTTACTTGAACTTGACACTAATTACATCTCCTACATTCCAATTTTTGGGAGTATTGATCGGATTGTTGAGCTCCATAAAGCACTTAATTATTTTGGGGACTTTTCAAAGGTCGACATTGGATGACGATGCCGGACATGGGACATATGGTGGCTTCACGATTCAATCTAATGCTTTTTTTTAATTTCCAATATGCAATGCCTTACATTTCTGCCACTTAGATCTCCCCCTCCTGCCGCTAATATCCAACGCAAAGAAGTCACAATGACATTCGTTGCGGACTGTCACTTTGTACCTGTAAGCACAATTTATCGTTGTAATCTTTTTTGGATTTGAGTCATCACTTAAGCCTATTTATATGCTTTATTTTTTACTAATAGGTCACACTAACTGAACTTCATCCCATCCCTCAAATTGCTTTGAATTGGCATCGACATCGTGATCCCATTGCTCAAGGATGGGAGGAACCGTACTTACATCGGATTGCACAGTTCAAGCAGATTGTTCCATCTTCGGTTGCTACATGTTTGCTAAAAAATTGGATTTCTCCTTCAATTGTAAAATTATTTGATTACAACGAAAATATTGAGATTTACAAAAAATATCGAGAAATAATAAGAACGAGAATATTAATTTATTCCCTTTTTATGTGGGTTCGGGTTGCGATGGAGCCTCGCTAGTGCCTCCGTGGACCATCTGACTTGGAAGGGGATGGCTCTGCTCCGCTTCTCAATTTCACGAGCTCGCCCAAAATTGTCCAAAAGTCCTCTCTCTGGAGTCAGCTCCTGTCTTTTATAGACCGAGGAAACTTGAAATCCGGCTCGAATTCTCCCTGAAAAATCGGATCACGGGATTTCAGCGAAATAAATAGGAAATAAATAAACGGAAAATAACCCGCGGGTTGGCACCTGCGGGAGCGCTCCCGCGGGTGCCAACCCGCGGGATCGCTCCCGCGGGTGGCAACCCACGGGAGAAACTCCCGCGGGTGGCCACCCGCGGGAGAAACTCCCTCGGGTGTCCACCCGCGGGAGGAATTCCCGTGGGGGGAATCCCCCACTTTTTTTTTTATTTTTATTATTATTTATTATTATTATTATTATTATACATATATATATATATATATTTTTTTAAGTATACATTTTAAATTTTTTTAGTATCTACATAACTCCCTCCAAAGTTTTCGAAATTCTGTATTGAGCCGTACTGAATTTCGAAACACTTTGGATTTTTTAATTTTGGCTATCAGACCTTTTAAAAGATTTAGTAGATAGAGATAACTATTAAAGTATTCAATTATTCAATAACAAGCAGAGGTATGATGTTAACATGCTTATTTTAGGTCAAGCAGAGGTATCATTTTAACGTGCTCATTTTAATCCTAACCGTTCAGTGACATCTAGTATGACGGATCAGGGAAAGACAGAGATGACATTAAACGTGTCTTGGAGCTCAACCTATTCAGAGGATCTAGTCGTGATAGGGACAAACTGACTAAATAGAAGTGACAGTTAACGTATTTAGCCTTAAAATCGGACTATCAGAGCTAACTGTTAACTTGATAGGGAGATAATTTTCGTCAGAGGTGATTTTTAACTTAACAATATCAAAAGAAATTTCATCAGAGGTTGTAATGTTGGACTTGATGAAGTGTGAATTTTCTTTTCTGTCAGAGGTGAAATCTTAACATGATAGGAGATTTAATCGGATTTTATCTTATTTGATTTTGAATTATGATGTCAGAGGTATGCTTTTAACTTGACAAATATTTTGGAGGGTCACTTGCTCTGCTGGAGAAAAATGGCGAGAAAAGTTTTATTATCAGAGGTGAAATCTTAACGTGACAAGAGATTTATCTGATTAGTATTTTTAGCAAACCCCCAACTATCAACGGATTTGATTAGTCTTTACCAACTACCGTTTGAGTTTGGCTAGCCATGCTATTCCCCTCAGCATGGTGAGTTATCGAGAATTTCGTTTGGGTTTAAATGCCAAACTTTTCCTCTTCCCTTTGCCTTAGCGGCATTGGGCAATTCATATTTTTACCCCCAGCATGAAGGGGTTAGCGAGAAACTGGTTCTCTTTCCGTTATCTTGACGGCATTGGGCAGTTCATATTTTTTACCCCCAGCATGAAGGGTTGGCGAGAAATTTATTCTCTTCCTGTAGCCTTGATAGCGTTGGGTAATCATATTTTTTTACCCCTAGCATGGTGGGGTTGGCGAGAAATTTATTCTCTTCCCGTAGCCTTGTCGGCGTTGGGTAATTCATACTTTTTACCCCCAGTATGATGGGGTTGGCGAGAAACTGGTTCTCTTCCCGTTGCCTTGACGGCATTGGGCAGTTCATGCTTTTTACCCCCAGCATGAAGGGGTTGGCGAGAAATTTATTCTCTTTCCGTTGCCTTGACGGCGTTGGGTAATTCATACTTTTTACCCCCAGTATGGTAGGGTTGGCGAGAAATTTATTCTATTCCCGTAACCTTGTCGGCGTTGGGTACTTCATGCTTGTTACCCCCAGCATGGTGGGGTTGGCGAGAAATTTATTATCTTCCCGTTGCCTTGACGGCGTTCGGCAGTTCATACTTTTTACCCC
Source organism: Dracaena cambodiana (assembly GCA_036321105.1). NCBI lineage: Eukaryota > Viridiplantae > Streptophyta > Magnoliopsida > Asparagales > Asparagaceae > Dracaena > Dracaena cambodiana. The sequence goes on from JAYEPQ010000016.1 coordinate 31,696,625, forward strand.
TAGCATGATGGGGTTGGTAAGAAATTTATTCTCTTCCCGTTGCCTTGACGGCATTGAGCAGTTCATACTTTTTACTCCCAGCATGGTGGGGTTGGCGAGAAATTTATTCTCTTCCGGTTGCCTTGACGGCGTTGGGCAGTTCATACTTTTTACCCCCAGCATGATGGGGTTGGCGAGAAATTTATTCTCTTCCCGTTGCCTTGTCGGCGTTGGGTATTTCATACTTTTTACCCCCACCATGGTGGGGTTGGCGAGAAATTTATTCTATTCCCGTTGCCTTGACGGCATTGGCAGTTCATACTTTTTACCCCCAGTATGATGAGGTTGGCGAGAAATTTATTCTCTTCCCGTTGCCATGTTTCCGTTGGGTAATTTATACTTTTTTATCCCCAGTATGATGGTGTTGGCGAGAAATTTATTCTCTCCCCGTAGCCTTGTCGGCGTTGGGTATATATATATATATATATATTTATATATTATTATTATTATTATTATTTTTATGGGGGTTTAAATTAACCGTCCTGAACTCGTCTTGGAATTGTTGTGAGCCCAAGTGGTACCTTTAGACCACACACATTAAATGTGTCGGAGTTAGCTCTAACTCCTTTTTTGTTCAGTTTTGAGCTGAACTGCTCCAGCGTCAATTAACGCTTGAATTTTGTCTTTTAGAATAAAACAATTATTTGTAGGGTGACCTACAATCCGGTGGTATAGGCAATAATTGGGATCGTTAGTCTTCGCAACCTCTTCAGGTCTTTTGCTCTCTGGCAACTTTAGCATGTTGCGCTTGCTGAGCAGATTGAACATAGTAGCGGTATGCTCATCCTTAAACGAATACTGCTTTTGAAGCCTGGGTGACTTTGCTGTGTTGCTTATAGTTGGCCATGCTTTCTGTTTCGATGTGTTTTCTACCGCCATTGCCATTATGTCTTTCCCTTTAGAACGGGAGAAATAGAATGGAGGTTCATTTGTACTGCCTCCGATTGCAGACTGCCGCTTTTCGAAGCGTCGAAGTATATCTTCGGCATGTTCACTCTGCTTAAGCAGATCCTTCCATGATTTGGGTTCGACCGAGCCTATTTTATCTAGAACGTCGGTCAACATGTTGTGTCTGCAGGTTTCCACAAGAGTGTCCTGCGTCATGCCATGTGGGCATCGAACAGAAAGTTCTCGGAATCGCTCGACATAAGCTTTGACCGTCTCGCCTTCCTCTTGCTTTGCTGCTAGCAAGGATAGTATAGAGACTTCTGTATCATCTTCAAAGAATCGGGCTAGGAACTCACGTTTTACATCAGCCCATGATTTAATTGTTTCCTGGGGTAGCTGCATGAACCAGGTAAATGCGGGCCCCCGTAAAGTGCTCGCAAATATCTTAGTCATAGTTAGATTATTCCCCATGAGGTGTCCTGTCTGCGACAGGAAGTAGAAGATGTGCTGTTGCGGCGAACCTCTACCGTCGAATGACTGAAGGTTCAACGGTTTGTATTTTGCAGGATAGGGTACGGTCTCCCATTCTATGGGATAAGGACGGACTACCCCCACCTCTTGCAGTTTCTTACAATGAAGAAGAGCTTGTAGTTGATTCTCCATCTTCTCTATTTTTTCTACGTGAGAGTTGATGATAACCTTCACTTCCTCTTCCTCTCTTGAATGAGGAGGTACTTCTTCATCATCGTCCTCGCTGTTTTCATTTATTTGGACGGGTCGTTTTCCTTTCTGCCGACCAGAAACGGACGACGAGGATTGGTTCTTTCTAGTTTGAGCTAACAACTCAATTAAAAGTTGTTTCATTTCTTCTATAGTCTCCTCTTGCTGTTCGAGAAGTTTTTCTTGTCTCTCAAGCCTTCCAGAGACTTCTTCTAAGCTCACGCCCTCTGGTTCGATAGAAACTCCTTTTGATCCTGGAGTGATTTTCTTATCTGAAGGGTTGGTTCCGACCACCTTTTTGCCTTTATTAACCATATGTGATGAGGCAGCAGGCAGATCGGTTTCCGAGCATACCTTTTTCACCGTTCGCATTCTTTTAGGTTCGGTGATCCGCTCAAAAACTGATCGTTTTGAGTTGCATTTGCAGCTTGATAGAACAGTTGAGATTAACTGTTCGCATTGGCAGTGAGGAATATTTTGTGAGGAGTTCTTCTTCCAATTGAGGTACTCTCTCAAATCTTGAGGTAGCTTATCATCTCCATTTGCATCTTGACGCCTCTTGCGTCACAAATTCGGTTCATAATCCTGGAGAGTTTGCAATATTTCAGGACTGAGCTCTTTTCCAGCATTAAATTGTTCTCCACCCTTCTGCGGATTCTTCTGGAGTGCACACTGGCCTGAGTAGTTGCGTGAGTCCCGCGCGCTTCTGATAGAGAGATTAAAATACTTGGTGCATGTTGCGTGCTCACCATAGGCATGCTCGAAGAGACATGAGAGTTGTGTTCATTGAACGTAACACATCGTTGCTTTCGCGAAGTGAAATCCGCGGTTGCAACTGCGGGTTTGCACCCGTGAATTTATTCCCGTGGGGTGCAACCCGCGGTTGCCACCGCAGTTGCAAGCCGCAGGTGGCAACCCGCGGTTGCAAGCCGCGGGTTGGCACCAGCGGTTGCAAGCCGCGGGCGCGGGTGGCAACCCGCGGTTGCAAGCCACGGGTTTGCACCCGCGGTTGCAAGCCGCGGGTGGAAAACCGCAGTTGCCACCCGCGGGTTGGCACCAGCGGTTGCAAGCCGCGGGTTTGCACCAGGGTTGCTTCCGCGGGATACAACCCGTGGCTCCATCCGTGGGTTTGCTCCGAAATTTTTTACTGTCCCGAAATTTTCTGCAACCCTTCCTGTATGATTGAGGCGTGCTCGTTGAGTTTTACGTCTCAGATTTCTCTTTTGGGAGTGGGTTAGAGTTTGGTTTGACTTTGGAACAGGCGATAACGCCGTATACTTGACAGACGATGACGTCTTTTCAGTTTCAACGGGCGATGACGACTCGTAAGTTTTAATAGGCGATGACGCCTTTTGATTTCCGGTGGGCGATGACGCCTCACCTTTTTTCATCGTCGCTCTGCAATGACGCCTAGGCTCCGAATCAGAGGAAGAAAGAAATTCCTCATATTTTTGCTGGTCGACTTCTACGACCAGCGTTTCAACAACCGATCCGATCGCTACCAAGTCAGATTGTGCCACCAGATTCTCTGTTGTGAACAGAGAGGCTCCCACTATGGTTGCCAGTTCTTGTTTGCTCAAAAATTGGATTTCTCCTTCCATTATAAAATTATTTGATTACAACGAAAATATTGAGATTTACAAAAAATATCGAGAAATAACAAGAACGGGAATATTAATTTATTCCCTTTTTTATGTGGGTTCGGGTGGCGATGGAGCCTCGCTAGTGCCTTCGTGGACCGTCTGACTTGGAAGGGGATGGCTCTGCTCCGCTTCTCAATTTCACGAGCTCGCCCAAAATTGTTCAAAAGTCCTCTCTCTGGAGTCAGCTCCTGTCTTTTATAGACCGAGGAAACTTGAAATCCGGCTCGAATTCTCCCTGAAAAATCGGATCACTGGATTTCAGCGAAATAAATAGGAAATAAATAAACGGAAAATAACGCAAAACAACCCGCGGGTTGGCACCTGCGGGAGCGCTCCCGCGGGTGCCAACCCGCGGGGGTGGCCACCCACGGGTGTCCCGCGGGATTCCTCCCGCGGGAGTCCCGCGGGATTCTTCCCGCGGGTGAGCACCCGCGGGAGGAATTCCTGCGGGGCCCACCCGCGGGGGGAATCCCCCTTTTTTATTATTATTATTATTATGCATATATATTTTTTTAAGTATACATTTTAATTTTTTTTAGTATCTACACTACACAAGATGTTATTGAGTTGTAATCAATTTTTTCTGACCGTGTGTATAAGTTTCATTTTGGTGTTATGTTGTTGTATATAACTTTAGATGTAACATGTTTGTAAGTTGTCTAATGTTTGTAAGTAGTCTAATGTTTAGACAAATGTAATCCGGATATTATAATTTTATGTAAATATTATCCGGTAAACCGAAATGTATAATAGTATAATTTATGTGTAATTTTTATCAAGTGTCCGGACTGGCAACGAGGACCGGAAGCTGCTGTCCGGACAGCAGCTTCCTGTCCGGACTGGCAGTCCGGACAGCGGACTGCTGTCCGGACTAACAGTCCGGACAGCCCCTTCATGTCCGGACTGGCAGTCCGGACAGCGGCGCTCTGTCCGGACTGCCAGTCCGGACACCTGATACACACTCAGGATACGAAATAAACTGATTTTTCATTAGTGAACATACATTCACATCACTTTAAGGACAAAAATGAGCAATTTAACACACGTAAATACAACAAAAATATAGTGAAGAAAGAAAACAGAAAAGCTAAGGTCCTTGAGAACAATGATACAATGATATAGTGAAGACAACACTGATACAGAGATACAACCGCTAATACACTGATACAAAGAATATGTTTAGTCACTTCCACCAAAATAAACACTTCAACCAAAAAATATAACAGTCACTTGGTTGCAACACATACAGATAAACCAAATAAGCTCCCGTACAAATAAAGAGCAAATATTTGACAAACAAACATCAAATATTAGGATTCACCACAAACAAAGAGCAAATATTCATCAAATAAGCAAATTATTTAAAAGAGAATATTGTCACTTGTCGCTTCAAGTTTTTTACAATATCCATATCAATGCACTTAGTATATAACCTAATCACTGTCTTCGTGTCTTTCTGGGGGGTGACGTCTGCTTCGGGTTCGAGTCATTACCGCTGTATCCGGTGCTTCAAGAGTGGCTTCTCGTGCTTGCTCCTCTGCTTGTTCTTCTGGTGGTTGTTCTGGCTGAGTGCAACCACTGATCACGGTTTTAATTTTCGCAAGTGCACTGAATAACATCCCATGCCGCTTCTTGAATGCGTTCTCCCCTTACTCAAGTAATTGATCTATTATAGTCACTGCACGTGTATATTTCTGTAGAATTAATTCATGAAATATAAAAGCATCAGTTAAACTTGGTACTATATGGGACATAAAATAAAGAACATATATGGAAATTACCTCATCACCGACATCCGGGCAGGTTGACTGACTTCCTTCCTCTCCTTGGGGTTCATTTGGTGCTACTCCAAGAAAGCGCTGTGAGACTTTAGATAGCCACGGAATATAATCTGACGTGCAATCGGATGGGTAATCAGCAATGGACCCATGGTGCTCTTGATACAAGACGTGATCTAGCCAATTTATCAACATCTCCTCAATGTGAGTGTACTTTACGACATAACTATTGGCTGTTACACCCTGCGCTTCACGTAATGGTGAGAATGGTAGAGGCGGAACGTACTGTTTGAGACCAAATTGCCTTAGTACACGAACCAGATTGTAAGGCTCAATCACGTTGTAAATCTTCAATGTACCCATATAAAAACTAATTTCTCTGAAAGGATAGCTTTCTCTATAATTCCTATATGCATCCCAAACAACCAGTAAGTTTGTTAAGTACAAAGAACTACATTTGTAATCAACTTGTAACTTACAAACTACATAGGTATATAAATAGCGCAACATGTTACCTGGTTGCCGGTGAGTTTATCTAGACTGGATCGAATAGACTGTACATGTAATTGAGAGATATTGTGATCCCGTCTGCTCAACCAACGACAAGCAAGTGGTTCACCGTCGGTAAAGGATCGGTTCGACACAGGCATAAAGGATGGAAAATGAGAGAAAATCTAAGACTGTAGTAATGTGAGATACCCGGCATTCTGAGCAACGTTAGCTCGAGAAGCAAACCCAAGCTGCCTATATAACCATGCAAGAGCACCAGCACCCCATGCGAATGTGTGGATATCTTCGAGGTCATGAAGCAATGGTAAGTAATCAATAGACACTCTCGTACAGCTCTTGTCTGTAAAAAGCGTGCAACCAAAAGATACAGTAAATATGCTCTCGCAGCACACCGAATCCTATGTTCGGTGTCGGTGTCAACAACTCCGCAAAAATTTTCTCTTAACCAATCCAGTCGAACCGATACACCGCCTTTCGTATTAATCTCATTCCACGCTTCAGAATAACTGACGCCCAAAGAATGAGTTATTGTATCAGCAGCTTCACGTGAAGCTGTTGATTCTTGTTGGCACACGGATTTTCCTGCTACAAGCATGTCAAGCAAGCATGAAACATAATCCAACGTAATCATCATCTCACCAAACGGCATAAGAAATGTGTTTGTTTCCGGATGCCATCTCTCAACAAATGCGCTAATCTCGACAGCGCTAATGTATTGGTAGGAGCATTTGACCAATAGATATAATGAAGACCCACGTACTAATTCCATGAATCGGGTGTTTGGCTGCAATGTCGTCAATGACCATGCACTTATTTTTCTCCAGTGACTAATACAACGCAGTGGATCTCGTTCCTCTATATATAATATAGTCATAACACATGCACACACACAATAAATGGTTTATCGTTTTTTTTTGGGAAATAATTACCTCATCTTTTAAAACGAAGAAAGCAACGTGCGTCTTGAAGCTCTTCAATACAGATAAATCAACTGGACCTCGATAATTTGACTCTTGAAGATCATCTTGAGAGCCTCCTGCATCAGTATTCTCTTCCTCTAGTCTTGCACTATCATATCTGATCAAATTAGGAGTTTTTACATTTAATTCAGTATCTACACTAACTTCGATTTCTCTCTCTCGTATCGGGCGTTGGATTTGTGGTCGAGATGCTGCTTTCTTCTTCCTTAACGAGGCAGTTGGTCGAACGCGAGAAGATTCTGCCGGATTCATCTATGCAATACAAAGATATTTCATTCATAAATATTTTTTATCAAAACAATAACTTTTCTATGTGTAAGTAAGTAGTAACAAAGTATAATTTACTACAAATATCATATTTTCTCCATTTATTTTTTTGCTGCAAGATAGTGTAATATTAAAGTTTAAAGATATTGAACCCGTTTTTTGCTACTTAATCAACCATTAGGACAATACCATTAAACTTCTAAATTAACTAATAAATTTTAATATTAACGTCCATAATTAGAAAAATAACTAAATTTTCTCATATTTTACAACTACGATTACAATATTAAATTTTCTTCATAATTATAATCTAAATATTAAAAATCAAAATTAACAAAAAAATGCTAGAACCAATTTTGCTACCTCCTTCACTCTTCCTCCTCTCCATCCCAACAAAATCACAATGAAGAGTTGTTTAATCCAAAAATAAAAAAAATTAAATTTTAAAATAAATATTGTTAAATTAGAAAAACTCACCTACTAATGGAGGGAAGGCGGCGGGAGAACACCGGCAGCGGTGGCAGGGTCGGCGGCATCTCTTTCTCAGCGGTGGCGTCTCTTTCTCGGCGGCGAGAACAGCGGCGTCGGGTGTACGAATGGGAGAGAGAGGAGATTTGGAAGGAGAAGGAGATAAAGAAAAGGTTAGAGAGGATGAGGGGAAGTGGGGGGGAAAGAGGAAAGAGGAAGTTAGGGTTTTGGGTTAGGGCGGTTGGAGGAGAAATGAGGAGAGAAGAGGGAGATGGGGAATATATAGCTCAAGGGTATTTTCGGAATACTAATTATGCTCACTAAGAAATTCTCCCCTTTACTAAAATCAAAGTGGGCTCACTAGGAAATCTGGGCTCACTAGGAAAAATGGTGTGCTCCTTTGGAAGCTCCCGAAATTTGTAGTACATCTAGGTAGGAGTGAGTTTCAGTTAAACCGAACCGAAATAATTCGGTCGGTGATTTCAAGCTCTGAAACCCAAACATGAATTGAACTGGCCCAACTATGTAAGAATTATATAAACTATGTAAGAATTATATATATATATATATATATATATATATATATATATATATAGAGAGAGAGAGAGAGAGAGAGAGAGAGAGAGAGAGATACTATGTCATATAAGTGCTCCCTCCTATGACACTTAAGTGGAGATATTTATATATATATATATATATAGAGAGAGAGAGAGAGAGAGAGAGAGAGAGAGATACTATGTCATATAAGTGCTCCCTCCTATGACACTTAAGTGGAGATATTTGCATGTGGATTGACCACATAAGTTGTTTTTAGAAAAACTCCTCCACCTAATATTTTTTTTCACAAAATCCTTCACATACAAACATCCTATTGGTTCATCTAAGCGTCATAGGAGAGAACCCCTTCTATGACATAGTTTTTCCCATTTTCTTATATATATATATATATATATATATATATATATTAAAAAAACAAATTAAATAGCAATTGGATGCCTATATCTTAATGAGATATGTGATATCCTTACTAAAATGATTAAGTTCATTTTAATTTCGGTTCTCTTTTCTAATCGGCAGTTTGATTTTGCAAAAATTAACAAAAACCGAGCCGAAACTAATTGATGCTATCCTTATGTCTTATGTCTAGATTGATCCCTTTAAGTTATATGTTGAGAAATAATATAGGCTTTCCATATGTATACTCCAATATCACGGACTCTCGTCCACTAATGGAACCCAACCCCACAGCTTAGCCTTAGGTACCGCATCCGAGCTATTTGATAACCACTTCCATCAATAAAAATCAAAATCAAAGACCATCAAAACCTCTATAAATACCAGTCCCAATCACTCAACACTCTCCACAACTGAGCTCAGAAGACTCTTCTCTGAGACAAACCATGGAGCAGCAAGATCTCAGGCTCAACAGCGGCAGCTCCCACTCGGAGAAAGACCACGAGAAAACAGTCGGAGGCCTTCGAACAATGCCCTTCATCTTCGGTGAGCAAACTGCACAAAAAAATTCTACTTTCTATATCATATAGTAATAATCTATACGACTCCACTAATGCAGCGAACGAGATCTCGGAGAAACTCGCAGTTGTGGGCTTCTCGGCCAACATGGTAACCTACCTAACTCAGCAGCTCCACATGCCGCTAACGAAGGCGGCAAACACCCTCACAAACTTCAGCGGCACCGCCAGCCTGACTCCCCTCCTCGGCGCTTTCCTCGCCGACGCGTTCGTAGGCCGGTTCTGGACCATCACCATCGCCTCCATCATCTACCAATTTGTCAGTCCCTTTATTTTAAATTGATCTAACTAAATCATTATCTCAAATCATTAAAAGTTATCTAAAATATCTTTCACAGGGAATGTTGCTGCTCACGGTATCCGCAGTCCTGCCACAGTTCAGGCCTGTGCCGTGCACGGGGAACGACACTTGCCAAGAAGCCTCGTGGTGGCAGCTGGGAGTTCTGTACGTATCACTGCTGATGACGGCGCTGGGAGCGGGCGGCATCAGGCCCTGCGTGGTGGCGTTCGGCGCAGACCAGTTCGACGAGTCGAACCCGAAGAACAAGACCAAGACGTGGAACTTCTTCAACTGGTACTACTTCTGCATGGGGTTCTCAATGCTGCTGGCGGTGACGGTGGTGGTGTACATTCAGGACAACGTCGGGTGGGGGCTGGGGCTGGGGATCCCTACAGCGGCCATGGTGGTGTCGGTGGTTTCGTTTGTTGCAGGGTATCCGATGTACCGGAGGCTGGAGCCGGCGGGGAGCCCGTTCACGAGGCTGGTGCAGGTGCTGGTGGCTGCGTATAGGAAGAGGAAGGTGGCCATGGTTGAGGATGCGAGGATGTTGTATGAGAATGATGAGATGGATGCTCCGATCTCTCTTGGGGGCAAGCTTACCCACACCAAACAGTTGAGGTTAGTAGCATTATTGGCTCATCTCTATCTCTTCTTATATTTCTTTTTCTTTTTAATCTCTTGGAATTTTCTCTAGGCTGTTAAAAACAAAGAGTTTTGCTTGTTTTTGAAGTGTGTGTTATGGAGTGTTTTGGTGATATGTGTTTTGGAGTGATTTGATCATGAGTTTCAAAGTTGTTCAAACTTGTATTTTAAAGTTTAGTTTTCTCACCGTGGATTTCATAAATATGTAAAATACAAATATATCCAATTAGCAAAAAATAACAGTACGTAAGAGAAAATTGGAACAAGAAAAAAAAATAATTTTTTTGGATTAGTAATTCCGAACAATTCAAAATATCCTAATTTGAGGTGTTCTAAAAATTAAAAAACTCCAAAACACAAATCCAGATGTTTTGGGTATTCTAATACACTTAAAAATATTTGTCCAAAAACTCATAAGTAAATATTGTTGTGAACACTCCATAACTTCATAGAGCATCCCTCTAAAATACCACATTGCACTTCAAAACAAAACTCTCAAGCATAATCTTAATGTGTGTACAAAACTCCATTTGTGAAGTTCAATGGTACGTAAAGATGTGAAAATATCGTAAGTATATAACCTTTTTTTTGTTTTGGTTTTTTTAACACGAAACAGTGAGTTAATACTTTCTATCAATTAGTAATTAAGGAAACAAAACAGTAACAGAATATGGTAAGTATCTTATAAGTCAGATCTCAGCCGTTATTTACAGTTTTCAACTAACTACTGTAACATGTTACTATATGGTGCATCAGAGGTTTTAAAGAGTGACGCTGAGCTTATTGGTAGATTTTTGCCGTCTAACACTGAGCACTCAAAGAAGTGAGAAGACACTGGGCGCTCTTCGTCTGCCGAACAATGATCAAGCCAGCACTGCCCAATCTCTACTTTGTGAGTAGAATAATTCGCTAGAGGTTGCAGGGTCACGTAATATTCCTAGCTCAAATAATTCTTTAGGCCTAACTGTTATAGTTTATAATAATTCTTACAAATTCATAAAGTATCCATGCTAATTTATTTGAGAAAGTTGTTATTGTTAAATTATAAACTATTTTAATTTGACTTCGCATGTTCTTATAGTCTATTGGCATTACAAGTCAGTTAGCATTACAAGTGGTATAAGAGTCAGATATCATCAGGAGTGTGCAAAATTAAGTATTACATGGATTTAAAACCTTGGGAGCCACATTTAGAATATATGAACTAACTTCCAGAATCCTACATCTTTTCAGGTAAAGTTATAATTATTTCTATAAATACATAAAATAACCCTAACTTTCTTTAGAAAGAATTATTTAATTAATTATAAATTATTTTAATTTATTTTCTACGATAATATATTGATAATATATTATGGGTATTCTGCTATTCAAATCTAGGGTGAGGGGCCATAAGAGGTTGTCGTTAAGGGTGAGCAGAGTTCAGTTAAAACCGAAATAACTGACCGAAACCAATCCAAATAAGTAAAAGCAAATCAAACCTAAATAATTCGGTCGGTTTTTTATTTCGAGCTTTAAAAACCAAAACCAAACTGAACCGACTAAATTATTTAAAATTATATATTTCTAGACTATATATATATATATATATATATATATATATATATATATATATATATATATATATATATATATATATATATATATATAATTGATAATAAACTCAACACAAATTAGATATCTTGAAGAGATATGCTTACTAAAACAATTAAAATTATAGTTTTAAATAATTTTTATTCAAAATTTGGTTCTATCCGAACCGAACCGAGCCGAACTAATTTGGGTACGGTTCGATTCCCATATCTAATTGGCTTGGTTCGGTTTAGTCAAAATTGATAAAAACCGAAGCGAAACGGAAACCCCTAATTATCGTAGAGCAAGGAATTTTACCAGATATGTTGAGAGATCGGAGAAGGTAAAATTTGAAGAAGAAAATGACAAACTGGGGGATATCATTGCCATGTGAAGGAACAATGTCAGGAGAGTGACATGTGGGGCGGTGGCTTGGCTGCTTTGCAAGTGGACTCATGTATCTATCCATCCGCCGAAGGGTGCTGAGTCTTAGCCTAGTTTGATGAGTTGGGGACCAGGCTGACCCCATGTTGACCAAGGGCTTGTTCTTGATTTGGATGATTGGTTAATTAATTATAATCTTTAGAATTCTACAGATATATTAATCTAAGTGTGAGAAATTATCTAATCAATTCAACCATTTTAAACCATACAAAAAGCCGACATTGGTAGATGGATTTATTTTATTTTATTTTTTTGGTAGAAGAAATATTAGATAAACTTCAGTTAACCAGTGTACCCCACTTGATAATTTTTTTTTAATTTTTTTTAAAGAATTTCGGTAGACCCATAACATAAATTTCTTCATCAATAATTCTTAGAATTGTCCATGTGGATGCTCACATTATTTGATATGGGAAAATGGTAATTAATTAAATAAAATATATTATTTTTTGGAAGATAAAGATGAGCCTTCCTGTTTAGGTTTACAAACTTTAACCTACTATTATAATGAAATATATATTTTTCTTTGTATAGTCACATTTGAAATGCAATAATATGCTAGTAAATCATAATGTTTTCGGAGAAGAGAAAATTTGATCAAGAGAATAAATAAATCACTAAATGGTATATCCAGAAATTTATGTGTTTTCGTAAGAAAAACCATTAGTATGATTTTGTGGAATTTATGCAACATTAGTATAAAAAAAAAATTTCTTAAGCAGCTTAATTTCTTGGTTAAATAAGAAGAAGATCCAATTAGGAGTCATATACCATAGAATTGGAAAAGAATCTCAATAGCTGGTTTAGAGAGATATCTTGCTATCATTTTGTTAATCATTTGGACAAAAACTTGATAATTAACAGTGATTATCTTGGATATTAATAACTTTAATTATGATTACTCAGCTCCTTTGCCTCTCACATGCATGCTGGCTCTCCTCATAGAAGCTGCCAACATGGATAATACAAGCCTTGAGCAATCTGAATATACAAACCATAATATTTTTATTTTTATTATTATTTTTTTGGAAAGAAGAGGGAACAAAGTTCCAATTATAGTACTATATATCTTATCGCCAGCTATAATAATCCAAGTGATAACGTCACGGGTTGATTTGTAGATGGGGTGTATGTAGGTCAACAAGAATCAAACCTTTTCAGAAAATCTTGTAAAATAATAAGTAAAATAAAGAACCAAATAAAGTAATATTGTCTTGTTCTTTAGAATCTTTACAGCCGAGTTACCATTCAACAACGAATTAGTTTATCACAGACACATAGTAGTAACAGATGCTGTAGGATTGAAATGTGGCAGAGAAATCCCTCCACAGTGATAGAAGGAATAAATATGCACTTAAACGGGTGTAACGAGTATTTGGTTTGAGCACGGACGGAACTAGGATTTTAGAATTACAGACAAGTAATGGAAGTTTTAGTCTGTATCAATAAAACTATACTATGATCTGTCATAAAATTAACTTCAATTTCTATTAATAAAAGTATAATATAAATCATGCTATTAATAAAAGCATAATATAAATCATGCAAAATATAATAACAAACAAAATGAAAGTTTTAATTTGTATTTGTAAAAGCATAGTATAATTTGTCACAAAGTTAACTTCATATTAATATTAACAAATATAATAAATAATAATAGTTTTTTGAGTGCTTAAATTTAATCACTCATAAAAAATGAACAAGATGCTCTTTTATATCTCGAAAATCATCTAAATTTTGTAGCAATTTCTTTTTCAATATATATAAACAAAGAGTCTGCGAGAAAGACATCTTTCATCTTGTTGCAAAGTCTAATTTTAACATATTTTTAGCTGAAAATAATATATCTGTAGTTGTAATAAATACTGGAAGAGTAAGTTTAAGTACAATTACTTTATAAATAAGTGAATAGATTACTAATTTTTTCGTCTTTACTAACCATTGATAGAGTTTAAAAATAGCTTAACAACTCTTGTATTCTGGATGTCAAAATAAATCAAGTTTGGAAATATGGAAAATAACGCCTCTAGAATTTCTTCATAATCTCGACGGCAGCTCCATGAATTTTTTTGGCAGCCGTTGAGCCCTTAGGATGCGTGATTTATTATGCAGCGTGAGATCCGTGAAATTTTTTCGGCAGCAGCTGAGCCCTTAGGATGCGTGATTTATTATGTAGCGTGAGATCCTTTGTAATTTATCAATGATTAATATTCTATTAGTCTAAATAATACTATCTCCAAGAGCCCATTGTCAATAAGTGGGCCTTGGCCTATATTGGCTTTAAGTTTTTCGTGGATTTTTTTTTTCTTTATTTGGCTAGAGCTATAGTAGCTAAATTTTACTATTATAATTGCAATCAATTACGTAATTATATCAATTACAGTTACAGAGAAAAAAATTATGCATGATAAGTTACGACTTTCATTTGAAGATATTAATTGTATTTATTAATAAATTTATTATTTTCCAACGAAGATAAGAAATAAAACTTTGAAGTTTACGATTCTAGTTATCACTTGGGAGGTACCTCCCAATGTTTATATTAGTACAAGTTACAATAATTTTTTTTAGTGTAAGTTTTACACTAATACAAGTTGCAACTTGCAACACTACTTGCAAGTATCCCAGTAGCCCATTAGTTACAGTTGCAATCACCAAGTTACCACAATCATTACCTCCTACGTTACAAATTGATAACAACTTTTCAAACGATAAATTTTTGTTTTGCTCCCTAAAATTTGTTCTGATTTGATTCTAGAAACTAATAATAATAATAATAATAATAATCTTCAAATAAATGATATAAACTGTTGGCGCTCAATTTCAGCTTCCTGGACAAAGCCGCAATCATAACAGAAGACGACCAAGTAGCAAAAGGCTCGACCTCCCCTCCAAATCCATGGCGACTCAGCACAGTCCACCGCGTCGAGGAGCTCAAGTCCATCATCCGAATGGCCCCGATATGGGCCTCCGGCATCCTCGTCATCACCGCCGCAGCCCAACAGCACACCTTCTCCCTCCTGCAGGCCCAAACCATGGACCGCCGCGTCCTCCCCTCCTCCTCCTCCTTCAAGATCCCCGCCGGCTCAATGACGGTCTTCACAATGCTGGCAATGCTGACCACAATCTCTCTCTACGACCGCCTCCTCATCCCTGTCGCCCGCCGCTTCACGGGCCTCAACCGCGGCATCTCCTTCCTCCACCGCATGGGCATCGGCTACGTCATCTCCACCCTCTCATCCCTCGTCGCAGGATTCGTAGAAGAGAGACGCAAGTGCGCAGCAGCAGTGCACGGGCTCACGGACTCCCCCAAGGTCACGATACCGATCTCAGTGTACTGGCTCGTGCCGCAGTACGCGCTGCATGGGATGGCGGAGGCGTTTACGTCCATCGGCCATCTGGAATTCTTCTACGACCAGTCGCCGGAGAGCATGCGCAGCACCGCCACCGCGCTGTTCTGGATGGTGATCTCAGCCGGGAGCTACACGAGCACGCTGCTCGTGTCGGTGATACACAAGTACAGTGCTCGGCCCGACGGGTCGAACTGGCTGCCGGATAATCTGAAGAAAGGGAAGCTGGAGTATTTCTACTGGATTGTCACTGGGCTGCAAGTAGGAAATTTGGTGTATTTTGTATTGTGTGCCAAGTCTTATACGTTCAAGCCTGTACAGGTACGGCCGCAGAAGGAGGAGGGGATGCAGGATGAGAGTGTTGAGCTGAGTAAAGTATGAAAGTGAGACCGAGAAAGGAGAGATCAATGTGTAGTTAGTAGAGATGTAACAGGCTTAATTCTGAAATAAAATATAAATGAATAAATCACTGAACAAAAGTTTTTGAGAGTAATTTTTTTTTTAATACATGAATCCAAGAAATTATAAATAAAATATGCGGAATCGTACCTGAATCCATAACAAATAATCACGTTGTAGAACCGTGCGATTGGCCTTCCAGATCTACACGTTTTCCTAAGAGAACTCTTTTAACTTTTCTCTTTAGTTTCTCTCTGTCGATGGGAAAAAGAAAAGAATCAAAATCACATGTGATCTGGGAACCATAACCGTCTTTTTATAGACAAATTTGCCTATTAATATTTCTGGTTTAGCCCATTGATGAGTATCATATATTGTATTTTTCTTCCCATATTTTATCTACTTTTGTATATAAATAAATGCTACTCGGGTATTTTTAGTGTCTTTTTCAGGTAATCTGATTCGTACAAGGAGATAAATCAGAGTTGGAGTAGGAAATCAAAGTCCGAAAAATTACTAAAGTGAGCAAAACTACGAGACTATGATGCTACAGAGAGTCAAAATAAAATACAGTCGGGAAAATCAAGTACACAAGACAAGATACCCGTGCACGAGAAAAATCAGAGCTATTGGCTATACTTGAGCAGCCAAATAGCGGTTTTAGCCGCCAATTGACGTCCAAATAGTGGAGTGACACGTGGGTTTTTCTTCCACGGCTTCGTTATAATCTTGTAGTTTCACAATTGTATTAGAACTGAGTTTGGATTTCCGAAGTCTATATATTTGCTGTATCCTTATATTCTAGGGTTTTATGTAGTAGTTAATGTAGATTAGGATTTATTTTGTACTCGTCTTTCATTAATAAAATCAGGATTTTGCTGAAGAGGTGGCGGCCACAATACCGTGCTCCAGAGGTAAGCCATTACTTTCTAATCTTTATTTGCTATTTAGATATATTTAATTGCTTTCTAGTATAGATTTATTTGTTTTCTGGATTAGATTTTATTGCTTTCTAGAATCATGTGTTGCTAATTAGTTTAGCTCTAGGATGTAGATGAAGTTAGGATCCACCATATAATTGCTCTCTAATATTTTCTTCTTAAATAAAATAATAAAGACATGATTTTTTTATAAAAAAAAAATTAAAATACAAGAACTCGAAGATTAGGACTTTGATAGATTATACTTGAATTAGGTTTCTTGATAGCCTTTGTTTAGTTAGGGTTTGGGGCTGTTGATTTTATCTTTTTCATTGAATTATCTCAAGATTTAGTTTGTTTTTATGAAAAGTAGTATCTTTGATGAGTTATACTTACACACCACTTGATAGCTCATACTTAGGGCACTTTAAATAAAGATTAAACTAAAAAATCACCTCTTTATGAAAAAAAAAGATAATAGAAGTAAGAGTATAGTTGGAAATTAGTGAATTCTAGATCCTATGCTATTTAGATTAACACAACTTCAAATTAGAATCTTTTATTAGTCCATTAGACTAAGAAAAGAGTAAGGAATGCAAAAATACCTTAAATCCCTGTGAGGCGACCTGTACAGCGCTACACCGACACTGTGCGCTTGCAGTAAATATCACATCAAATTTTTGGCGTCGTTGCCGGGGATTGAAGGTATTTTTCTTGCTTTTTCTAACATTTTGCGGGATTAACAATGTGTGTTGAGTGTTCAGGGACTAGAAAGTACATATACAGGAAAAGAAACAGGACGAGCTAAGTGTGTTGAGTTCACGACAAAAAGTAGAGAACCAAATTTTCTCTTTAAGCCGCTAATTAGTGGCATAGACCGCTATTTGGCGGTCCGTAAGGTACGAAACGCCACAAAATTTTCCTGATATCTGTATTTCATGTTTTTGGTTCAGTAAAAAAATACAAAAAAAAATTAATCTTTTATTTTTATTTCTTTTCCATCTCTCTCCCTCTCCACCTTTTCAAGAAATTTTTTTTTTAAATGTTTCAAAATCAAACTGGTTGCTATCATTGTCGTGATCCATATCATAATTATTATCAGTGTCCATAGATAGGAAGTTCGCTAGGACTAGATCATAATCAAATTCACAACATATATAATGAGCCTACGAGCGCTTCTTATACACAAAATTACAATTATGAATGGATGAATAATTCTAATTATGCATATAATCAAGAGGCATACCAAGAGAGTCCTCCATCTGATCCTTTTTTTATGGGCTATTCATCTTTATGTTTTATATATAATCATGAACAAGATATTCAATTGAACATGTTAGATGAAAGATTAAAAAAATTAGAAGCAAAATATGCATGTCATGAGAATTTAGCTACAACCACTTCATATCTGTCATAAAATATATATACAGATCCATCATATCCACCTTCAAATTTCACTCATGATCTCGAGATGCAATCATTTGAGAAAAATAAGGAAAATTACGATCATGAGTCTGAGGAACAAAGACATAGAATAGAGAAAAATATAGAAGTTTTGCTAAAATCATCCTCTCAAAAATCATGCTCTCAAATTGAATCTTGTATGGAAGATCTTCTCAATGCGATGTCTCAAACTAAACTTTTTAGAGATCAACCATCTAATAGTTTGAACATATTTTACTCCAACAAACAACCACTTCAGTCATCTTTTGAAGAAGATATAATTCAAAATGGGTTAAATAATTTTGTGCATGATGAGTCTATAATTCAACATTGTGATCAACCTATTCTAGACCATTGTGACAATAATTATGAAGAAATTAGTGATAATAAAAGTATTTTGCTTGATGATTTACCTCATGGTGAGCTTACTAGTGACACATTTGATTCTTTTGATAAAAATTGTAAATTTGTGAAGAAGAATTTTTATCCCTTCATAATAACATGACTAATGATAAGTCCACTAGTATGCCATTTTCTTTTGCGAATTTTGATGACAGAATTGAAGAAAATTTGCATGACATGCCTATAATGCTTGAAGATTGAAAGGAACTACAAAAAGAAGAGATTATGGTACCTAATGATTTAGAAGGACGATCCAAAATCGAGCTTATGATTCCGCTACATCAAAGTGAGTATGTTATTTCACAAGTTGATAAAACCAAAATACTTACTGCTATGAAAGATGCTCGTGGGTCAAATATCGACGATAAAGGTACGATTTCCAACTTCAAAATTTTATTATTGAATATAAAAAGAAAAGTAGAAATAAATTGAGAAAAATCAAAAACAAGATGGAGAGATTAAATACAAAATTGACGAAAAGGCTAAGTTCATCCATATCAAAACATAAAAGGACACATTATGAGAGTGGAAAGTGATCAAGAGGTCGTAACCGTTTGAATTTTCTAATAAGTGTATAATATTTGTATAATAGTTTTTTTTTATTTACCACCCTTGGTTTGTGTATGAGGGCATATACGAGTCTAGGTGTGGGGGGAATGGGTTAGGATATTTTCTTCATATTTTTCTAAGATTTTTAATTTTTTTTAGATTTTTTTTTTTAGATTTTTGGGTTTCTTTATTTTACACTTTGGATAGTTTTAAGGGTATCTAACTGAAAAAAAATAAAACTAAAACTAAAAAAATTAAAAAAAAAACTGAAAAGAAAAATAAATTAGAAAAAATTTATGTATTTTTATCAATAGATCAAACTACTTACAGATAAAGGAACAAATTTAGATTTGAAATTGGATAGGAGAGTAGATTGGATGATACACTTTGAATTTTATGAAAAATATCAAAATCTGAAAAATAAATATCGCTAACAGTAGTTTTGAGGTAAGTATACATTTATTTTTTTCACTTCACAATAGTTTATTAGGTTAAGGACAAAGATGATAACGATTGAGTGAGTCTTCTCTCTCTAAAAAAAAAAAGAAAAAAAAGAGAAAAAAAGAGAGTTATAAAATAATGGGGTGCGCTTGGTATTAAGGCAATAGCCTCAAGAGTGAAAAAAAAACAGAGTATGATCCAAGTAATCGGGTATTTTGCGCCTAAATAAGCGTGAATATTCGCATGAAATGTGAAATATTCTAAAAAAAAAGATAAAAAGAAAAGAGTATGAACTGAGTAATCGGGTATGTTGCGCCTAAGCAAGCGTGAATATTCGCATGAAAGGTGAAATATTCTTTAAAAAAAAGTAAAAAAGAAAAAAAATATTATGAGAGAGGAGATAAATCATGAGTTAGAGTTGGAGTCCAAAACCGAAGTAGACTATCACACGTACACGTAGATGTATATGATGCAATGGATTATCTGTCAGTGGGTATTGAAATATATGATTTAAATTTTTGATTAAAATGATAAGTGTATCTGATATGACACTCGATTTGAAAATTGATAATCTAAATGTATTCTTGAGTTTGTATATTAGTGAGATTAATCGATAAAAATATCATTAAAAAAAAATTAATTTTCTTTTGTATAAAATTTTTATTTTTCTTGATTTTTTGTTATCCTTATTTTTCTTTTCTTTATTCCTTAATCTATTTTCTTCACGAATTTTATGGGTATATTCACTGCAAACCCTCACGAGACAAAACTCGTCCACTGGGGTAACCTAGGGGTTTAAAACCTTGTTGCACGTGCTAAGTGCAATCGTGATTCCTGCGAAAGTGATTATTTTTCTTTTTAGAATTAGGTTTTGCTTGAGAACTAGCAAAAGATAGGTGTGGGGGTGTGATGAGTATCATATATTATATTTTTCCTCACATGTTTTATCTATTTTTGTATATAAATAAATGCTACTCGGGTATTTTTAATGTCTTTTTCAGGTAATCTGATTCGTACAAGGAGATGGCATGAAATCAGAGTTGGAGTAGGAAATCAAAGTTCGAAAAGTTACTAAAGTGAGCAAAACTACGAGACTATGATACTGCAAAGTAGTTTTTTTTTTTATGAAAAGTAGTATTTTTGATGAGTTATACTTGCACACCACTTGATAGCTCATACTTAGGGCACTTTAAATAAAGATTAAACTAAAAGATCACATCTTTATGAAAAAAGAAGATAATAGAAGTAAGAGTATAGTTGGAAATTAGTGGATTCTAAATCCTATGCTATTTAGATTAACACAACTTCAAACTAGAATCTTTGGTTAATCCGTTAGACTAAGGAAAGAGTAAGGAATGCAAAAACACTTTAGATCCCTGTGGGACGACCTGTACAGCGCTACACCGACACTGTGCGCTTGCAGTAAATATCACATCACCCATCATAAAATCAGAAATTACCCATTAGGTTTCTACACATAAAAGACCCACACCATATTAGATACATGAAACCCCAACTTAATTAGATCACTTTTAATTGGGTCCAACCATATTGGACATTTTACAATACATGATTATTTCATATATATGGACCAATGTTGGATAATAATCCAACAATCTCCTACTTGGACCATATATGTAACCTTATAATCATGTTTTACATAATTACCGAATGAGCTCAACTTTACTCTCATTTCCGAAATGTATCTGTAACCAATCCGGTCCATCAATCATACTAGCATAGGATCAAAGCAATTTTTGTTACAGTAATTGTAACTCAACCCATCAATGGTTACGTATATCAATACAACTGAATGACATGGATCATGATGTGGATGTGTAGTATGGTAATTTCATGTAATGTGATTTTAATACGCCTATTTCCAATTGGTCCTCCCTTAAACCTTATTGAGATCAAACAACATAATAATTCAGAGTGTGAATAAAACAAAACCTTATTTCTACAGAAAATAACCTTAATACCATGAACTGAAATATGTCTGTATCATAAGAGCATCTGATAATACAAACTCCTACTAAAACTGAATATCATCAATAAACACGACACCCATACATGCAGTATGCTCATGAAACACTTTGGGTTGCAGTCCCTTAGTAAACGGATCCGCAATCATGGAGTTTGTTCATATGTGCTCTATAAACAACTGTCCATTCTGAACTTTTTCTTTGACAACCAGGAACTTAATGTCTATACGCTTCGACTTCGTCGAGCTCCTGTTGTTGTTGGAAAATAGAACAACCGGCTTATTGTCACAAAATAATTTGAGTGGTATATCAATAGAGTCCACTATGCGCAGCCCCGTGACAAAATTTCGTAGCCATATCCCGTGATTTGATGCCTCATAACACGCTATAAACTCAGCTGCCATATTAGAAGAGGCTATAAGAGACTGTTTAGCACTCTTCCAAGAGACAGCTCCTCCAGTCAGAAGATAGATATAACTCGATGTGGATTTCATACTATCTTGGCATCCAGCAAAGTCAGAGTCAGTATAACCAATGATCTCAATCTGATCTGACTTCCGATACGTGAACATGTAATCCTTTGTTCTCTGTAAGAATTGCAAAACCCTTTTGGCTGCTTTCCAATGGTCTGCTACTAGATTGCTTAGATACCTGTCCAACATCCCTGTAACGTACGCGATATCTGGATGCGTACAAACCTGAGCATATATCAGACTCTCCACTGCTAAGGCATAGGGAATCTTCTGCATTTCCTTTTCATCAAAGTCATTCTTAGAGCACTGATTGAGACTAAACTTGTCTTCCTTAGCCACAGGGGTATTACATGATTTACAATTTTGCATGCCATATTTTTTAAAAACCTTTTCGATATAGCTCTTTTGTGATAATCCAAGAATGCATCGAGAGCGATCTCGGTGTATCTGAATCCCTAATACAAAAGAGGTGTCACCAAGGTCCTTCATCTCAAAATACTTAGCTAGAAATCTCTTGGTTTCGTGCAATATGCCTATATCATTGCTGGCAAGCAAGATGTTATAACATATAATATTAAGAAAATATGTTTACTTCCACAGAACTTATGGTATGCACAGTCATCGACCAAGTTCACCTCAAAACCGAATGAGATGATCACTTGATGAAACTTGAAATACCATTGTCGAGATGCTTGCTTATGCCCATCTCTATGATTTCTTAAGTTTGCAAAGCATACGCTTTGAGTCTCCGGACACAAAGTTTTCTAGGTGGACCATATATATCGTCTCGTCAATGTCACCATTGAGAAATGTTCTTTTGACATCCATCTGATGTAACTCAAGGTTGAAATGAGCCACCAATGCCATTATAATTCTGGAAGAGTCTTTTGAAGAAACCGGAGAAAATGTCTTTTTATAGTCGATGCCTTCTTTCTGCGTAAAGCCCTTTGCGACAAGACGAATTTTATACCTTTCCACATTGCCTTTCGAATCCCTTTTGGTCTAAATATCAATTTGCAACCAATAGGTTTCGCTCCTTCTGGTAATGGGATAAGATCCCACACGTTATTGTCCTTCATGGACTTTATCTCCTCATTCATAGCATCTATCCACTTTTGAGAGTTAGAACTTTCGATGGTTTGATGGAAGTTGATCAGATCATCTTCCATCACTCCAACGTCTACCTCATATTCTTGGAGAAATACAATGTAATCATCTGGCAATACTCTTCTCCTCTCTCGAGTGGATCTTCTTAATGGCATAGGTTCTTGAGGTGACAGAGTTTGTTCTTCTGGAACAATCTCTTGAATGGGAGGTTGTTCAACATTTATTTGATCTATTGTGTCTTGAACATCTGGAATAATCTCTTGAATGGGAGGTTGTTCGACATTGTCTTGATCTATTGTGTCTTGAACAAGGTCAGGAATGGAATCCTGATCAATGCCAATAACACCTTTGGGAACATCAACACATTCCTATTCAAAGACAAAGTCTCTGCCTATATCTCCTCCCTCAAACTCGACATCCTCAAAGAACCGGGTTTTTCCCGTCTCGAAAATTGACCTAGTCGTGGGATCATAAAACTTATACCTTTTGGATCTTTCAGAGTATCCAACAAAGTAGCAACTAACAGTTCTTGAGTTCAGTTTCCTTTCATTTGGCCTATAAGGCCTTACCTCAGCTGGACATCCCCAAATGTGTAAGTGCTTAAAACTAGGCTTCTTGCCTGTCCATAGCTCATAAAGGGTTTTGGCAGTCGCTTTAGTTGGAACTCTGTTAAGGATATATATTGCAGTCTTAAGTGCTTCTCCCCAGAGCGATTTAGGTAGGGTAGAATGACTAATCATACTCCTCAGCATGTCCTTGAGCGTTCTGTTTCGGCTTTCAGCAACACCATTCATAGTGGGCGAATCCGGCATAGTGTACTGTGGGACGATACCGCATTCCTTTAGGAATTTAGCAAAAGGTCCTGAACGTTATTCACCTGAACCGTCATATCTGCTATAGTATTCACCACCACGGTCAGACCTGACGTTTTTGATCCTTTTGCTGAGTTGGTTCTCAACTTCAGCCTTATAATTTTTGAACACTTCCAGCGATTGTACCTTTTCATGAATGAGATATAGATAGCCATATCTAGAGAAATCGTCTATAAACGAGATAAAGTATTGTTGACCATTCCATGCAACAGTAGGAAATGGCCCACAAATATCCGTATGAATAAGTTCCAAGACGTCCATAGTCCCGTGGCTTCAAATCTCCTTTTGTTGGTTTGTTTTCCCTTTATGCAGTTAACACAAATATCAAAGTCTGTGAAATCTAAGTGATAAAGAATTTCGTCTGACACAAGTCTCTCAATTCTCCGTCTGGAGATGTGATATAATCTCTTGTGCCATAACGCAGCCAAATTCTTTGGTTAATTTTCTCTTTACACCTCGAGTACTTAAATGCAGAGATTCATTAAATGAAGCTATTATGTTAATTGAATATAGATTATCGTAACTTGATAAAGAATCGGATCCAACCAAATTTGAATCATGAAACAAACTAAATTTTCCATTTCCAAATGAGCAAGAAAAACCAAATTTGTCCAAAACAGAAACAAAAGTCAAATTCCGCTTAAAAGACAGTACAATAAATGTCTCATCAAAATCCAAATAAAACCCAGTTTTCAACAATAATCTAAACTTTCCAATTGCCTCAACTTGAACGTTCTTGCCATCACTCACATAGATATATCTTTCAACATCATTTGGTTTTCGGCAACTCAGGCAACCCTGCATAAACACACTGATGTGAGTGGTTGCACCAGAATCTATCCACCATGTGTGTACAGGTACCAAAATTAAATTAACCTCAGAACAAACCAGATTAAGAAGCATACCTTTCTTAGCACGCCAAGCGTGATAGTTACTGCAATGATTCTTCATTTGCTCTTCAACTCCACAGAAGAAACAACCAGTACCTTTTGATTGAATCGATTTCTTTTGTTGTTTCTTCTGAGGTGCTGTATCTGCAGCTTGCTTATCATTTTTCCTCTTTTGTTTTCCCTTGTTCTTAGAGGATGAGGCTAAGTGAGCACTCTCTGTCTTTTCCAGCTTCAGCCTATCATCCTCTTGAACACAGTGTGAGATGAGCTCATTCAGAGACCAAGTCTCTTTCTGAGAATTGTAGCTCACCTTAAATTGGTTGAACTTAGTGGGAAGGGATATCAGAACCAGATGCACTAGCAAGTCCTCAGAGAGTTCAAGCTTAAGTGCTTTCAACTTTGAAGCCAAATGAGACATCTCCATGATATACTCCCTAATACTGCCTTTGCCTTTATACCTCATTGAAATAAGATTTGTCAAGTGCGTACCAATTTCAGCCTTTTCGTTCTTGACAAATCTCCTTTCAATATCCGCAAGAAACTCCTTAACTATAATAATCTTTTCAGATATTGTGCCCCTGAATGCTTCTGGAATGACTTTCTTCATGATCATTAGACATATGCGATTTGACTTCTCCCACCTCTCAATGTCTCTCTTTTGTTCAGAAAAACTTTCAGTAGTAAGAGGTGCAGGAGAAGGCGACCTTAACGCAAAATCGAGATCCATGACTCCGAGAATAATCAAAAGATTCTCTTGCCATGACTTGAAATTAGAGCCATTTAGTATAGGAATTGAATTGATGTTGGAACTAATATTGGTAGGATTTTGTAAAGCTGAATGCAGAGAACAATAAACAAAAATAACAAGCTCGTATTAGATCATTAACCAAATAATAATAATAATAATTTTAAATAAATGTAAACCCCATCTCAAGATATCGGGATTCCATTAATATTTTATCTTTGGACAACAATATTAATTTCTTAGTGATATCTTGGTGTAGTAATCAAATACTGATGATAAATAACATATCAAACAATAAATCTTTCTTTGGGCCGAGTCATTGTTCACATATAAACTAAATAATCACCACACATTTATTACTACATGTACACATGCAATTCTATTAAATATTAACCTTTCTTTGGGCTGATTAATATTCATATAAGTTACATGCACACAACCTTTTATATTTCAAGATAAAATCAATTTCAACAAGAGAGATCACTTTGGCGACATGTTGCTTCAATCAATCTATCTCAAAATATATATACAAAATATAAATATTTTAAATTAAAATTATACCGAATCGATCTTTAAAAACTGTCAAAAAAAAATTGACCTTAAGAGAAAATTCTTTAAAAAAAAATATGTGTATACATATTTTTTAAAACAAGTCCAAATCCAAAATAAAACCTTAATAGCCTTTAAAAAAAATTTATGAACAATATTCCGATGAACAGTAATCGGATGAATAGTAATATGATTTTTTTTTTGAACAGTAATCCGATGAACAGTAAGCCCATCCAAAATAAAACCTTAATTTTTTTTATGAACAGTAATTCGATGAACAGTAACCGGATGAACAGTAATCCAATTTTTTGGGAAACAGTAATCAGATGAACAGTAATCGGATTTTTTTTTTGATGATTCAATATAAAGTTGCTCTGATACTAATTGTTAGATACAATACGAAAATTACATAATAAATTTTTTATGTCAAATCACCAAGAAATTATATATATAATATGCGGAAGCGTATCTGAATCTATAACAAATAATCACGTTGTAGAGCCGTTCGATTGTCCTTTCAGATCTACACGTTTTTCTAAGAGAACCCTTTTAATTTTTCTTTCTAGTTTCTCTCTGTCTATGGGAAACAGAAAAGAATCAAAATCATATGTAATCTGGGGACCATAACTGCCTTTTTATAGACAAATCTGCCTATTGGTATTTCTGGTTTAGCCCATCATAAAATCATAAATTACCCATTAGGTTTCTACGCATAAAAGGCCCAAACCATATTAGATACAATAAACCCCAACTTAATTAGATCACTTTTAATTGGGTCCAACCATATTAGACAGTTTACAATACATGATTATTTCACATATATATGGGCCAATATTGGATAATGATCCAACAATCTCCCACTTGGACCATATATGTAACCTTATAATCATGTTTTGCATAATTACCGAATGAGCTCAACTTTACTGTTATTTCCGAAATGTATCTTTCTTTTGCATAATTACCGAAATAATCATGTTCTGCCCTTTCGATATCAGAACCAGATGCACTAGCAAGTCCTCAGAGAGTTCAAACTTAAGTGAGACATCTTGAAATAATCATGTATTGTAAACTGTCTAATATGGTTGGATCCAATTAAAAGTGATCTAATTAAGTTGGGTTTTAATGTATCTAATATGGTGTGGGCTTTTTATGTGTAGAAATCTAATGGGTAATTTCTGATTATGATGGCTAAACCAGAAATACCAATAGGCAGATTTGTCTATAAAAAGGCGGTTATGGTCCCCAGATCACACGTGACTTTGATTCATTTCTATTTCTCATCGACAGAGAGAAACTAGAGAGAAAAATTAAAAGGGTTCTCTTCGGAAAACGTGTAGATCTGGAAGGCCAATCGCACGGCTCTACAACGTGATTATTTGTTATGGATTCAGGTACGCTTCCGCATATTTTATATATAATTTCTTGGTGATTTGACATAAAAAATCTATTATGTAATTTTCGTATGGTATCTAACAATTGGTATCAAAGCAACTTTATTACAGTACACTATGCCGGGTTCGCCCACTATGAATGGTGTTGCCGAAAGACGAAACAAAACGCTCAAGGATATGATGAGGAGTATGATTAGTCATTCTACCTTACCTAAATCACTCTGGGGAGAAGCACTTAAGACTGCAGCATATATCCTTAACATAGTTCCAACTAAAACGACTGCCAAAATCCCTTTTGAGTTATGGACAGGTAAGAAGCCTAGTTTTAAGCATTTACACGTTTGGGGATGTCCAGCTTAGGCAAGGCCTTATAGGCCAAATGAAAGGAAACAGAACTCAAGAACTGTTAGTTGCTACTTTGTTGGATACTCTGAAAGATCCAGGGGATACAAGTTTTATGATTCCACGACTAGGTCGATTTTCGAGACGGAAAATGCCCGGTTCTTTGAGGATGTCGAGTTTGAGGAAGGAAGAGAGGAGAAGAGTATTACCAGATGATTACATTGTATTTCTCCAAGAATATGAGGTAGACGTTGGAGTGATGGAAAATGATCCGATCAACTTCCGTCAAGCCATCGAAAGTTCTAACTCTCAAAAGTGGATAGATACTATGAATAAGGAAATAAAGTCTATGAAGGATAATGACGTGTGGGATCTTATCCCATTGCCAGTAGGAGGGAAACCTATTGGTTGCAAATGGATATTTAAGACCAAAAGGGATTCGAAAGGTAATGTGGAAAGGTATAAAACTCGTCTTATCACAAAGGGCTTTACGCAGAAAGAAGGCATCGACTATAAAGAGACATTTTCTCCGGTTTCTTCAAAAGACTCTTTCAGAATTATAATGGCATTGGTGGCTCATTTCAACCTTGAGTTACATCAGATGGATGTCAAAACAGAGTTTCTCAATGGTGACATTGACGAGACGATATATATGGTCCAGCCAGAAAACTATGTGTCGGGAGACTCAAAACGTATGGTTTGCAAACTTAAGAAATCCATTTATGGGCTCAAGCAAGCATCTCGACAATGGTATTTCAAGTTTCATCAAGTGATCATCTCATTCGGTTTTGAGGTGAACTTGGTCGATAACTGTGTATACCATAAGTTCTGTAGGAGTAAACATATTTTCTTAGTATTATATGTTGATGACATCTTTCTTGCTAGCAATGATAGAGGTATATTGCACGACACCAAGAGATTTCTATCTAAGCATTTTGAGATGAAGAATCTTGGTGACGCCTCTTTTGTATTAGGGATTCAGATACACCGAGATCGCTCTCGATGCATTCTTGGATTATCACAAAAGAGCTATATCGAAAAGGTTCTTAAAAGATATGGCATGTAAAATTGTAAATCAGGTGATACCCCTGTGGCTAAGAGAGACAGGTTTAGTCTCAATCAGTGCTCTAAGAATGATTTTGTGTAAAAGAAAATGCAAAAGATTCCCTATGCCTCAGTGGGGAGTCTGATGTTTGCTCAGGTTTGTACGCGTCCAGATATCGTATACGTTACAGTGATATTGGGCAGGTATTTAAGCAATCCAGGAGCAGACCATTGGAAAGCAGCCAAAAGGGTTTTGCGATACTTACAAAGAACAAAGAATTACATGCTCACGTAACGGAGGTCAGATTATATTGAGATCATTGGGCATACTGACTCTGACTTTGCTGGATGCCAAGATAGTATGAAATCCACATCGGGTTATATCTATCTTCTCGTTGGAGGAGCTGTCTCTTGGAAGAGTGGTAACAGTCTCTTATAGCCTCTTCTACTATAGAAGCTGAGTTTATAGCGTATTATGAGGCATCAAATCACGGGATATGGCTGCGAAATTTTGTCACGGGGCTGCGCATAGTGGACTCTATTGATATGCCACTCAAGTTATTTTGTGGCAATAAGTCAGCAGTTCTATATTCCAATAACAACAGGAGCTCGACAAAGTCGAAGCATATAGACATTAAGTTCCTGGTTGTCAAAGAAAGAGTTCAGAATGGACAGTTGTCTATAAAGCACATAGGAACAAACTCCATGATTGCATATCTGCTTACTAAGGGACTGCCACTCAAAGTGTTTCATGAGCATACTGCTTGTATGGGTGTCGTATCTATTGATGATATTTAGTTTTAGTAGGAGTTTGTATTATCAGATGCTCTTATGATATAGACATATTTCAGTTATTTCAATTTATTGTATTAAGGTTATTTTCTGCAGAAATAAAGTTTTGTTTTATTCACACTCTAAATTATTATGTTGTTTGATCTCAATAAGGTTTAAGAGAGGACCAATTGGAAATAGGCATGTTAAGATCACATTACATAAAATTTCCATACTACACATCCACACCATGATCCATGTCATTCAGTTGTATTGATATATGTGACCATTGATGGATTGAGTTACGATTACTGTAACAAAAACCGCTTTGATCCTATGTTAGTATGATTGATGGACCGGATTGGTTACAGATACATTCCGGAAATGACAGTAAAGTTGAGCTCATTCGGTAATTATGCAAAATATGATTATAAGGTTACATATATGGTCCAAGTGGGAGATTGTTGGATCATTATCCAACATTGGCTTATATATATATGAAATAATTATATATTGTAAACTGTCTAATATTGTTAGACCCAATTAAAAGTGATCTAATTAAGTTGGGATTTAATTATCTAATAGGGTGTGGGCCTTTTATGTATAGAAACCTAATAGGTAATTTCTGATTTTATGATGGGCTAAACCAGAAATACTAATAGGTAGATTTGTCTATAAAAAGGCGGTTATGGTCCCCACATCACATGTGATTTTGATTATTTTCTGTATCCCATCAACAGAGAGAAACTAGAGAGAAAAGTTATAAGAGTTATCTTAGGAAAACGTGTAGATCTGGAAGGCCAATCGCACAGTTCTACAACGTGATTATTAGTTATGCACATACAATAGTTCTCCGACTATATTCATGATGCAATGTGGAAAATTGAACTAATTAACTCCGTAGGTGCGGCAATAATTTAGGATTGAGAATGATCCATAGAGTTGATGCAATTCAATTGGGAGGATTATATGGTCGTGTCTCTTGCTCGACTCCGTATTAGATTCATCTTGAAGAATTAATTAAGAGAGTTTCGATCACACTGATGCCATCTGTCCTACTATAGAGGTCTCAGTGTCAAAATCTGTACCTAACGAAGATGCACGTCTGAACCTCACATCCGATGAAACTACTTAAACTAATAATGTTGCTACTAGTACAATAATTACAAGAGAGGAGGAGGAGCAAGTTGTTACTCTCGTCACAGTGAATAGATTATAAGAAACTCTAATCACGCAGGAAATCTAAATTGGAAGATCAAATTTGTAT
This sequence comes from Dracaena cambodiana, assembly GCA_036321105.1. NCBI lineage: Eukaryota > Viridiplantae > Streptophyta > Magnoliopsida > Asparagales > Asparagaceae > Dracaena > Dracaena cambodiana. The sequence goes on from JAYEPQ010000016.1 coordinate 31,727,328, forward strand.
GAATGATTAAAAAAAAAGAGAAGGTAATTTACAAGGAGATTCCTAAATCTAAATAAAGAAACAATAACGATGAAGAAAGAAAACAAAAAAAAAAAAAAAAGCTTGAGAGCCAAACAAGCTATCTACAGAAACCATGAGGAATTCTTGACAACATAAGTGGTCTACGAGATCGAGCTAGCCTTACAAACTAGCTTCAAGGACAAAGCATGGATAGAATTGAAGCATAAGTCATCTCCTAATCCATTCAATGTAAGATATTTTGGGATTATTTATATTTAGTTATTAAGATTTTGGAGTTTTAGTTTCTCTTTAACTCATATGGATCCTAGAGATGATCATAGTGGCCATTATATGATATTAATGATATGGGGCCACTTGTGGAGTTATCATGTTACATTTTTTTGTAGTTTCTACTTTCTTTTAGTGCCATGAAATTACTTTAACCTTTCCACAAAAAAAAAAAAAAAAATGAAAACCTAATCAAGTGAAAGAAACTTCTAGTTCAAGCTACCATAACTGTGAAATCAAAATACTATAGGCCGAATCACGAATTGATAAAACTTAGGGGTATATACTGGTTTGTCCCTCAAATCTTTATATATTATGATTTTGCCCTCCAAATCTTCATATTTAGAATTTTGCCCCCCAAATCTCATAAGTTACAACAATTTTGCCCCTCTTTCTAACACAGTTAAATATTTAACCATTTTACCCCTCTTTTCCTCTTCTATTTTCCTCCTCCCTTCTTCTTCTCTCTTCCTCCTCTCTTCTCCTTTTTTTCATTATTTCTCCTCTCTTTTTTCAGTATTTAACTGTGTTAGGGAAGAGAGGAGAAGAGAGGAGGAAGAGAGGAGAAAGAAGAGAGGAGAAATAATGAAGAAAGGAGAAGAGAGGAGGAAGAGAGAAGAAGAAGAGAGGAGGAAAATAAAAGAGGAAAAGAGGGGTAAAATGGTCAAATATTTAACTGTATTAGGGAAAGTTAGAGAGGGGAGTAAAATTGTTGTAACTTATGAGATTTGGAGAGTAAAATTCTAAATATGAAGATTTGGGGGGCAAAATCATAATATATAAAGATTTGAGGGACAAACCAGTAAATACCCCTAAAACTTATTAGATGCCAAAAGGGAGCAAAGATGTCAATCATAGTGCCCACAGTCAATCAAAGAGATTACTTTAGAACAAGGATCATGGTAAGGATGTCATTTAGATTGGTATAAATAGATAGATTCAAGCATGGGAGAACGTTAATGTATGGAGATCGACATGGTAGGATCCACTAGAAGGAAAAAGTGTAACCATATGCTAAAATAAAAGTCTTCTAGTATAAGAAGTATACATTACTTGCATTAAATGCACAGAGTTTTAATGTTGTTGAATCTCATGTTTAAGAAATCAAAGGGCCACACCATAAAAAATTGGAGTCTAAAGCAAAACTTTAAATGAAAATATCATTAGAGAGAAGGATGAAAAAAATATTTTTTGTGTCTTCCTAAAAGTTAAAGCACTGTGCGTAAATCTATTGCACTAATATTTGAGAGAAAGAAGAAAAAAGTTGGTGGGTCAGTATAAAAAAGTTTATCCATAATCGCAGTTATGACTTTTGTTTAAAACAGAAAACAAAATTCTGGGTTAAAATTAAAATTAAAGAAAAAAAAATCTTCTAGCATAATACCTGGCGAATAGAACACCCCATACCAAAATAAGTAAGTTCAAGAAAAGGTCTTTGAATTTTTGGAAGGAAAAAGAAGCAAATGATAAAAATAAAAACAGGGGGTTTTTACATATCTGTCCCTTAAATCTTTAAAAATTAGAATTTAGCCCCCCACATCTTCATATTTATAATTTAGTCCCTAAACGTAAGTTACCTCACTTTAGTCCCAGCCATATTTTTAACCCGAATTTTTCATTATACCCCTAAGTTACTTCAGTTTAGTCAGACGTATAACGGAAAATTTGGACCAAAAATATAGTTAACTTAAAATATTTAGAGGATTAAATTATAAATATAAAAATTTGAAAAATTAAATTTTAATTTTTAAAGATATAAGTAACGGGTACTGATGGAGATCAGGATTAGATTTGATTTGATTTGATTTGATTTGATTTGATTTGATTAGGATTTGGATTGTACTAGATATTTGATTTGATTAGGAGTTTGGATTTTATTAAGATTCTGTTTGTTAGGGTTTTCCTATATATAGGGGTTGTATGGAGTATTGAAAGAGGAATAATATTTTGAGAAATTTTTATGAGAAATCTCTGGCGTGGAATTCGCTAAATCAAAATTTTTACTCGTGGATTCGTGGAGAGTGGATGTGGGCCTGGGTGGATTCCCAAATCCCAAAAGTTTTCCCCAATTTTATCATTTTTCCTCAATTCCTCTAGAAAAAACCCTAATTTCAAAACTCTAACCCTAACCCCAATTCTGCTCTCATATATGGCGTGTGGTTGTAGAACCTGTGTTGCTTTCTATTTCATTTCCTTGTTGGCTAGCTTGTGGTTCATCTAGCAAAAATAAATGATGGGATTGTCCTATCAATGGTTTGTTTTAGGCAACTAAGTTTACCTATTATTGAGTAATTATGAAAATAATTTGGAGAGAAAAAAAAAAATTTACTCCTCTTCTTCTTCGTTTCTACCCGCACAGCCATCTAGCAACCCAACTAAAATTCTCCATAATCCCACCCTCTTCTCCTAGCCGCCGCCAACACTCCACCCTATTTTGATCCGATCCCCAACCTAGCCGTCGCCAACAACTCAACCCTGTTCTGCTCCGATCCCCCTAAAATCCCCAACAACTCCACCCTCTCCTCCTAAATGCCGCCCACCGCCGACGCCGCCCAACCCCCATCTCTCGTGGTCCCTGTCCACCTTCCACTTTCACTCCGGCCACCTAGTCGACCACAGCCACCTCAGCAATTGTAGCAGCAATTTCAGCAATTTCAGCAACAGCAATTGTAGCAGCAATTTCAGCAGCAATTTCAGCAAAACCTCCAAAAGCTCAGCAGCAATTTCAGCAGCAGCAACATCACTAGTCCTTGGCCTCTCACTTCCATCTCCTTCAGTTGGTGGAAAGCTGCTGAACTCAATATCAGGATCAGACAGTCAAAGGACAGAAGCGTAAGCTGGAAGAGAGAGCTATTAGGTTTTGGATTTGTTTGTTATTGGATTGATTTGGTTCTTATCCACTTATTCAGACCCACATCCAAAAGAATAAAAGTTTGGATTTATTTTGGGTCCGACCCGCAAGCTTCAGATCTGACCCGCAGATCCAGATCCATTCCAGTCTTGGTTCAGATCAGTACAGCAGTGCAGACCCGCTGACAGTGCAGATCCGTTAAGGTTTTTTTCCAATTCGGAGTCCGTTTCAACTCAAATTCAAGTCGTTTTCTAGCCGTCATGATTTTTTGGTATTTCCTAAACTTTTTTGAGATAAAATTTTGAGTTGATTATATATGGTGTTCATATTCTATGGTCATTACATCAACACAAATGCTAGAAAATTGCAAATTGAGAGAGATATGTATGCTACTATACCCATTTTTTCGGTTTTGATAGTCGACAAAATTATCAAAATTGGGAGAATCATATCCAAGATTTCTTTCTAGTTTCTGATCTGACTTCAGCACAGAAATACCTTCACGCCCAACAAAAATTAGATGGAGAAGCTTATACTTGGAGTAAAGAGTATAAATTATGTTTGGATTGGAATATCTTGCGACGTCTACTTCATCATCGGTATACTCAACACCACCTTCCAAATTTATCATCTCATCGGTTTCAATCATCTGAGCCTAAAATAATGACTAGTGATGAAAAACTTCAATGTATGATCGATAAGCTTAAGAAGTGTAGCCGAATACTTGACAGTGTTAAAAATACACTTAAATGCAGGGATGAAAAAAGTCAAACGGTTAGTAATGATAGCATCGCTAACAAGATTGAAGCAGATATTCCTATGTTTGGTGAATGTATTTTGCAGCCTACACCGGATACAGAAGTCATGATGAGTCATTACTAGTATCAGATGGAACTTTTTTTTCATCCACAGAAATTGAAAACTCAATGGTTCAGATTTCTGAAGATCCTTCAATAGAACCAACTGCGAAATTTCAGCCGCCTTTGAATACTTCTGATGATCATACTTACGAGGAGAAACCAACGGAAATATCTTCTTCTCTCCTATTTGCAGATGTACAGGGAGTACAGAAACTTTCAATCCAAAGTGAGACTTCACATAGAAAAGAAGTTATTGTTGATAATGAGCTAAAAACATCAGTTCCTCTTGAGAGATTCATTACAGGAATTATGAAGAAATTACCGACTCAACATACAGATTCATATAAAGTTTCGAAGATATTTGCTTATACTATTTATGGCCAAAATAATTTGTGGGATTTATAGTCATTTGAAACTGGTTCACGAAAAAAGTCAGTTCCACCTCTACCTCCTTCGTACAGATGTGATGTATTAGATACGGTTCCTCGACCACCACCATGGCCCAATTGGGATACTTCGTGGATGCCAATCAGTTCAATCCGGACGTGTTTATCATTTCTTATCTCTGCATTCATTGGGGATGAATGCTTTGAAACCGGAGAGAATTGATGGAGATCAGGATTAGATTAGATTAGATTAGATTTTATTTGATTTGATTTGATTAGGATTTGGATTGTACTAGATATTTGATTTGATTAGGAGTTTGGATTTTATTAAGATTCTGTTTATTAGGATTTCCCTATATATAGGGATTGTATGAAGTATTGAAAGAGGAATAATATTTTGAGAAATTTTTATGAGAAATCTTTGGCGTGGAATTCGCTAAATTAAAATCTTTCCTCATGGATTCGTGGAGAGTATGCGTGGGCCTGAGTGGATTCCCAAATCCCAAAAGTTTTTCCCAATTTTATCATTTTTTTTTCCCAATTCCTCTAGAAAAAACCCTAATTTCAAAATCCTAATCCTAATTTTGCCTCCGTCCTGCGTCAGGTACATAAAAACCCCTAAAAACAGATAAGGCGTGTGAAAATAAAGTGCCTCTTCTAGGATGGGCTCATCAATAATTTGCTACAAGTTTTGGTTATCACCTCAGTAGAAAAGCTAAAAAGATAAAAGCCATGCTGAAGAATTCACTTGTCAATACCACTTGCACCATGTCAAATCTCAAACCCTTGCAACAACACCTGTACAAATTAATATTCAACAGATTTACAAGAATTTCTAGATGCGCCCCATGTTTTTCCTAATGAGTTCTAAAAAGTTAGAGAAAAAATAATTTCTTTTACTAAGAAAAACATGGGGCACATCTAGAAATTCCTTTTCATTTCTAAGGATAGCACATTATGCTATAATGCAGTCTAATTGATATTTCTCGATCTTCGAGATTCAAGAAAACTCAATGTAATAGCTGAAATCAAAATCACACAACCATGCAGCTATTAACAAATTAAACAAATCGCCTGCTCAATATGCCTTTGGATTGCACGCAAAACAAATTTGCATCTCAAACTCCACAAAGACAGAATACAGACTAAACTGCAACACTTTGAAAGCATAATCCCATGTTAAACTCAGTCAAAGCTTGAAAATTGCCAAGAACTTGAGGAAGAAAACTTTGCGACAAAACGCATCGTTTGAGAATCAAACACCACAAATCACTGAAACAAGCCTCTATTTGGTAGAACAAATTGATAAGAAGTTCACATGCCACAAAGGTCTCAATCTAACCAAAGCACATGCAAATTCCTATTACAACATCCTACCAAGGCTTAAATTTTAAATAAAGAGCAAAAAAAAAAAAAAAAAAAACACAAAGTCCATAAGGCAACCCCCATCAAAAGGCTGTTGGCGGTGGATATCGTCACCGGCCCTCTCCTGTTTCGCGCTTCAGGGCAGCTTCTTTAATCTCATCCCCGACAAGGGCCTACACACAGAGTTCACCCTTGTATGCAACTTTTAACACAGCCTGGAGATGTTATACAAAATTAACTGATCTACAACTTGTCACCCCACTACAGTTGTCCCCTTCATCAAGTAATAACTTTTATTTACTTGCATATAGAGCTCATTAACTTGATAACAATACTTATAAAGCTTAAATTATTCATAATCCCTGGATGATCATTAACTTGCTCATAGTATATCACATGCAAAGCCAATCAACGCATGCATGCGTGAGAACTTAAATAGAATATGCTCCAATATTAAAATGTCAACTTAGGTCTCCGTACAAATATCAATGTATTCTACAACGTACAGATTCCTGTTTGAAACTTCTCCTAAACTTTTCTCACTCAGCATGTTCCATTCTTGCAATATGAAAGTATTCATCAGACAAACATATGGTCCTGTAGTCCAGTAGGCTACCATGTAACTTAATATGCAATAGCAATATTCACGTGTACAAAGGAATGCATTATGTTACTCTTGGCTTCATTTGTACCTCGGATCGAATGTAATTCCAATAGCAAACTTATCATCTTTTCCCTTTCTTCTAGACATTTTTCCAAGTCTAGGAGAATATAGTGGATGACAACTAGCTTTTTTGGGCAATGACAAGTTGCTCACTTGTCCACAGTTTTTAGCCAGGAGTTTAGCACTAAGAGATGTAGCACTAATTATAAGAGGGCTGATGCCGGTTGACAACCAATGGTAAGAATTTGTCAAATCTTTCGCAGAGGCTTGCACCTAAGCTAACCCTATTTTGATGGGAAAAGGCTTCCAAAAGATGATGATGAATGTCAGATTCTTCCCGTACATGAACAAAGAAGATTGTCTAAAATCTTAACTATGTATATCAGATATCAATAACCAGACAATAATACGAAAAATCATTGCCCTTCAAATCAGAAAATTAGAGAGATCTCATCAAAAGAAAATAATGAATGTACAACTAGAAACAATATGGTTCAGAAACAAACCTGTTTTGCAAGACTGCATGCGCGGTCTGGCGAGTTGAGAATCTCATAATAAAAAACTGAGAAGTTCAAGGCCAGGCCAAGCCTAATCGGATGGATTGGAGCCAATTCAGCAAGAGCAATATTCTATAAATGAAGACAAAAGCAATAAGAAGCCTCAGTTGACAGTCAAGATAATATGAGTCGCACCCATTTTAGGGAAAGAAACCACCACAAAGCAACTACAGAAGCAACATGATAAAACCATGAAGTCACACAGCAGAAATAAATATAACTCAATGTCAAAATAGACAAGTCATAGATAATAAGCACAAAACTATATGAACTGGTAGCAGGCCCGGTCCTAACGTTTTAGAGGTCCGGGACGAAATGAGAAAGCGGTCCTAACAAGTCTTATTAAAATTTTAAATAAATATTTTTATTACCAAAATTAAAATTTAGTACATAGTTTTGTCATTACAAAAACTAATCATAATTCATAAAAAGCAATTCCTTCGGGCATTCCTAAATGCAAAATCCTCAATAATAGTATCAAGATCAATACTGTCCAACATTTCCTTCTCAATACATAAAATCGCCAAACTAATCAACCTTTCTTGTGACATTGATGACCTCAAATAGATTTTCAGCAATTTCAACTTTAAAAAACTTCTCTCTGCTGATACAACAGTCACAGATACTGTCAATAAGATTCGATAAGCAATGGAAACATTAGGATAGCAATCTATAATTTTGAAATACTCAATAATTTCAACTGATGACATTGACATATTTGGTAAAGTCATCTTCAACACTTTTAGTTCAGAAAAAAAATCATCTAAATCCACATCCGACACATTGTTATGAGAAAAAATATTGGCAAAATTAATACAACACTCTCTTAATTCATTATCATCCAATGACTTCAACTTTTTTGAATCCAATAAGAATCCAAAAATATTTTCAAATATCTTTAATTGCTCAAATCTATTATTCAATGAAGAAATCGCCATATCAACGATGACCAAAAAATAATTGACTCTAAATGACTCATCTTCTGATTGCATTTCCTCTTCATTATCATTTTCATCAAATTGTCTTTTCCTAATAATGCGACGTTTTATTGGAAATGCAGACTCTACATTCATCTCACATGCAATATTTTTGGCAGTATTTATACTAGATACAAACCCTTCATTTCTATATTTTTCAAAAAATTCCACTACACATTCTAATTGATTCATGGTAGCATTAATGCACATAGATTTAGATTGCAACTTTTTACTCACCATATTAATTGCAAATAGAATATCAAACCAAATAACCATACCAAGTAAAAACTCAAAATACTCAAGTGCACTAACCAAACTTTCTGCTTCACTCTTTGACTTTGCATCATCACAAGATTTTGATAACTCTGACAAAACCAATCTTATTTGAGGAGCTTGAAATCTAATAGTTTTGACACTTTTTATTCGACTCTCCCAACGAGTATTGGACAAAGATTTCACAGTTATGTTTGAAACATTATCAAGTAAAACCTTCCATCTTTTAGGAGAGCGAGAAAATAAAGTATATATGCGTTGAACAATCCAAAAAAATGAAACAGCTTTAACACAAGAATTTGCCATATCACTAAGAGTAAGATTAAGACTATGACAAGCACATGGCATATATAACGCTCTCGGATTTATTTCAAGTAACCGGTTTTGAACCCTTGGTGTTTTCCCTTCATATTAGAACCATTATCATAACCTTGACCTCTCACATCATCAATATCAAGATCAAGAGACTTAAGTGCGCTTAATAATTCATTGAAGAGTCCCAAACCGGATGTATCATCCACCTTTAAAAACTCTAAAAAGTACTCATCTACTTTTATTTTATTACTAGACATATTCACACATCGTATTACTAGACTCATTTGTTCTTGATGGCTCACATCGGGGGTACAATCAAGAATAACAGAAAAATATTTAGCCTCTTTAATAAATCTTATGATGGAACTTTTAACACCATTGGCCAAAAGAGAAATTAACTCATTTTGAATTTTGTGACCAAGATAATGATGATGAATTTCATGATTTTGAATGCGTCTAACATGATCTTGCATTATCACATCAAATTCTGCAATCATCTCAATTAATCCCAAAAAATTACCATTACCATCTTGGTAAAGTTTCTCATTAGATCCTCGAAAAGGCAGATTATATTTAGAAAAATATTTCACAACAGAAATTATTCTTAACAAAACTTGTCTCCAACGCTCTTTCTCCTTCATAATTTCTTGTTGTAAATCTTTATCAATTGTTTGATTTTTGCTTAATCTTACTCTTAGTTCATTCCAAGATTCCATATTGGTCATATGCTCAATACTATTCTCATGTTCTTTGAGTCTTTCACCAAGATGCCTCCAATCTCTAAATCCATTAGTTGCTAATACAGTTCTATTATTATTAGATTTAAACAACTTACAACAAAAACAATATACTTTATCCACATGTTTAGAATAAACCAACCATTTCCGATCACTAGTCTCTCTATTACTTAACTTTCTAGTATAATAACTATATGAAAAATACCTAGATGTGTTATCTAAAGGAAACACAAGATTCAATTCTCTTTAACCAAAATGTCTCTTGATTTATTATCAAGATTATCCCAATTTCTAGGATCATAAATGTCAAAAGAATGGGTTGGTTGTTCATCAACTATTACATTTTCAATAATAGATTCATTTGGTACATCATTATACTCACTCAAATTATCAATATCCTCATTATTTTGATTTTGTTCATTTACATTTTCATTTGAATTTTCAACATTATCATCACTTAATCCATCCAAATTTTCATTAGAGAAAATTGCTATTTTAACAAATTTATCCATAGCTCCCCTTTGTGATTGTATTAACTGCTCTATTTTTTTTCTTTTTTTCTTTTTTCACTACCAGACAAATGTTTTTGAGAAAATATTTTTTGGAGAAAAAATATAACAAAATTATATAAGAAAAAAGAACAAAAGCATCTTGAAAAGAACCAAGCAGAAGTAGCAGAATACCAGAGTAGCTGGGAGCCAACACATTCGACAACCTAATAACAAGAAATATTTATAGAAATAAATAGAGGGAGAGAGGAGGAGATATTGGTTTAGTGTGGTTTTTGTTTTGAAATGAAGTCTATCATTGGGTTAAAAACAAACCATTTTAATAAATAAATTAAAAAAAAACTAGCCTTTACTGTACATGCGTACAGTAACTAGCCGTTACTGTACATATGTACAGTAACTAACCAATTGGGCCCCTTTAGAACATGGGGCCCTGGGCAGGTGCACAGCCTGCACCTGCCCAGGGCCAGGCCTGACTGGTAGCTACTATTCGCAGCGGAATTTCTTCGCTTTCCTTCCAATGAATTAGCTTAAATTACAATGAAAGAGAACAAGAAAAAAAAGAACAAACGAGAGAATTTTATATCTTAATTGCTCTCTTTTACAATGATTTGTGGGATCTGTGGCGATGAGATCTGTCAAGCAGCTCCTTTGGACGATTTGACGTCGAGCTCTTCTCTCTTGAAGATGACGGCCGACTGTACACGATTTTCTTTGGTCTTTCACGAACTCAAGGCTCTATGCGTAACTTGAATTCTCCAAGATGCCGAAAAAAGAAAAGAAGACCTCTAAGGCTTCCCCAAGAAGGTATTTATAGCCTTAGAATCATATGAGAGTTTCTATCTAAATAGAATTTGCTCTCATCAAGGATTCCAATCAAATATCTTAGTTTTGATTTAAATCTCTTGATTTAGAATTCTAATTGGACTCAATTTGGATATTTGGATAAGCCCAAATCTTAATCTCAATCAATTTGAGATTCTGGTTATCTGCTCACGCGAAGATAATCTCATCAAAACGCGGAGCTAAAGAACCAGAACGCGGAACTAACGCGGAGCTATTAAATAGCTCCGCATTTCGTTCAAACGCGAGGCTAATATAGCCAAAACGCCGAGCTACAGAGTTAACTCCGCGTTCTGTTGTGGAAAACTCTATTTACTTAGAAATTTTCACTGCCAACAAAACCCCCTCCAAAGTTTTCAAAATGGCTTAGAACTTAGCAAATTTTGAAATACTTTGGATCTTTAAACGCAGAGTTAAAATACCAAGTTTATCTCGCATTTTGTTCACTTGCGCGGAGCTAAATAACTTCGCTTTTTAGTGAGTAATTGGTCAGTAATTACTCAGTTAATAGCTCAGTAATTACTTTTGCTTTGTCTTTCGCGCCGAATACCAAGAGGCGGATCATTTTAAATGGAGCCTCAAGCTCTTCTTCTTCTTCATTTCATCCGAAAAACCCAAGAGTCTGGAGCTCCGGCAACTCAGGCGAGTCAGGTTGAAGGAATGATCTTCAACTGAACTTCTTTCGACTCTCCGTAGATTTTCATCATTAGAATGTCATCTAAGAAGAGTACGGTATCGCGCGTCTCCTCACCATCGGCGGCCGGCGTTAGCAGCGGAGGAGCCGGCCGAGGCAGTGGCCACAATGGCGTGCCAATCCATGCTGCACCAATTGGAGATAAAAATTCCCAACTTTTAGACTCCTTAGATCAATTTTGGAGTGTTTTGGCTCGGTTTTAATCGGCCAATTATTTCTTTTACCTGCGAGATCGCCGTACTCCGGCCAAATGGCTTGAGAAGAAAGGAGAAGACGGAGAAAAACTCTGGTCTTTTTTCTACGCGAAGTTATCGCGTCATCCTCGCATTTGAAACACGGAGCTATTTTAACTAGCAGTCGCGTTTTAATGCGAGGGTATTTTGACTAGCAGTCGCGTTTTAATGCGAGGCTATTTTGACCAGCAATCGCATTTCAACGCGAGGCTATTTTGACTAGCAGTCGCGTTTCAACGCGAGACTATTTTCTCAACTGCGCGCGGAGTTTATCCTTAGCTCCGCGTTTTCATACTTGGAAGATTTTTCGAGTTTTGTAAAACTTTTTCTAACTCTTGATTCTTCTTTTGCAGTGAAGTACTTGGACCAGATCCTTTTTGAAGAGGAATGCGTGTGGCTCTTCCGATCTTCATCGGCAAAAGTAATTCTAAGGAAGCCAGAAGCATATGCTTTACAACATAGTTGCAGGTTTCAAGCTCTGGTTCCAAAAGATAAACTTTTGAAGGAGTTACAAGAACTCTGCGGCAGCTCTTTAAGTTTTCTTGAGGACCATTTCTGTTAGATGACAATCTCTGTTGCTTTCCAAAGCAATAGAGATGATCATCTAAGGGTTTGTAGCATGTCGAATCCAACTTGTGCATCTTCATTGGGATTCTTGTAGCAGTATCTTCAGATGATCCACTAAAAGCTTTAAACAGATCATAGCTGATATTTGCAGAAGAGATCTTTTGTATGTGAACCAGAGAATTTCAACACTCCAAGGAGGAAACTCGTTGTCGGATTATTGATGAGTCGATGAATACGTTGAAGCTTTTGGGAGAGTTATAACTCCCTCTTCTTGTGTAACCTTTTGTTTTATGAATAAAGATAACTTTTTTTCTCTTTATCTGTTGGCTTCAAGAATTTTGCTTGCTCAACAAATAGATTGTTCATAGTTTTGGTAAAACAATCTAAGGCTCATTTGCGTAATTTAGACTGTTAGTACCTGAAATGATCAGATAAGGATCATTTTAACTTAGACAGAGGCGCTGAATTGCACATGCCTTAGTTTGATGGAGGAAGTTCAAGTGCTCATCTGCGTAACTTGGACTGCACATGCCAAGATGATTGTTGTTATAATCATCAGATTTCGGCAAAGGCGCCTGATCATGCTTGCCAAGTCCAAACTTCATAGAAACGCTTAGCTAAAATACCAAGTTAGCTTTGCGTTTTGCATAGTTGCGCGGAGCTAATAACTTCGCGCTTTGGATCATTACGCGAAGCTAATAGCATCGCATTTTTGGAGAGCAACTGATCATTAGTTGCTCCGATTTTCGCGCCGAATATCAAGAGGCGGTTTTCTTCATTTAAATGGAGTCTCTTCTTTTTCTTCCTTACTTCATTCGAAGAGATTTCAAGAACGCAGGCGACTAGAGCTCAGGCGATTCGGGCGACCAGACGACCCGATCAAATTTTGACCGAATTTTCGTCGATTTATCCAAGATTTCTCGAAAATCAATGGCACCCAAGACCCGTACTTCTTCGCGCAGCCTCGCCGTCGGCGACTGGCGCAAGCAGCGGCCGTGGCAGCGGCGAGCCAGTTTACGCCTCGCCTATCGGAGGTAAGAACCACACTTTTGGGGCTTTTTGGAACATTTTTAGAGTGATTTGGCTCGGTCTTAATTGGCCAATCATTTCTTTTTCCGGCGAGATCGCCGTACTCCGGCCAAATAATTTGGAGAAAAAGGAAAAAATCTCTGATCTTCCTCCTACGCGAAGCTATCGCGTTACCTCCGCGTTTTAAACGCGAAGTTATTTTCATTAACTATCGCGTTATGACGCGAGGTTAGAATTTTAGCTTCGCGTTCATAAACGCGAAGTTATTTCACTTAACTTCGCGCGGAGTTACCTCTAGCTCCGCGTTTTTATACTTAGAAAAATTTTCTGATTTGTAGAAATTTTCCTAATGCTTAATTCCTCTTTTGCAGTTGGCTATTCAATGGATCCAATCTCCCAAGGGCATCACTTCGGCTATGGTGGGGGTGCAGACTCAGAAACTCAGTTTCGTTTTACCACTAATCTTCCCGCCTTCAAACCAGGTCTCAGGGAGCGCAGGGAGAAACTGATAAGATACAGCCCTGCTACTGCACGGGAAATCATCACTGACGCCCCTTTTGAGGCTACGAATCAAGAGGTACTGGAAAAGCCCGCATTCCTCTTTGGAGATGCGTTGGATCACTCTGATAAGATCCTCTTTGAAGAGGAGGGCAAGTGGTTGTACCAGGCCGAGGATCTGCTCATGTTTCTGCCTAACATGGAGCGTAGCTACCCCTTGGTGTATCTTCAGAGGCTGTCTTCCCGCCGCGAGTTAGAATTTGAGCTAACTCGTGAATTTGATAATGTTGCGACCAGCAAATTCGGCGCGAATGGGGCTTTTCAAGACGGTCCCCCCAGATGTATTACGGAGCTCCTCCCAGGCAGAGTCACCAAAGAGCACCTTGTTGGTGAAGTCCCGATTCGTGCTAAGACTTTCCTTAGCGAATTTTTGGCCAAGGGTGGTCAGTACCCTGCCAAAGACTTTAGAATGCTTGGACGGGTCCACTCTTCGGGCAACATGTGATGGTTCAGACTTGTCAAACACATACTAGACACCCATGAGCAGACGCTAAAGGAAATTGGCTTGTACAAAGCCATTAGAAACGTCCAGTTTGGCTTGCCTCAAAGTGCATACCACTTATTCTGCCTGCTGGAGATGTATAACCCCGAGACCGGCACCTTCTTACACCTATGGGTGAGCTTGGATTTGCTCTCCATGAGATGTTTGAGATGTCGGGTTTATCAATAGGCGAAGTCCCTTATGAGGAATATATCCCCACTGCTGAAGAATTGAAGATGCTGAAAGCGGGGGATGAGCACATCTACCAGATCTACTGGGAAATGATGTGTCACTATCATATTTGTGCCGACCTGGCTGGAGTAAGGAACTAGGGAATTGGCCATAAGAAGTGGGCAGACTATCTCTTCATTAATCTGAAGGAGAGTCTCCCTATAGTTCGCGGACGCCCTCCCATTAGTATCGAAGAAGTAAAGGAGCGTATCTCCAGCTTAGAAGCCACATCATACACGACCGAATCAAATGAAGGAGGATTTGGTCTTGGCACGGTCTTTCAGAGCTTCCACTACCAGGCACAGTTCCCAATTTCAGACAGGGGTCTGCTTGCGGGATTCCTGATGTTTTGGTTAAAGAGATGCGTTGTTCCTTCTCTTCCCAAGGAGGCCATCACAAAGAATATCGTCTATCCAGCCGTTCTATTGGCCTATGGTTGACCATTCGGGTTGTTACCAGCAATGGTTGCCAACCTCCAAAGCGGGCTCCGGGCCCTTTGCAACAGCTTCATGCCAGCAGAGAAGAATAAAGGCAAAGCTGGGAAGGGTAAAGCGGCCAAAGAAGCTGTTACGGTGAAGACACCGAACCCAAGGGTAGAGATGCCCTATACATATTTAACTGCATGGCTAGTCATGCACTGCCCGTCGCTGATGAGTGCTGCGGATTACAACCCAACTGACAAGTCGTACTTCGTAGAGAAGTATGAGCGCTCTGTCTGGAAGAGTAATTATGTCTCAAATCTGCAGGACACTCCGTCACCATCAAAACTACGAGATCTTCCGCTGCTTCCTAGACTCCCTGGGGGAGAGTATGGATCTAAATTTAAAGATATTTTGGGAGCAGACCAGTTCACCAACTTATCTTCAGGAGTTTTTTGGTGGTTGTTGAATATTCGTCTCGGACACTTGGTGTACAGGCAAGACACCATGTGCTACATAGAGCCGTATATCCCGAGCAGATTTGCTCGTCAATTTGCATATACGCAGCTTTATGTAGGAAATCCAAACAAAGAGTTGGCGTACGAGGGAAATCAGTATGCAGGGGCACGGGGCTGGTTCCATTTTGTTGCTGGAGGAACCGGAGCAGAATTTATGCTACCCCTGAAATCACCAGAGCTAAGCATGGTGTTAAGCTTCTGTACCTAGTACAGCGTTGCAAATGCTGAAGTACCAAACTTCTCCATCAACCGCAGCTGCTGCAAGGAGATAGATGCCTTCTATGCCAGCCGCAAAGGAGCCAAAAGAGTGAGGGTGAAAGGAATGGACGAATTCCTTGGTGCGGCGACCGATCCATCAGACTAGGGCAACTCTGATGGTGATGACGATAATGGTAATGATGATGACGGCGATGATGGTGGTGCCCCTCAAGACTTGGTTCCCCGTCCCCGGAGTCCAACCGTTAAACGCCGTGGACCTGTAAGAGGCGAACCGGCGAAAAAGAAGCAGAAATTAGCTCCGGGGACCCTCTTAGTCCCTCAAGAGGCGGCAACCAAGTTTGCTTCAGATTTGTTGGCTTCAACTCTGCCTCCGGCACCGGCAAAGGAGAGTAGACCTGCTGAAGCTCCAAGAGCTACTGAGGTCTTGACTCCCCCAACCGCAGAATCTGTTGATCATTTTACGACGCAACCCCCGGGTAGCGAAACGGGTGCGCTCCTGGAAACAGCAATGGCTCCCCCTTCAAGTCCGACCACTGGACTTGTTTCTCCTAGTATGGCTCTTACATTCTATTTATTCATTTTATTATTATATGTAACACTATTTGTTTCTATTTGTTTGCTTTTTGTAGGTGGTCAGCCCCACTCGCCGATGCATTCGACTACCAGGGGAGAGTCTGAGGAGAAGGTGGATTATTCTGGCACAACTGGCTCGGCAGGAGGTTTAGGTAGTTCTGCTAATGAATTTGACGTAGACTACTTTACGACAACTCCTTTCTCTGTTCCTTCTTCAGTCCCCCCCAATTGATGAACTCGGGAGTAATGATAGGACAGATGTGGTTATTGCGGCCGCAGCAAAAGAGGCCACCCCATCTCCAAGTCTGCCATCTCCGACACCCGGGGTCTGCTCTGAAGAAACCTTTCCAGTGGTTGTTGGTGTGCCTTCTGCTCCCAACCAGCAGTATTAACGCCATCTACCATTATGGCTGTTGAGCCGTTGGTGACTCCTCCAGCCCCGAGTCCTCCGCCAGTGGGAGATGAAGAAAATTTGAAGTTCTCATTCGAAGCCACTTTTGCCACGGGAGGAACTTCGGGTGAAGACACACCATCGTCTACCCCTGCTGGTGGCGCTGCCTGAGTGATCTGTACTAATGATTCTTCCCCTCCGGTTTCCAGTTCCGCAAAGTCCATATTGGTTTTACTAGCCCCGCATGTTATGAATCTGATACAGGAACGGGCTTCTTCTTCCTCGGCCCCAACCGACGCCACTCCTCCTCCAGCGACGTCTTCCTTAACGCTGCCTACTTTAAACACAGACACTGCGGACCCTCTTGAAGAATTCTTCAACCACAGTGTTAATGACTTTATGCGGTTGCTAAGGAGATGTATCGGGATGATTCTTGACGGAAGAGATTTCTTTAATCTTGGACGTCCAATATTGTCCAGCTATATGGATAATATTGAAAGGATTGGGGGACGAGACCGAGCAGCTCCTTACCGGGCCCGCCTCGAAGCTTTAGAAGATCAGGTGAATATGTTAAACACAGTTCGCCAAGCGGATGTGGAAGCGATCACTGAAATCAAGTCGACGCGTCTTCGGACAGAGTTGGTGGCTCGTCAAGAGGAACTGAGGCGCCAAGAGAAAGTCTGGTATCGGGAGTTGCCAGAACTACGAGCCAATCAAGAATCAATCCTCAGGGGATTAGAGATAGTGGACTTCGAGATTTAGGGGAGTCAGGCCGCCATCCTTAGAGCCAAAGAGACCATTGCTAAGGCTAGAGCTATTATGGAAGCCAGTGAGTCTCGGTTAGGGGAATCCGTTAAGAAACGGGAAGAGCTGATTCTTCAAAAGGGACAGCTCGAACAGGAAGGCATAATGAGGAGCCGTACTATTGAAGAATCTCGTCAGCAGTTGGCCCAGCAACTGGCAATAAACGATGATGATTTACGCTGGCAGGCCCAACACTCCGTGGAGGAAACTCGTCGTCGAGTGATTGATGAGACAACAAATAAATTGAGGCTTCTAGGAGATCCATAATTCTTTTCTATTGTTTTATTCTTCATTCTTTTTGTAATAAGAATCTTGTAATAAAAGAGAGAACTTTACTGATCCTTTGTAATTTCATCCTTATTGATAAATAAAGGTAATCTTTTGATTCTTTTACCTGTTGGCTACAAAATTTGTTTGCACAACAAATAACTTGTCATCAAAATGATTTAGTTGTTTAGGTAAAACAGTCCAAGGCTCATCTGCGTAACTTAGACCGAGGTGATCGGGTTAGGATCACCAGATTTTGGCAGAGGCGCCAGATTGCGCATGCCTAGCAAAGAGTTCAAGTGCTCATCTGCGTAACTTGAACAAGTGGAGGCGGTTCAAGGCTCTCATGCGTAACTTGAACTACACATACCAAGATGATCGGGTCAGGATCATCAGATTTCGGCAGAGGCGCCTAATTGCGCATGCCTAGCAAAGAGTTCGAGTGCTCATCTGCGTAACTTGAACAAGTGGAGGCAGTTTAAGGCTCTCATGCGTAACTTGAACTGCACATCCCAAGATGATCGGGTCAAGATCATCAGATTTCGGCAGAGGCGCCTAATTGCGCATGCCTAGCAAAGAGTTCAAGTGCTCATCTGCGTAACTTGAACAAGTGGAGGCGGTTCAAGGCTCTCATGCGTAACTTGAACTGCACATTCCAAGATGATCGGGTTAGGATCATCAGATTTCGGCAGAGGCGCCTAATTGCGCATACCTAGAAAAGAGTTCAAGTGCTCATCTGCGTAACTTGAACAAGTGGAGGCGGTTCAAGACTCTCATGCGTAACTTGAACTGCACATACCAAGATGATCGGGTCAGGATCATCAGATTTCGACAGAGGCACCTAATTGCGCATGCCTAGTTTTAAGCAAGAAGTTCAAGTGCTCATCTGCGTAACTTGAACAAGTGGATGGTTATACTCCTAGTGATCTGAACCAGATGTGACAGTTACTCTGTCATTATTCTGGTTTAGTTTAGGTATAGTATTTCTTCAGAAATTTACCGTTGATCGGCATCATCATCCTATCGCCACCCTGGTTCATTAAGTGATAGGCTCCACTAGAGTATACCGTCTCCACAACAAACGGTCCTTCCCACTTAGGTTCAAATTTACCCTTAGTCTTGTAGGTTAGAATCATTGGCTTTTTAATAGCCAGAACCAAGTCTCATTATTTAAAGGTCCTTGGTTTAACGCTCTTATTGAACGTTCGCGAGATTCGGGCTTGATACAACTTAATTTGTTGTTGAGCCCTGAGACGTTTTTCATCTAACGCCTCTAGTTCTTACAATCTTAGTTGATGGCGTTCTTCTGTCGTCATCTTTGTGGCTAAGGCCACTCTTAATGATGGTATTTGGATTTCAAGAGGCAAGACGGCCTCACTTCCATAAACCAAAGAGAACGAGATAGCTTTTGTCGGGGTGCGAACGGTGGTGCGATAAGCCCACAAACACTCTCCCAGTTTTTCATCACAGTCCCTTTTGTTGGAACAGACAAACTTTCGAAGGAGTTTAATGATCGTCTTGTTGAAAGTTTCAGCTAACCCATTTGTCGTGGGGTTATATGGCGTCGAAGCAATATCTTTGATTCTGAACTTATCACAGAATCTTGAGAACCCCTGGCTGATGAATTGCGGTCCATTATCATGAATGATTATTCGGGGGATGCCAAAACGATAATGACATGATGCTTGATGAACTTAATCACATCTGTCGTTTTCACCTCTCTCATGGGCACGGCTTCGGCCCATCTTGAAAAATAATCGGTTATTGCAAGAATAAACCGATGTCCTCTGGACGACGGGGGAGTTATAGGTCCCACAATATCCATTCCCCAAGTCTCAAATGGCCAACTAGCAACAGTATTGTGCAAGTATTATGGGGGCTAATGAATAAAATTGGCATGTACTTGGCATGCATGGCACCTTTTAGCGTATGCCATTGCCTCTGTAATCATCTTCAGCCAGTAGTATCCCAGCCTTCTTTTGCGGTCTCCGAGTTTTGGACCGGGCGATGAGCTCCACACACTCCATCATGTGCTTCCCTCAGTACTTCATCTGCTTCTGCTTTTGATATGCAGCGTAGCAGCAAACCATCATTTGATTTTCTGTACAAAGTTTGAAGTGTACGATCAAAGTAGAATCTCGGGGCCTTCCTCTTTATCGAGGCGGCCTCCTTTGGATCCTCTGGTAGTATCCCATGTAGGGCGTAATCTATAAATGGAAATCGCCAATCATGGGGTTCCAGAATTAAGCCTGTCTGGCACACCTCTTTGACTTGGAATACCGTATCTGGGTGGAGAAGTTCCCTACTACCAATAGTGATGCTTTTAGCTTCACCCGGCGGGATCACCAATGTTGCAGCTAATGCAGCAAGAGTATCTGCATAGACGTTCTCATTCTGAGATATATGATATATATATAAAATTGTTCAAAATATCCTGCTAGCTCAATGGCTAGTTGATGATAGGGGATGAGGGCTTCATGTCTGACTTCATACTCACCCGTCATCTGGTTGATGATGAGTTTAGAGTCTCCATATGCCTTTAGATAGTTCACCCCCAGTTGCAGAGCTATTTTTAAGCCGATAATGAGCGCGTTATATTCCTCCACATTATTCGTGCACGGTTCTGTTAATGAGTAACTGTTAGGCAATATATGTTTATGTGGGGATATTAGCACAACCCCCACTCCAGCAGCAGATCGTCTGGCAGCACCATCAAAGAACATTTGCCATGGTTGTTCTTTACTAACTGTGTTGAGCTCTGATGTCTGTTTGGATTTGGACCAAATTGGATGGTCTGCAAGGAAATCGGCAATCGCCTGTCCCTTCATGGCTTTTTGAGGGACGAAATGTATATCATATGGCGATAGTAGCAGTGCCCATTTTGCCAATCGGCCGTTTAAGAATCTTGGTTTTGTTATCAGAATTTTCAAGAGGTTTACCCATGATATGACATGTATCGTTTGCCCTGAAAGATAGTATCGCATTTTCTAAACAGCGAATACTAGGGCTAAACATTCTTTTTCAATCGGGGTATACCGACGCTCGGCTCCGATCATTGTCCTGCTTAAGTAATAAATAGCATGTTCATGGCCATGCTCATTATATTGAGCAAGTAACGCTCCTAAAGCATCATCCATGACCCTTACATATATAAGAAATGGCTGTCCAGGGACCGGTGCCATAAGAACAGGAGGTTTAGTGAGATATTCTTTAATATCGTCAAATACATGTTGACATGCCTCATCCCATATGAAAAAAACCCCTTTTTCATGAGTCTAGAGAACGGTTGGCATCGCCCTGATAAATTGGAGATGAAGCGCCGGATATAGGCTAACTTTCCTTATAACCCCCTTAATTCCTTAAAATTGCGGGGCGGTGGCATTTCGCTAATCGCTTTCACCTTTTCGGGGTCAAGGAAAATTCCTTTTGAGATTATTATAAACCCAAGAAATTTTCCGCTGGACACCCCCATAAAATTCTTAGTGGGATTCATCTTCAGATGATGTTTTCGCATAAGATCGAAGACCGTTCTTAAATCATAAAGATGATCTTCTTTGTTCATACTTTTGACTGCTAAGTCATCCACATAACACTCTACCGTTTTACGCAGGTGTGCTTTGAATATGACGCTCATTGCACATTGGTAGGTGGCACCGGCATTCTTCAATCCGAAAGGCATCACCGTATAACAGTATACCCCCAGCCGCGTTTTGAAAGCCGTGTGATTTTCATCATCTGGGTGCATTTTAATCTGGTTATAGCCTGAGAAGCCATCCATAAAGGACATCCTCTCATAACCGCAAGTATTATCAATCATCACATCGGTGATGGGGAGTGAAAATTCATCCTTAGAACATACAGCGTTCAGATCTCTAAAATCGATGCATATCCAGATTTTGCCGTTCCTTTTACGAACCGGCACTATGTTAGCCACCCAATCAGGATGTTGCTCTTCACGGATGAATCCAGATTTTATAAGCTTGTTGACCTCGGCAACTATTGCCTCCATCAATTCCGATCGAAAGCGCCTTTGCTGTTGTTTAACTGGTTTGGCGTCTTCTTTAATATTTAACCGGTGCGTGGCAATTTGAGGGTCAAGCCCAGACATGTCTTCATAACTCTATGCGAACACGTCTATATACTCTTTGATAAGAGATATAAGTTCCTCTTTTTCGAAGAGAGTTAACGTGTCGCTTATGAAGATAGGTTTCGGATTTTCTTCCGTTCCCATGTTAACTTGTACCAATTTGTCTTCTGTGGGCGGGTCACGCTATTCAAAGCGGACATCCCAGAGAGTGTCCATATGCTTAGCCCAGGAATCATCTTGAACATCAATTGGTTCCTCGTCGCTTTCCAGTGCGGCTGAAACCATATTGGCTGTCAAAGATTGAAACCAAGCACTGGTTTTGATCCGAGTCATGGTCAAGTGGGTTTAAATCCTCATCGGACGAAGATCTTTCCTCATATTGGCATGGTGGTGAGGAAGGAGTAGATACATAGCCCAACCCCCTGCGAGTCTTTTGATAATAGTCTGAGCTCTTTCCTCTCGGTCTAAATGAGGGTATGAGATTCCGTCGCCCTTTCCAAAGTTTAATCCCGGTTTCTGAGTAAAATTATAACCCATTTTCTCCATCATTTGCTGGGATTTCTGTTCATATAAGTGAAATTGAGGTGATGTTTGTTCATTACTTTCACTGCTTTGTCTTTGTCGAGGTGACGTAATTACTTTGCCGAACATGATCGGCTTTTGAGACCCCTATCGAGGAGGCACCTCAAAGAAGTGACCTTGTCCCTTAGTTATTTTTGATTGAGAGAGGAGGGATGACCTGAGGGGCAAATGGTATGCCGCCAGAACTTCAAATTCGGACAGGCTATCCACTTCAGTGGAAGTACAAGAGGGTTCAGACTCAGTAGCCATAGCAGACTCGTAGACTAACTTTATGTTTTCATTGATAACCCACTCACTCTCTACTACATCAGCTACATTACTATCAAAATTTAAATTAAAATATATGTGAGGGTTGATTTCATAATCACCCCCATCATTATCTTCGGGAGACTCGTACTCCGTGTCGGCTTCATTGCCGCTGTCATCGGGCTTTTGAAGCCTGCTGCGATTGTCATACGAGACCTCATGGACTGGTTTGTAGAGCCTGGCGTCCGTGAAGTAATTCTCTAGTCCCTTGAATAGTTGCCTATCTGCAACTAGTGTCCGGACTTCTCCCTGTTCGTCACAGTACTTCATACACTGGTGGAGAGTCGACGGGACTATCATATATGCGTGGATCCAAAGTCGTCCCAACAAGATGTTATAAGACATGTCTGCGTCTATAACGTAGCATGTAACCTCCGTCCTTAAATCTCCAATTTGGCACCGCAGTCGGATTTTGCCAAGAGGATAGCTGTTGTTAGCATTGAATCCGTAGATAGTAGTATTTATAGGCGTCAAACGATGAGGGGATATTCCTAATAGTTGCATTAGCTTTCTGGGAATAACGCTTAGTGCAGACCCCGGATCGATTTGAATGCGTTCCACCTTGGTGGATCTGACATATCCGGTAAAATATAAATGCCTATTATACTTTATATTCCTTACCTGCATGTCCTCCGGAGAGAAGGTAATTTGTGGGACCTGCCTCCTTACTTGATGACAGCTGGGGCAAAAGTCCTGTTCCTCATCGGCCGGCTCGACGATCTAAGCCAAAAATGACTCAGAGTCTGCCAAGGCCTCTCTTAATGCTTCACGTGTTGATTTTGATAATCTCAACAATTCGTAAAGCGTTACTCGTGCTGGGATATTCGCTAACTGAGCGATTATATCGAATTTGAAGGTAGTCTCCTTGGCCTCTTCATTTCTAATAGGATTCTTCTGGAAACGAAGTCTCTTTTGTTTTGTGGGCTTCGCGAGTTCCCCGTATATGTTCTTCGGGTCTCCTCTGGTGTAATCCTTGAGGTATGGCTTGCAAGACCGAGTATTGGAAGGGCCCACCCCATCTTGATGAGTGGCCATTGTTTCGGGCTCTTCTTCAGAATCTGTGAAGGCTCCCGAAGCTATATATTCTTCCTTTATCTCTGCGGAGATGGTATTAACAGTCCGCTTTTTCCTTTGATCCCCTGTGGTAGTCCATTATTCATCCTATAGTAAATCAGGGTGGACCCACATAACTTCCCCTTTTTGGGTTGTCACGGGGACAAGTCCTTCTTGAGCCTTATTGTGCGGGTCATGATTTTTCGTAACCAACTTCCCCTTTGGAATTGGGGTTACCCCTGCGGGGAACTCATGGGTTCTAACCACTATGCTTGCCATATTGGCCATGACTTTCTTTTGCTCCTCTTTAAGCATCAGAACTCCAGCTTCTATTAGTACTTGGATTCTGTTCTTTAGAGGGTAACAATCCCTAGTAGGGTGTCCAACATTCCGGTAGTAGAGACAATACTTGGGGTCGTTGGTCTTACCAGCGTCCTCCGATTTCCTATTCTCCGGAAGTTTCAATATTCCCTTCCTAAGGAGGAGGTGAAAGAGGGTGGGCGTCTGTTCCGCCTTGAAAGTATAGGTCCTCTCCTGTTGAGGCCTATTTTGCCTTGTACCCTTTTGATTTTGGGGCTTTGGGCTCGGAGGATTTGTCTTTTGTGGAGCTGCCTCTGATGTCATTGCCGCTTTACCTTTATTTTTATTATTATTTTGAGCGTATGGCCTACTACTTCCAGTACTTTTTGATCCACGAGACTCTTCAACTCGGCGAATCAAATCTTCGGCTTGCTCTCCCTGTTTGAGCAAATCCCTCCATGTCCTAGACTCTACGGCCCCCATTTTTAGGAGCACGTTAGTCTTAAGATTATGTCGACATGTCTCGACTAGAGTTTCCTGGACCATTCCGTGTTTGCAATGCACGGACTTCTCCCGGAACCTTTCTATGAAGTCTTTGATGGTTTCTTGTTCCCTTTGTTTAGTCGCAAGGAGGGAATGAACCGTAATTTTGGTATCATCCTCAAAGAAGCATGAGAGAAATAGTTTCTCCACATCAAACCAGGTATTAATAGTACCGGGGGGCAGCTGCATAAACCAAGTAAAGGCAGGCCCTCGCAAGGTACTTGTGAATACCTTGGTCATTACTGGGTCATTGCCCATCAAATGTCCTGCTTGGGACAAGAAATAATAAATGTGTTGACTGGGAGACCCCTTCCCGTCATATGGTTCTAATTTGAGCGGCTTGTATTTCTCTGGGTAGGGTGCCAGATCCCATTCAGGTGGATATGGTCTTGATACCCCCGATTCTTTCAACTCCTTGTTGTGCATTAGCCCTTCGAGTTGACGTTGTAATTTCTCAATTTTCTCTTCATGTGGATCATGAAAAGAATATTTGTCCTCATCTTCATGTGTTGAGTGGACTTTCTCTTCTTTATCTTCCTCGTTCAGTTTGTTGAATAAAGTTTCTTTTTCTTTCTTAGCGTTATCCTCAACAATCTTCTGAGTATTCTCGACTACTTTCGAGAGTATCATTCTAAGATCTTTAATTGTCTTTTGTTGCTCCCGAATCATCTTTTTTTGGGCTTCAAATCTTTGATCGATGTCGTCAGATTTATCCGCCATATGTGATATTGACTTTTGTAGCCGAGATGATGCAGAGGAACGAGGTGAAGCTATAGCCGAGTTATCGCTGTCGTCGTCATAAGAACCTTTTGCAAGTTTCTTATAGTTTCGAGGCGGGACAGCTCCTGACTTAAGTCGGGTGTTGTGATGGGATTCCTCATCACTTGATTCCGAATCATCATACGTCTCTACAACCTTCTTCCCCTTTCCGACCATATTGGAGGTTACAATTCTCCATTCCTTTCGGGGGTAGCTTTCATTTTCTTAGCAGGATTTTTGTCCGACTCGGTTAATCGATCGAACACCGATACCCTGTTCTTATTGCAGTAACAATTATCTACTACAGCGGATACCGCTGTTATAAGTTATTGGCAATGACAAGAAGATTCAGATTGAACTTGTTCTATGCTTCTCTTCTTGGTTAAGTACTCTCTGAGGTCGGTGACTTTAGTCATGGAGTTGTGGGGTCCACTCATCTGCTGAGAGGGTCCAGGAGCCCACTGAACCTTCTTGAGATTACTGGAGTCTAGTTCTGGTCCATTGATGCGACAATCAGCCATGATTTTGTATTCGGGTTGACCTACGCGGAGCTGAGAAATAGCTTCGCGTTTTGGAGCGCAGAGCTGAAAGTTATCTTCGTGTTTAGTGTCGCAGGCCTGAAGAATAGCTCCGCGTTTTGCTACGCTAGCCTCACGTTTTACGCTGGCTTGGCGTTTCTTCAGAAGTTTCCCTTCTGGAATCTTAGCCCCGCGTGGAAGAAAATTCCTGCACGCTGGCTTATTCTTGTGATTAACACAAGTCATAACTTCGCGTCTAGCGTGATTTTTACGATTGACGACAATCTGCCAATCATCTTCACGATTTACGCGGATGTGAGGCATCTTGCGTTTCTCGCAAATACTACTGGCTTCGCGTTTCTCGCTAAGCCCAGTAGTAGCCTCGCATGGAAAATCACATGCTGGCTGTAAGGAATTTTTATTCTAGCGTTTCTCGCGAGTGTAAGAAATCTTGCGTTTATCGCAAGTTGTACTGGCTTCGCGTTCCTCGCTAAGCCCAGCAGTAGCCTCGCATGGAAAATCACATGCTGGCTTTAAAGAGATTTTATACTCGCGTTTCTCGCGAGTGTCAAAAGTCTTGCGTTTCTCGCAAATGCTACTGGCTTCGCGTTTATCGCTAAGCCCAGTAGTAGCCTCGCATGGAAAATCACATGCTGGCTTTAAAGAGATTTTATACTCGCGTTTCTCGCGAGTGTCAAAAGTCTTGCGTTTCTCGCAAGTGCTACTGGCTTCGCATTTATCGCTAAGTCCAGTAGTAGTCTCGCATGGAAAATCACATGCTGGCTTTAAAGAGATTTTATACTCGCGTGTCTCGCGAGTGTCAAAAGTCTTGCGTTTCTCGCAAGTGCTACTGGCTTCGCGTTTATCGCTAAGCCCAGTAGTAGCCTCGCATGGAAAATTACATGCTGGCTTTAAGGAGATTTTATACTCGCGTTTCTCATGAGTATCAGAAATTTTGCGACTAGCGCAAATCCTACTGGTTTCGCATTTCTCGCTAAGCTCAGTAATAGTCTCGCGTAGAAAATCACACGCTGGCTTTTCCTTGCGATTCACGCAAGTTATTGCTTTGCGTTTAACGCGATAATGACTGGTCTCGCGATTAGCGCGAGCCAATTTGCGAGGGACCATAGCCTCATGACGTTAGCCTCGCGTTTAAGGTGGGCTTTGAGGACTTTTCGCCTTGCTCTCCGATTTCTATTTCGGAGTTGGGTTCTGGTCAATCCAATTCCCAGGTCTTCTTCGGCAGTAGAGAGGCCATCTTCTGTTAGGATTTCCTGTCCAAATACCGGCTCTATGGTCGTGGTCTCTAAGAATTTCCGTTCATCGGTGGATACCTTTTTACCCATTGCTCAGGTATTGGAGCGCACGCGACGATAGTGTCGTGTTTCATCCAGGTTACATGATTCAGAGGAGAGATACTCCTCATACTTCTGCTGGTCGATTTCAACGACGAGCATGTCTACGTCGGATCCGATCATATCGACGTCCGATTGCGCCACAATCTCTTCTTTAGTGAAAGAGACGGCTCCCACTGTGGTCGCCAGTTTGTTCACAGCGGAATTTTTTCGCTTTCCTTCCATTGAATTAGTTTAAATTACAACGAAAGAGAACAAGAAAAAGAAAGAACAAACGAGAGGATTTTATATCTCAATCGCTCTCTTTTACAATGATTTGTGGGATCTATGACGATGGGATCTGTCAAGCAGCTCTTTTGGACGATCTGACGTCGAGCTCTTCTCTCTTGAAGATGACGGCCGACTGTAGACGATATTCTCTGGTCTTTCACGTACTCAAGACTCTATGCATAACTTGAATTCTCCAAGATGCCAAAAAAAAAAAAAAGACCTTTAGGGCTTCCCCAAGAGGGTATTTATAGGCTTAGGATCATATGAGAGTTTCTATCTAAATAGAATTTGCTCTCATCAAGGATTCCAATTAAATATCTTAGTTTTGATTTAAATCTCTTGATTTAGAGTTCTAATTGGACTCAATTTGGATATTTGGATAAACCCAAATCTTAATCTCAATCAATTTGAGATTCTGGTTATCTGCTCACGCGGAGATAATCTCATCAAAATGCGGAGCTAAAGAACCAGAATGCGGAACTAATGCGGAGCTATTGAATAGCTCCACTTTCATTCAAATGCGAGGCTAATATAGCCAAAACGCGGAGCTACAGAGTTAGCTCCGCGTTCTGCTGTAGCTCCGCGTTCTGTTGTGGAAAACTCTATTTACTTAGAAATTTTCACTGCCAACAGCTACAAGATATATACGATCAACAAATCCAATACAAAGATAATCAACCTGCGCAGATTTGTATGCCAACAGCGTACTTTCAGTAGCTTCCTTCCTCTCTGCTCCAATCTTAAACTCTGCAAGGTATCTGTACACAACTATTCATCTGCTAAGAACACTATTCTTCTTCCAGTTTCAGATCCAACACAACTTGTAACCTCTAACACAAACCTATGATAATCTCCCTTCATCTTGAGATAGAACACCTTGGACTCGGCAGCAGTAGAGGGAGGTACAAGGTGAGAGTCCAGCAACTTCGAGATGCCATCACAGATCTTGCTGAGCTCAGCCTCAATCTTGCCACGATATTCCTTGTCGAGACATGATCCTCATTCCCCCGGCTCTCCTCCTTCTGCTCAATGAATGAGATGATCCTCCAGGAGGCATGGCGGGCACCAATCGCGTTCTTGTAGGCCACTGAAAGGAGATTTCTCTCGTCCACAGTAAGCTCTTCCACATCTACTGTCTTTGCAACTTTCTCCATGAATTCAACCATCTCCTCGTACCGTTCAGCTTGTTCTACAAGCTTTGCCATGTAAACATTTTCCTCCCGGGATGACTCGGCAGGAGACATTTCTTGAGATTCTGTGGACATACAGGATATATGTGAAGCTACTGAAACTTTTTCTTTTACTAAAGCAAACATGAGAATAAATTTATAAAATCGCCTCTCTGGTATACATCATCTAAAGGATAAAACTCAGAATTCAGGGGATAAGAAACACAATAATGGCAGCATATGACGTAATCAACAATAAATGAATGACCAATTGTTATCCCAAAATTATACTAGAGAAAAACACTCATGAATACTTATCGTTTTCCAACTTTCTAAATCCCAAAATGACGAAGAACTCATGTGACCATCTGAGGGATAATGAAGAATAATTCAATAGTTCCGAGGATAATTCTGATTATGGGCATATATAATGGAATCTCCCCATAGACCTTATATATAAAAATATAAAAATATGATATGTTTGCTAAGCCATTTGCAATTTAAACTACATAGTATATTATATAACAATATCGCATAAGTTTTTCTTCAAATATCCTATCTTGCTTTTCTATTTTCTCTAAAAACTATATCCCCATCTTCATGTAGCCAATAGCAGTCTGGGTCGATAATTTCTCCCTCTCTTTTTTTTTCTTTTCTTTTTTTTTTTCTTTTTTTTTTTTTTTTTTGAAGAAGAAGATTTTTTTTTTTAATTTCTCCCTCTTTATGTTTGATATGAAAGACAATAAAAGAATTAAAGCATATATGTAAAAATTACAGTAAAGGTTCTCCCTCACTTAGACGCTCGATAATAAAAAGTGAACTAAAATTTTACAGGTTTCAACAATTTTAATAAAAACTTAAGAAAATCTTGACAAACTAAATAATATCACAAAATATCTTAAGGGGTTTCGTTCGCAAATGAAAACTTCCATTTAATCTAAACATCCAACTTCATTTGGATGGGGATAAATTATTAAAATTACAAAACCCCTAAAATAAATATTGAAGAAAAAAAATATTTCGATTTTCGAGCTATCTTAACAGATCAGTACACGAATCAACAAAAGTTAACCCAAAAACGATCTAAAATTGTATGATATATAATCAAAACAACGATCTCACTCATGAAAGTAAGAAAAAAGACCTAGAACACATAAAGGCAGCAACTTTCGAATGTTTGCAACGAGATCTTATAGATCTATCACAGATCATACGGTTTCCGTTTGAAAAAAAAAAAAAAAAAACTCTGAAAATGGGGAGTTTCCAAACAAGCACACCAGTTTTTCTAGTGAATCCACTGGATAGTTTATTTTTGTCTAGGCTTTCAAATCGGACAGTTAAAAAGTATGCTCACTAGTAAAAATAGTGTGCTATTTTAGAAACTCCCCAAAGTTGGGGAGGAAAGCTTCCAAGGACACCCACTAAATTTTCAAAGGCATAAAGGAATAAATAAATAAATAAATACTTCGTTTTTTCTACAACACCCCCTAAAAATTTCTCCTATGTCACGAGTCCCTACATCACCCTCCCCCAACTGTCACCCCCAATCCCCTCAGATCCTTGCCCTCCGCTACCCTCTCCCCCAGTCCCCCTTATCGCACCTATGCCCTCGATCCCCAGCCCCCAAATCTCACGTCCGCCATCCTCGACCACCATCCTTTCCATCATTCCTTGCCAGCTTTTTCACTGTGTCCTTATTGCGATATAATCCCCATCACCTTAAGTGTAAATTTGTCCGTTAAAAATAATGCTAAGTATGAAATATTATTAAACTTCTTTGGAAGGTGTCCTTAAAATTTTGGAGTGTGCTCTAAGAAGCTCTCGTCACGGAGTTCGTACTTTGATTTCGTTTAGTCAGTTACAATGTCATAATCCTTCTATATTTAAGCCTACAAACAGTATATTTATACAATGAAGCCCATATGTAGCACAATTAGCAGGAAGTGCACGAATCAAACTCAAGCAGAACCAACCTATTTGAAGCAAGAGTATAAAACAAAAATATTGTAGAATAGTCATTGCTCTTGGAATTTAATGGCTTAAAATCGAGTAGTTGCTAGGAAGAGGGAGAGGGCAACTCTGTAACTAAACAAGAACAGGAGTAGTATATAAGCTCTCTGTACTAATTTGTGTTCCTAAACTTGAAATGAATATTTAGTTCTTCTCTGTACTTTCTCAATTTTCTTCTCTTTCTCTCTCTAATCTCTCGATTGCAGGTCACTAATGCCAAAGGCCATCATTGATGGAGCTCTCCCATCGACCACTAAATATGGATTCTAATAGTGGTATCAGAATAGATTTTGTCTCTCCAAAATTTCAGTGTGATCCAAGAGCTCAATTACCTCACAACCGTCACTAGCGTCAAATTTCTAAACAAAGTAATTGGTTATCAACCACCACAATGCAGAAATGTTGGATGTGTCAATGCATCTATATTCAATAAAGATAGGATTGAAGAGATTGCCAGCTGATCAAATCAACAGCTGTGCAGAGAGAGCAAGTGACAAGGAAGAGTTTAACTCCTTCACCTTTGGTTTTTCATCCAAGGTCTAATTCTGAGTTCGTCAATCAACTATCACCAGCTACTCCACTCTCAAGAAGGTCTATCCCTATCTCCTCTCTAGAACCAATGATGCACCCAACCCCTCCCCTTCCCAATCAAAGGGCCTACTATTGTTATACCATCCGCCAAAGGTCAGATCCGTACTTCACTTGGTGTATCACCACACTATGAAGCGAATCAAGCTTAACGTTCGGTTGCTTTGTATGAAATCGGCATAGACGAGCAGTTTGAGAATACGATGTTTGTTAATATAACAAAAATGAATCACTAGCATTACCTGGGCTTCCGAAACCCTTACAGTTAACAATAAGAGTTTGCGAAGATATCTCTATAAGGTTTATATAGGATTTACCCCAAGACCAGGGAAAGTAGCTGATCACGACGGTGATGGACCGATACTCCAAATTCAATCATCAGCAACATCCCTTTACTGCTCCAAAAATAGCCCAAGTCTTGTGCAAAGAAATTTTCCATCTGTATGGCTGCCGAAAGTGATGGTCAGTGATTACAATTAGGTTTTGACCAGCATATTCTAACCAGATTATTAAAGTTGTACGGACTCCAACTTGACCTCAGCTCTGCTTATCACACATAATTCAATGCATAGGTCTCGAGGGTTACTTATGTTGTTGTAACATGAAGCCAAATGAATGATACCATTAGTTACCTTGGGCCGAGTACTGGCAATACCACGTGGAAATCACCCACAAGGCCTACTCCTTATGAGGTAGTTTATGATAGGCAACCCTAATCTTTACGACAATATGTATTCAAATGGCTAAGGTGCAATTGATGAAGCTTACTCCCAAAAAAAAAACACCCACCCCCCTCCTCCCTCTCCCACCAGCTCCCCCTCCCACTTCCTCCCTCCCTACCACCGCCCCCCCCCCCCCCCCCCCCCCCCCACCCCCCCCCCCCCCTCATATTTTATCTATTGTTTATATGGTTTTTCGTTACTTATAAATGTTGCTTATGTTTCTTGGGATGTTCTGTGTGTGTAACCGGGGAAAGTTATGCCGAATTCTAAGTTACCCAGTTACTCCTATATGCAAGTTCCGAAAACACTTGTGTCATTGGATAATTTTGACCTGGTATTAATAATCTTGTGTTCATAATTAAAGTTTATGACGACTCCGGTCCAAAATAAACAGATTTTGAATAGGGGTGAGCATTTTACCGAAAAAACCGACAAACCGACCCGACCCGAACCGATCGGATCGGTCACTTCGGTTTTCGGGTCGGGTTGGTTTTCTAAACCAAAGTTTTAAACGGTTATCGGTTCGGGTTTTGGTGGCGAAATCGCCAACCGAAACCGACCGAAATAACCGAACTCCCATCCGAAGATACCCGTTAACCCATTAATCCAATACCCAAATAACTACCCCCTAAATCCTAATCCACGATCGATCCCTCCCTCTCTAAATGTTCCCGAGACTGCCCTAGCCCAAATCCCAAATCCTAAATCCCAATTCCCAAGCCCTAGCCCTCGCCGGCCATCTGCGGCTCTGCCCGACTGCCCCTCGTCCGAATCCCTGGAGACCAATCGGCGATCGCCACTCTCTCCATCGCGGCGTCGCCTGAGAGAACCCAAATCCCAAATCCCTAGCCCTAGCCCTCGCCCCTCTGTCCCTCGCCCGAATCCCTCGGAGCCCGATTGGCGATCTCCACTCTCTCCGTCGCCAGAATCCTCCGGCTCCACCTTCGCTTCCGCCTCAGGCTCTCTGCAGCTCCGATTCCAAAAGTACGAATCTCTCGCTCTCTGCAGCTCCAATACCCAGACAAAGCATGAATAGAAGCATCAGATTGACATTTGAGAAAACAAGTTTATACCCAAGAAATTTTGAAGGATTTAATCACACATATAAAACGCTCATCTATTAAATTCAAGTATAGAAAATGTTTCTCCCCTCATACAAGCTTCGAGGGTTTTGAAAAAACCACGAAAACCGAAACCGACCGAAAACCGACCGAAACCGAAGTTTCAGTTCGGTTGTCGGTTAAGCCAGGAATTCGGTCGGTTCGGTTTCGGTTTTGAAAGTTCGGTTCGATTTTCGGTGGTGATTTTTCATGCCAAAACCGAAACCGACCGACCGATGCTCACCCATAATTTTGAACATGTGGTTGTCAACCGCAGGTTCTCGTAAATCTGTTCAAAATCATAGATCAACCAAGTTCGAGCCGCTTCTGTTGACATGGCACAGACTTGGTTGATTTTTAGAAAATAGGAAAAGTTGGTCATTTCTTAAAATAAAAATAAAAATAGAATTTTTTTAACAAAATTGCCCTTTTAGTTTTTAAATTTTATTTTTTAATAAAAATTTGGGATGTTATTTTAGGTCCAAGATGCCGAATAATTTGATGCTAAAGGATGCAGCTTACCAAATTATAAGTGATGAGTTGATATTGGATGGGAACCCAGGTTGAACCTTGCGTCCTTCGTGACAGCATGGATGGAGGCAGAGTACGACAAGCTCATGATGGCTACGGTCAACGAGAATTATATTGACATGAATGAGTATCCCGTGACAATCGAGCTTCAAGTGAGCGAAATTGGTCTAAGGGTGACCTTGTCTTGCTTATTGGATTATATTTCTCTTGAACTTCTTCGCATATTTATTGGTCGATCGACTATTGTCAACAATTAACAACTTAGTAGAAAAGGAAGATAGGATTGAGTTGGATTAATTATCCGATCCCAATTTATCCAAACAAACATGGCATGGGAATAAGTTATCTCATAAGATTAATAATCCTTCCATTTGTGACTAATTTATTCTACATCCCCCTCAAAGATTAGTAATTATGTAGGTTTATCGTTTTGAAGTTGGATATTACTTGGACATTTTTGATAGTTACAATTGAGTAATCTGTGAACAAAAACCGATC
The DNA here is from genome assembly GCA_036321105.1 of Dracaena cambodiana. Taxonomy (NCBI): domain Eukaryota; kingdom Viridiplantae; phylum Streptophyta; class Magnoliopsida; order Asparagales; family Asparagaceae; genus Dracaena; species Dracaena cambodiana. The sequence continues at coordinate 31,761,328 of JAYEPQ010000016.1, forward strand.
TCAAACCCCAAATTGGTATCTCAGACTTAATAGTCTGAGCTGTAGAAACCTACAGCTAACTATTGAAAAACCAAACACTCAAAGTCGCTTCATGTGATTCTTTGACCAGTGAGTTAGTAACTATAACTTAGGCAATTTTGAAAATAACGCGTTATGAAACCCGTTATATTGTGTTATGAAACCTAATAGAAAACAAATGTTACTTAACAATCGAAAATAACCCAATGCACCATAACAGTGCGTTTTTTATGTTATTTTACGTTACGTTACGTTAAATTACATTATATTACATTATTTATAATAATTTTTAAATAGTTTTTTATATTGATTTCAATTATTTATTTTGATTGTTAGTGAATTGCTATAGCTTTTTTCACTTGACGACTTATTGTTTGCTTATTTGATTGCTTATGGTATTATTAACATGTACATCCTTATTTACTTATTATAATTTCTTTTCAATTACTGGAAAAAAAAATTATAATTCCTTTTCAGTTACTTAAATGTCTTACTTGTTGATTAAATTGAATTATCAACTAATCTAAAATAAACAATTAAAAATAACATAAATTGAGCATTACAAAATATAAATTACAATATTAATAACAATTGAAAATAAATTTAAAATCTTGTTTCCTTAAATGATGACTGAAATTATGGGTGTGAGTATAATTTAATTTATGAAAATAAATATGAGAGTTATTGTGAAAATTGTTAGAAATTTAGAATTAATACTGGGACATAATTTTTTTATATTTTCTTTTAGAATTTTTTAATTCAATTTTTAATTTATAAAATTTATTTTATATAGTTTTAAATTTATCTTTATTAAATAAATAGAAAATCGCATAACCTACGTTATGCATTACACTATATGCTATATAACCTAACAGAGACAAAACGTTACGTTACCGTTATCGTTATTTTAAACATTGAACTTAGGGTGTTGAGTAACATTTGGTGGTTATGTGTAAATGCTTGTTCATTTGGAAGTTTGGCACCAGAAAAATACCTCGACTGATTATTTTCTTATAACCAATATCTATATATCTAAAATTGTGTAGTTGGGATACGCCCATTCACGTGGACGCTGCAAGTAGTGGATGATTCATAGCTCCTTACTTGTATCATGATTTGGAATGAGATTTGTGATTACTACTGATAAAGAGCATCAATATCAGTAGCTACAAATATGGCCTTCGTTTATGATGGTGTTGGTTGGGTTGTTTGGAGGAGTAAGATGATTTGCCGAAAGAGCTCATTTTTCATATTAACTATTTTGGAACAGATCAACCTACTTTCACGCTTAACTTCTCCAAGTGTAAATATCATATTTTGAAGTAACTTGTGGAAATTAATTCCATTTTCTTGAGAGGTAGGGATCTTTTTTGTTTCGATTCTTGTAAGTTCGAGTCAGATAATTGATCAGTATATGAGTTCATACACTTGGAATTTGAGATAGCTAGCTTAGGAAACCCTTACTATCTTTTGTAAGATACCAATAATACTCTTATTTAGAAAATTCCTATTTTATTACCATAGGTTTCATGTTTTTGATACCTAGTGAAAGTTAATTTGATATACTTTTGTAGGAATTCAAGTATCCAAATGCTGATATCTGAGTTTATATGCTTTTAATTTGTGATTCAGGCATAGACTTTTAGTTTCTATCGTTCCGTTTTCACGCCTCATACCCCAAAAAAACTATTATATGACTCAGTTTCAATCATTTATAATATAACGATAGTTGTTCTATCGATAAAAACATCATGTGAGAACTATATGGTCAATGCAAAGGCTCTGGAAAGTTCCAAGTCCTCTTTGAGAAAAATGACATCCCGCTCATTGCATTCGCACTCAAGGATAGCAGCAAGCATACTATATTTGCAATATCAGAGAGTATGAGGAGGTTTGGGTGGATCATTCCAGCACACACTATGCCTGTCGATGCTGAGTACATAGTCGTCTCTGCATTGTAATCAGAGATGATTTTAGCAGGAGTCTTGCTAAGTGACTCGCGTCTGAGCTGCAGAAGGTGATGGTCAAGATTCAAGAACTTCTAAGCCGAGTTGCAGCAGTTGCTAATGTTGAGACTGAGAAAACTGATGAGGGTGTTGTAATTAAAACGGAGAGCAAAACCGAAATTGTTGAGGAGATCACAACACGCCTGGTAGATAGGAAGAAGACCGGGAGAGAGAGGGGTTTGGTAATTTCTTTGATGTGGAAATATTTGTAGTATGTAGATCGTAAGAGGTGGTGGCCTCTATGTTAATGAATTTGCTGTTCGCCATGTTTGGACTCGTTATTTTCATGATGATATAGGAATTGTTTATGATGCATATATCTTTGTTTTCCGCGAGTGGGAACATGTTTGTCAAAAAAGTAACCAGGGTGGCTTCACCCGATTCATGTTGCGATCAAATTCGTGCATACCAATTTATGGTACGTTCACAATATGGATTCGAATATGGATTATCAACCAGGTAACCCGAAAATTGAGTTAGAAGAAGAGAGCTAATATAATAGCCTTTTGATGCATTTAACTTCATTATTTAGCATTTTCTTATTAATACATACATTCAAGAATACCAGTACCGCATGTAACTATCTGATTAAGCCCATGCACCATTCAAAGTAGCAGACAACGTCCTTGTATCCATATCACGGACCGAAGAGGTAAATCTGGCATTGATTTCACCTTCGAAGTCTTGAGTGCGTATTAACTCACTGGCTCATCAAATCATCCTGCAGCAGGTATTCGGTAAGCCCCACTTCCAGCATAAATTTACTCAGCTACTACTCATCTATGCGTACTATGTTCTGAAGTCTGTAGCTGTGATGGCTTGTATGAATGGCAGAATGTCATACAAAGAGAGAAGCATCACACTTGTAACTTGCAAGATTCTGAAGTTATTTGACAGGATGCATGAATTCTGTACAAACAACAAACAACGCATCCTCTGTTGGCTTACACAATTATTCGCCTTCATTGTATCAATGACTTCATTTGACGAATATTCCGAAAGCTTTCGCAAGAGGTAAGAAATAGTTACATCAATTCTATGTCTTACAGGTCCTGTACTCTGATAATTTTTAGCCATTCAAATGGGATTCAGGAGAGTAGCATGGCCAGCCTCTAAAACATTTTCCCAGTTCCATCCAAACGTGGGACGGTTTCGTCGATCTCCATCTTTCGCCACTTGCCCATCATTGAAGTCATCTGTTCAGCTTTGTCGTATAACCCAAGAAGGCCACCTGTATGGATGAAGAGGATCTTCCGTCCCTTCCATTTTTCCGGGTTCTCAGTCATGTTTTTTAGCATGGTATAGGCTGCTTTACCACTGCAACAGGATGAGTGGTAAACATAAATTCGTGCAGTAAAAGGTTTATTTCGCTTAATTGTAATGTGTAGAGTCAGAATGCAGTGGAAACTGAGAAATATGTCAAGAAGCCTGATGCAGGCTACAAGAATGCTGAGGTAAATGAATGGCAAAATTTTCAACAGGGAGAAATTGAGGATGTGCCAGTTGCTGACAGTTGATAGAACAATTGACAACAGCACAATTACCGAACGACTCAAAGGGACCTAAACAAATACAGATTTAGGATATTAAAATTTAACGTTTGTCAAATAGCAGAGGAGATTGGCCCTTCAATAGTGCTGAATGGAGATGAGGGATTCATCATAGAGGCCAGATAAGACGAGTACAGAGTCCGATATCCGTTAAGAGAAATTCCAGAGACAGTTGTAAGAAGTGGTTGATCATGACCATCAGTAGTATCATAGAGTACTTTCATGTCTCCGAGTTTCATCAATTCTCTTCCATGAAGTATATGAGCTTTGTTGGAACCTCAGATACCAGATGATTGTTCTCAGAATGCTAGTCACGGTCAGCTCCAAAAGCAAATCTCATTAATTTATTATAGGGTCTGAGAACAAAACTTTTTATACCCACCCACCCAGATAAACACTTGTGTTCTCATACCTAAGAGAGCAAGTAGGCAGCCCCACTATATCGTTGTCATACAGGATGGGACCCGTCTGCTTCCCTCTCGTGTATGGAGACAGGTAAAGGCAGGTGGACATGAAATTCCCTTTCTTCTCAAAGCCATGAGATACATAATAAACTTTCTAATCCCTACATCAACTACATGATAATCATGGAAAAGAGAATCCGCAAGATAAATGTAATCAAAGTAAATGTTACCTGTAAACTGGGTCAAGCACAACACCTGTTGCTGCTGCTATGTCTTTAACAAACTTTAGCTCCTCAGTAGTATTCATGGCATAGCCTAAGCCCTTGGCCTGTGAAGAATGCAGTTATTCATCAGTTATTGATGCATATATGAGTTTTCCCAAGCAAAAGCGTCTACATTTTTTTTTTAATATTCAAAGTAATCCATAGAACTGATTCTCCTATGGAAGTGGAAACTGATATTAGCTTTGAAGTGCAGCACCACGTTAAAGTGTTAAATTTTAGATAAATTTGTTCAGGCCTTATTTTCATAACAGACAAATGATATATTCCAAGTTATAGTTGATCAAGGCCGGGCTTGTTTTTGACGTTTGTTGGATGTTAAATATCTGCCTATGTGAATGTTACCAACCCCTGGTTTCATGCATAAAATAAGAAGTTAAGAAACAATTAGAATATAGTACTACAGAACATGTCACATGGTAATATAATCTTCCCTTGTCCACCTGAACAATTTGCTGATAAATTTAACTCAATCTTTGTCAAACACTGACTGAATAACCATCTTTCTTGTTTGCCTACGCCCACCTGAAACTCAAGCTCATGAGTGGTTTTAGATAAACTCAAACTCAAGCTCATGAGTGTTAAATTTTAGATAAATTTGTTCAGACCTTATTTTCATAACAGACAAATGATAAATTCCAAGTTATAGTTGATCAAGGCCGGGCTTGTTTTTGACGTTTGTTGGATGTTAAATATCTGCCTATATGAATGTTACCAACCCCTGGTTTCATGCATAAAATAAGAAGTTAAGAAACAATTAGAATATAGAACTACAGAACATGTCACATGGTAATATAATCTTCCCTTGTCCACCTGAACAATTTGCTGATAAATTTAACTCAATCTTTGTCAAACAATGACTGAATAACCATCTTTCTTGTTTGCCTACGCCCACCTGAAACTCAAGCTCATGAGTGGTTTAGAACAAGTATTCAGATATACATCATGGCGAGGATTAACTCCATTTCAGCTTTTTATGTTTCCTTGACCCTATATATATATATATATATATATATATATATATATAGAGAGAGAGAGAGAGAGAGAGAGTAAACGGGAAATTCACTGATAGTGAAGAGAGTTCCCCCAATAAAATTATTACACGTGGCGCCACTCAAAGGGTGGTTAAGCGAGTTCTTTTATTTGTTAACTTGAGTGGCGCCACGTGTAATAATTTTATTGGGCCACCTAAGTGGCGGTGAAGTAACTCCCTTCACCGCCGGTGAATTTCCCGTTTTCTCATATATATATATATATATATATATATATATATATATATATATATATATATATAGGAAACGGGAAATACACCGGCGGTGAAGGGAGTTCCTTCACCGCCACTTAGGTGGCCCAATAAAATTATAACACGGGGCGTCATTCAAGATAACAAATAAATAAACTCTCTTAAATGACACCACGTGTAATAATTTTATTGGGCCACCTAAGCGGCGGTGAAGGAAACTTCCTTCACCGCCGGTGTATTTCCCGTTTTCTCATATATATATATATATATATATATATATATATATATATATATATGAATGTTGGACAACGAGGGTCCCCACATGAGCATGTCAGAGGTGCCCACATGAGCATGTCAGAGGTGAGAATTTCAGGTGGGCATCGATAAGCGAGAAAGACCAGTAAATTAATTTTTAACCAAAGCCTCATTTTCCATTTACAATCAATTGTCATCCCAGTATTGTTAAGCCAACACGTAATAACTTCCATTAATTCCGAAAACCTTATCCACCCCAAAAGAAAAAAAAAAAAACCCTCCCAGATCAACAGCCAGCCGAACTCTTTCATTAATTTCACTGGATGAAAATACTGTTCTTCACAGCGCCTACTAGTAAATGTAAAAGTTATGTCCATTTATGATGTTTTCAGTATTCTACGACATTCTTAATTTTTGCATGCATATATGTAAGTCACCAATGCTGGTAGCTATGCAGTAAAGTTGCATTGGCCGTAAATCTTGGCATAAGCCACTTATAATGCCTAATCTATTTGTGGATGATCCTCCGTAAAAATAAAATTTAGAATAGCTCATAACCTTTTAGTAGTTACTTAGGAATTCAAAAAAGACTATATCAATGGATGGATAATTAAGCCACCGAACCTAGCATAAATGAAACTAATATTGCAAAGTATGTGAAACTTGGTACACATCCGAGCAAATCTAAAGTGTAAGCCTGTAATAGTCAATCAAAAGCCGCTTGAAGCAATCTGGTAGATTTTGCCATCATCATCTAACGATTCTAGCAATGAGTTGGACATGTTACATTTTGAATTTGAACTATCAGGTAGAAGATCAGATAATTGAAATTCACAAGCCATTCATCAAATAAAATTGTCAGGAGTAAAATCATAGATCAAATCCTAATCTAAGTATATATTAAATCCAATCCTCCAAAATCAGAGGTTTCCTGATAGGAAACTTTGCTGTGCAGGTTATGGAGATATAATCCTGAAAATGTTGCAGGTTGAAAAATTGATCAGGTCCCACCGTATCCCATTTCAAACATTACATGTATTTTAAAGTCTCTTTATCTGCACCAAGACTTCGAAAACTCCAAAGTTACAATGAGAGTTGAGTGGGTAAAAGTTATATGTATTCTATCATGCCCAACGAGGTTGACCGCCTTTTTCATGCGCTGAGGCATGGGTTTTCTGCGAGCATAATTTTTCTTTTTTTTTTTATAAAGCACAATTAAAACGCAGATTTGAAACTAGATTGCTCTGATATTATTTTAGAACCCCACTGCACCAAAACTTCAAAATTATTGTGAGGGTTGAGAGTAATCATCATATATATTAAAAGATATATTACCTCATAATCCTTCAGCTGACCATTTATTTCACAAGATCATGAGATAATTAAAACTTTACAATGAACTTACTTCCTAATGTTTTTATAATAAGACATCAAAAGCACTACACTTTAAAATATGATGACCATTCACGCAAAGTAAAGCATCAGTTACATATCTTATCAGTTAAATGTGCCCTAAAGATGGCTTATTTGCCATCTTTTAAGGACAGTCTAAATTAATTATCCAAAGTCACTGGCTCAATTATATGTATGAAGATATCATGTCTCAATGCATCTTCAGGTTCTGAAATCATTTAACACATGTTTTGTTATAGTGAGACGAACCATGCAAGTATTCTGCATAGTATGATCTATATAACTGGAGCAGTATTAAGTCATGCAAGCTAACATCTTGATCTTGTTAATTTATAATCAGCTTTTACTATTATAAGCCATTGTTTCGATCAAACTTCTATCTTGTCTGAATAAAAAAAATTGCTACCTCTGGGAAGAATTTATGAACAAAATTTGAGAACCAGTAGATATAGATATTTTAGGCAAAACACAGAAAACATTTGTTCCCATTAATCATCTATCGCAAAAAAAGACAGAGAAAGCACAGTACATTTTCTGAGTTTAGAACTTAAGAATATAAAATCGTATGTAGTTCATGAGTTCACTTATGATGAAAGAGATTGAACATATTACTCATAATTAATCAAGTCTAGGATGTTGACTACATCTAGGATGTTGACTATATCAATGCATATAAATATTATAGTTGCAACACAAAAAACAGTCATCACCATGATCATCTATTGGATGAAAAAAGAGGGGAAACACTTTGTACATTTTCTGAGTTTAGAACTGTAAGTATATAAAATCATATGTAGTTCATTTATCATGCAAGAGATTGAGCTTATTAATCTTAATTACTCAGTACTCACATCTAGGATGTCGACTATGTCGTGTGAATCCACTCCAGCATGAAGTCCGTCAATTAAGCCTTGTGTAAAGTTGTAGAAGTAATCGGGATCATCACAGAAAGAGAATGCATGAACCTAATACATGAAGCTAATATTAGAGAAGTGAAACGTCTATTAAGAGCATTAAACCAGGTGGAGTGTACGTTAAAACCTTTGCCTTCAAGCTACTTAATCTTGATCCCAGGGAAAGGCCAGCAATCGTTCCTCCACTACGAGATTACAAGAAGAAAACAAATTTCTCAGGTTTCAAGCGCAGATGATCAAATTCAAAATTTTAAACAAAACAAGGACCATCTTAAAAGCAGATAACAGAATAAGACAATATTAAAATGAATTTAATAAGGGAAACTATGTAGCATGGGTACTGGTACTTGACACAGACATGACACAGATTCAAGGAATGTGAATATATATATATATATATATATATATATATATATATATATTAACAAAAACAATCTAGAACATGAATATGACATGGCAAAAGCAATATAAGGGACTGTTCGAATGCAACTTATAAGTGCAAGTGAAAAATGAAGGGAATTTTCAAATTTTGGAAGAACACCAATTCCCTGATGCAAATTAGTGGTTGTAAATGTATGTGTAGATGGACATGGAAATGTGAATACAGTAAATACTAAAAGGAAATAGATGCAGCTTCATGGTAACTTTTTCTGCCAGATAGGAAGCAAGGATATAGTATATGAAGGATGTACAACATACTGCAATCTGCAGCACTCTTTGGTTCCACATTTGCATACATGGGGTGAATGAACATGACATTGACCCTCTTAAATGAATATGTGCAAAAGAAATGAGAAAGACGAGCTAAATCTCAATAAAATTGTGGGTTGATTACAAATACATTGAAAAAAAGAATTTAAAAAGTTTCAAGTGAAAAGAATAAGAATAGGTTTATGAAGTGACAATGAACCAAATACAGAGCATGACTAAGCAATTACCTGCCACATGCAACTACAATGTCATCAAATTGAAATTTACCCCAAGTGGTTTGAGTTTGCTGCTCAATCTCCCTTATTGCTTCAATGTAGCCCCTGCAAGATACGTATTTCAATTATGTCAGACAGAGTAAGAGAGATAAATATGGAAGTGTTTATCTGAGTAAGAACCATTCCCTTAAACCATTCTGCATAAACATAAATGCATTAGGAGGGGAAAGCTAAACACAGGACCTATATATTATCAGCTGAGAAACTATATGAAATATAACATAATAAACAAAATGCATCTTCATGATCAAAATTTATCAGAAGATCTAATTATTTGGGTATCCAATTATATTTCTGGGTCTTAGGGTTTTAGAATTACAGAATGGTTGAGTAATTGTCTTTTGCCTTATTTTGTTGCATAGGGCTATTTGCCTGACCATATTCTGGTGGTGATTGTCATTTACCTGGATGAACTATCCCAGTAAATTGCTTAGGACTGTTATAACTCTATACACACCTAATACCATAACAACCCCCACACCCACCCCACCCCCCCCCCCCCCCCCCCCCCCGAAAAAAAAAAAAAAAACAAAAAAAAAACAAAAAAAAACAAAAACAAAAACAAAAACAAAAACAAAAAAAAAAATCATAGTGGGATGGACATTAAAACATAAATCAATTGTAGCATGTACTATTAAATTTACTTGCATAAAAACACGAATCGCCTACTGTCAGAGGAATATAAAGCTTAAACACACAAGAACAAGGGTATTATACTACACAACTCACCAAGTTCCTACGGAGTTTGATCCACCGACAGGGATCACGTATGGCCTTCTCCCTTCGTTTATTAGTCTCTTTTTAAGCAGTTCAGCAAGGTTCTAGGTCCAAAGATAATAATTGATGATAAGTTGCATGAAATAGAAACATAAAACCTAGTGATATCACCGTCAACTTGATAAGAGACTAAATTGAAAGCAGGTCAAAATAACCACATAAAATTAAGAGGAACATATTCTTAGAAAAGACATCCTTAACATGTAGTGGATTCTTCAGGTTCAGTATCATAGCAAGAACTTGCAACTGCATCAATCATATTCAGAAATTCGGTATAGAAGATTAGATGGAGTTGTTTTTACAAATGAGGAAAGTGACTTCCTAGAATACTTGCTAACCAGTTTGAGCTTTCTGTTTAAACCAAGGTTTGAGAACTCAGTTTCAACTGCAGTTTCGAAGCATCACAGTCAAAAAGGTTTCGACAAGTTTTAACTGGTTCATTTTGAGTTCCGATTTCAGTTTCGGTTCCATTATATGCAAATTGCAAACAAATAGGCTAAGTGACGGAGAGCAGGATTAGATTAGATTTGATTTGATTTGATTAGGATTTGGATTGTACTAAATGTTTGATTTGATTAGGAGTTTGGATTTTATTAAGATTCTGTTTGTTAGGGTTTCCCTATATATAGGGGTTGTATGAAGTAAAATAAGGAGATGAATAATATTTTTGAGAAATTTTCTTGAGAAATCTCTGGCGTAGAATTCGCTGAATAAAAATCTTTCCTCGTGGATTCGTGGAGAGTGGGCATGGGCCTGGGTGGATTCCCAAATCCCAAAAGTTTTCCCCAATTTATCATTTCTTCCCCAATCCCTCGAGAAAAAAACCCTAATTTCAAAACCCTAACCCTAATTTCGCCTCCGTCCTGCGTCAAATTGGTATCAGAGCCTAAAATTATTTTCTCCTCCTCCATCTGACCCTCCCGACCCTTATCCTCTTCCCCTCCTCCCGACCCTCATCCTCCCGAGAGAGAAAGAGAGGCAAAAAAAAAAAAAAAAGCAGCAAAGCCCTCATCCCCTTCCCCTCCTCCCGACCCTCATCCTCCCAAGAGAGAGAGAGAGAGAGAAAAAAAAAAGCAGCAGCAGCAAGCCCTCACCCTCTTCCCTTCAACTTCACCCCTTCAACACCCACATCCCCTTCTCTCCCTCTCAACTCCACCCGACCTTCCTCTAAATCTAAAAAAAAAAAAAATTCTCAAATCAAATATTTGAGAAAAAAAAAAAAAAGCAGCAGCAGCAAGCCCTCACCCTCTTCCCTTCAACTTCACCCCTTCAACACCCACATCCCCTTCTCTCCCTCTCAACTCCACCCGACCTTCCTCTAAATCTAAACCCCCAACCCAGCAAACCCGCCCGCCTCCGCCTCCGACCGACCCCCCTCAAAAAGCCCCAAAACTCCCCAACTCAACTCCACCAAACCCCCTCCCCTTCAACTCCACCAGACGCCGCCCAAACCCCCCATCGCCGTCCAACTCTCCACCACCGCCCGCATCGCCCGACCGCCACCCTCGGCTGGTCTCATCGCCAGCACCCTAACCGCCTTCATCCAGCACCGCCGACCGACCGCCCGCCGCCCACTTCCGCCCGCCACCTCCGCCTCCGCCCGCCCTCTCCACCAGATCCGACCGAACCCCCCAGCGACGCCGCTGCCGCCTCCGCCCGCCGCTCGCCGCCAACCCGCCTCCGTCCTTCCTCCACTTCGACAGCGACCTCTTCTTCCACCGCATCTGTCGTCGCTTCCCCGCCAGCAACGCCGCCGCCGTCAGTGCAGCAGAATAGCAGTACAGCAAGGAGAAGAAAACTATTGGGTTTTGGGTTTGTTTGTTATTGGATTGATTTGGTTCTGATCCACTTATTTAGACTCACATCCAAAAGAATAAAAGTTTGGATTTATTTTGGGTCCGACCCGCAAGCTTCAGATCTGACCTGCAGATCCAGATCCATTCCACTCTTGGTTCAGATCAGTACAGCAGTGCAGACCCGCTAACAGTGCAGACCCGTTGAGGGTTTTCTTTCAATTCGGAGTCCGTTTCAACTCCGATTCAAGCAGTTTTCGATCCGTCGTGATTTTTGGGTATTTTCTAAAACTTTTTGAGATAAAATTTTGAGTTGATTATATATGGGGTTCATGTTCTATGGTCGTTACATCAACACAAATGCTAAAAAATCGCAAATTGAGCGAGATATGTATGCTACTATACCCATTTTTTTTTGTTTCGATGGTCGACAAAATTATCAAAATTGGGAGAATCATATCCAAGATTTCTTTCTAGCTTCTGATCTGACTTCAGCACAGAAATACCTTCACGCCCGACAAAAATTAGGTGGAGAAACTTATATTTGGAGTAAAATGTATAAATTATGTTTGGATTGGAATATCTTGCGACATCTACTTCGTCATCGGTATACTCAACACCACCTTCCAAATTTATCATCCCATCGGTTTCAATCATCTGAGCCTAAAATAATGACTAGTGATGAAAAACTTCAATGTATGATCGATGAGCTTAAGAAGTGTAGCCGAATACTTGACAGTGTTAAAAATACACTTAAATGCGGGGATGAAAAAAGTCAAACGGTTAGTAATGATAGCATCGCTAACAAGATTGAAGCAGATATTCCTATATTTGGTGAATGTATTTTTCAGCCTACACCGGATACAGAAGTTCATGATGAACCATTACTAGTACCAGATGGAACTTTTTTTTCATCCACAAAAGTTGAAGACTCAATGGTTCAGATTTCTGAAGATCTTTCAATAGAACCAGCTGCGAAATTTCAGCCGCCTGTGAATACTTCTGATGATCATACTTACAAGGAGAAACCAACGAAAATATCTTCTTCTCTCCTAGTTGCAGATGTACAGGGAGTACAAGAACTTTCAATCCAAAGTGAGACTTCACATAGAAAAGAAGTTATTGTTGATAATGAGATAAAAACATCAGTTCCTCTTGAGAGATTCATTACAGGAATTATGAAGAAATTACCGACTCAACATACAGATTCATATGAAGTTTCGAAGAGGTTTGCTTCTACTATTCATAACCAAAATAATTTGTGGGATTTACAGTCATTTGAAACTGGTTCACGAAAGAAGCCAGTTCCACCTCCACCGCCTTGGTACAGATGTGATGGTGATGTACTAGATACGGTTTCTCGACCACCACCATGGCCCAGTTGGAATACTTCGTGGATGTTGTAACAACCTAATTTCATCATAAGTTAAATTCTTGATATCAGATTAATCCCAAAATGAATGTGTTGTGTTTGTCTTATTTTTCTATATTTTTGTGATTTTCTTAAAATTTTTAAGATTGTCACTTAAAATAATATTATTTTAATCACCGGTGGGTCCTACACATATTTTTACTAGTCTATCTTCTTTTGACTTGTAAAGATGAAGTTTGACTTTTTTTTGGGTTAGTTTAATTTGAAATTATAATTTTAAACAACTTTAATAACCTATTATTAGTATTCATTTGTCCTATTCCTATTTTGTTTTTATTCACCCATACCTCCTTCACCATACTTGTCATTTGGTCAAGAATAACAAACCATCATGTTACCCCATATCTCTCCTTTATTTATATCTTTTTCTTCCCTTCCTTTCATTTGTTCTCTCCTTTATTTTTCATTCATCTCTTCCTTTTATTTTTTTCTACTCCAACTCAAGAGAAGAAGAAGAAAAAAGAAGAAGAAGAAGAAAAGAGAAGAAAAGAGGAGAAAAAGAATAAAAAGAGAAGCTCTTTAGCCTCAAGATAGGCTTACCTTCCTTAACCTATCAAGGCAAGTAAAATCACATCCCCTCTCATATTTTATTTCTAATTCTAATTGTTTATGGTTAACTTAGAATTTTGATTTGTTAAAACTTAAAAACATAATATCTCTATACAAAAATCTCTATGATTATTCTAGAAAAATAAAAATATGATTTTTTATACTTTACCCTATGTTTATATATCGAATTTATCATTTTATTTATAATCTCTCATTCTTAAACTACAAATTGTAAAGTTAAACTATATTCTTTATTTTTAAATTATAAAAATACTACCTTTATGAATATTCATCATGTTTGGATATACATTTGAATTTTCCATATAAGTTCTTTATATATAATGCAATGATTTTTAAATCATTTTCCACTTGCCATTAGAACATAGGTGTATATATATATATATATATATATATATATATATATATATATATATATATATATATATATGTATGTATTCATAATCATGTTTTAAAAAGAAGATTTCAAATAAATAAGTTTCTACATTAAATTGTTAAAATATTTCTTTCATACGAGATATTATGTTAGGTCATAATTCTTTCTATGTTAATCTATGTTTAAATATATACATATATATATATATATACATGTCTAAAATTTAACAAATTTGCTATTTTCCATACTATGAAATCATACTAGAATTTAGAAAATCAATATGTTGTTAAACTAATTGTTATAAAAGTGTTAAGCATATTTAATTCATATCCTTACAAATTTAGTACTCACTTGCCTAATGTGTTTATATGCATAATTGTATTGCGTGGTTTACATACATGATCATTATTTGCATAACACATTTTAATATTCTATGACTATCATACTTGCCTTAACATATACGTACTAGTAACTTGTACAACATACATGAAATTATATATGTGTTTATATGCATAATTGTATATGCATGATTCACATATATGATCATCCTAGATATCTTTACATCTTAAAACTCACATACGTATTTATATGTATACTTGTATTTATGTGTAGTTTACATACATGATCATTTTCATAACATTCATTCTAACATTCTATACTCCATCATACTTACATTAACACATACATACTAGTTACTTGTATAATATATACGAAATTATGCCGGATTTTCCTTATTAGTACATACACGTCTTGATAGTGCCATGGATCTTGACTTGCCTGTTAACTTGATTTTGACATTCCATCATATTTACTTCGACATATACATACTAATTACTTGTACAAGATACATGAAAATATTCCGGATTTTCCTTGTTAGTATATACACATGTCTTGATGGTGCCATGGATCCTAACTTGCCTGTTAACTTGATTTTGACATGGACCACATCTTACTTGTTACTAGACATGTATATGTATTAATTTTGACATGATTAGTTTATCATATTCCGGATTGATTTGCATGTAATAGAACTTGAAATCTTGGGTTATGGGAGAACTAAAGGGTGGACAAATATTGTATCGTGAAAGGTTTAGGATAGGTTGCGCAACCGAAATAGGGGCCCATCCGCGGGGGGCGCCCGGATGGTACTGAGCCATCATCTCTTGTTTAGTCCATGTTAATGGGACGACCGATTACTCAGTAATCGGTATCTGCTTGAGTACTTAGCGGCACGGCTGATTCAGCGCCAGCATCTTGGCCGGGTCCCGGGTATGCATGGGTACTTTCACGATACGAGACTTGATATGTATTAGTTCACTTAGTTCAAAATATAAAATAAAATATGATATTAAACTAGACTTGATATGTATTAGTCTCCGTACTTGATATCGATCACATATGATACAGATCTATTTCTTCGCCAATTAGTTCACCATGCATGTGCATATGCTTTTTACATCAATTCATATTTTACTTATTAGTACATATTACATGCTCCCTACCATACAAGTCTATTTATTCACCATTAGTCTCCATACTTGATAGCATGTACATTTTTTCTTGATATCATTACTTGATCATTTAATATTTTCCACACATGCGCATAGTTTCATATCCACACCCATATCTTACCTATTTGTTTATATTACACGCTCCGTACTTCTTATTATTTTACTTGTCGGGTTTGACCCTGAGCTCCCCCACACGCTCAGATACTGAAAATGTGAGCGAGAATCCGCCACTGCATGATCCGTACTTTCTAGAGCAGACCGAGCAGCAATAGATTTATAGGCCTCCGCTTTTGTATTTTTTGTTTGGTATGTATCACCCGTTTGGGACTTTATTTCTAACTTTTGTATCAGTATTGTACTTGTTGCTGCTTATCTTAGACATGTATATCTTCTCTTTTATATGGCAGTAGACTAACTTTCAAGATCCTGGTTGATGACTAATATTCAGTTCCATTCATTTCTTCTTTTACATACTTATAGGCCTCGTGCACGTTGACTTACACGTGCCCGCCGGTAACGCACTCCGTTTGCGTATCTCTCCGTAAAATGGGGCGTTACAGATGTCAATCAGTTCAACCCGGACGTGTTTATCATTCTTTATCTCCGCATTCATCGGGGATGAATGCTTTGAAGCCGGAGAGAATTGATGGAGATCAGGATTAGATTAGATTTGATTAGGATTTGGATTGTACTAGATATTTGATTTGATTAGGAGTTTGGATTTTATTAAAATTCTGTTTGTTAGGGTTTCCCTATATATAGGGGTTGTATGAAGTAAAAAAAGGAGATGAATAATATTTTTGAGAAATTTTCTTGAGAAATCTCTGGCGTGGAATTCGCCGAGTAAAAATCTTTTCTCGTGGATTCATGGAGAGTGGGCGTGGGCCTGGGTGGATTCCCAAATCCCAAAAGTTTTCCCCAATTTATCATTTCTTCTCCAATCCCTCTAGAAAAAATCCTAATTTCAAAATCCTAACCCTAATTTCGCCTTCGTCCTGCATCACTAAGTATCATAACCACTAATATGCTTGTGATATTTGGTACTTTTTCATTGTGTAGTGTCAAAAGAGCATGTACTATTAACATTTAGGCTAGATTGATGTTGCATATGAATAATGAACTTAAAATACTTATTTTTCAAAAATCTAATACAAATAAATCTGAATGTCATTAACTTAAAGTTAACATATGCTATACATAATAATAAAATGAAATATATCAAACCATTAATATTACAACTTATAGGAACATTAGCCCCTCTTTCTCTCTTTAATTTTGAAATTGTTTGAAAGTTTGGTAGATTTGAGTAAGCTTCATCTGAAATTTAACCAGACTAGTCTGAGGCATATCGAACTAGCTTGAAACTACAGATACAAACCGAAACTTAGCAAAACTGATATTTATGTCTAGTTTTGGACCGGAACCCACTGGAACCAAGATGAAAACCAACAAAACCAAAATGAAACTAACGAAACCTTGATCCATGGTTTAAACCCTCTGTTTTGATATGAAATATATTGTAATACTAAGGTAATTAGACTGAAATTGCACAGTGGACGCATGGGAATCTTCAATAACAGAAGGTGTCAAATGTGTCCAAGGCTCCAATAAATATCTTTGATGGGCTAGCACAACTGATAAATTAACTGCGTGAAAAACATTCCTATAACAGGGGGTTATAGGATGGATGACAACAAGATGTAATTAGCTTAATTTTTAACCAAATCGATTATTATGGTGCCTTAGTTCCTACTGCAGAGAAGACAGGAATGAGTCTCATCATTAGAGACTCCTATCAGTTACCACTAGGTACAACAATGTTTTTTTTAGTGGATCTAGAGGATAAATAAGTAGATGATATGATTAATGCAATTCAAAAACTTATTTGCATTTACAGAAAAATTTCACCCAACTAGATATGAGCTCCTCATGATTAATGAATGAATCCCTGTTGGAGGTATTTGGTCACTTACAGCAAAATTAAATTTAGAGTTGACAATTTGATTGATCATTTTTAAGCAACCGACTACATGAATGCAGGAAGTAAGAAACGCTTACCACACCGCCAATTTTGGCGTATTCTTCTTTCGAGACAAGTTCAACATGAGCCCCTACTAATCGCTCAACAAGAAGATTACCTGTCAAACCAGGATCTTTGTCCACCAGAACCTAGCATTTATTTAATGACGAAGTCAACTGTATGCAACATTTGCAAATATTTCCAACAACCATACTTCTTATAACCAAAAAGTTACTAGGAGGAAGTACCTTAGATGTGCGCAGTATTAAATAACAATCAAGATTTAGATATCTTGCAGCCACAGCCGTCGCACGACAATGGTTACTCTGAATACCACCCACAGTTATAATACAATCTGCACCCTGTTCTACTGCATCCGCCATTAAGAATTCCAACTTCCTAACTTTGTTACCACTCAGTTGCATTCCGGAAAGATCATCACGCTATATAAACTTTCATCATTTAACAATTATGAACAATGGTCATGCCAACAAATAATTAAGTCAAAATTACAAGTTTATACAGTCATATGTGTTGTGACCTAATAGTAAGATAACAATACATAATGAATTAAAGCCAGTTTGTACCTTTATCCATACTTCAGTGTTTTCTGGAAGGTTAGGCAGGTTCCACTTGTGAATAGGAGTAGGAAGCTGGTGAGTCAATGAAGACAATGCATTAGAGTAAATCCTAGTGAATAAACATGATAATGAAAATTTCAGTCACTTGTTCTCTCCTTTTAAATAAACATGGGTAATAAGAATGGAAACAATTCTCAGTATTCATAGAGTATATACAAAAGAATTTGATTACATATCAGGTTCATGCCAAACAGCCAAGTAGTTTACGAGAAAATAAAGCTATTTTAGTAATACATTTATTGCCAACAACTTGTTTGAATATCCAATTTAAATTTGAGTAAGTGGAAGACAGAGTAACAGTCTTCTAGACACTGAATGGAGTACTTTTTTTGAAAATCCAGACCATTCATTTTGATCTCCACACCTTGCGTTAACATACCAAAATTCATGGGAATATTATGAGATTTGACCTTCGATTAATAGGGTACAAAATTAAGGATTTTCCGGAAGAAAATAACATTCTGCACCTTTTGATCGATGGACAAATCAACCCCATAACTTATAAAATTTGGTCCATGTGAAGTCTAAGGGATGTAGATCAATGTAGCAGGATCCGATCACTCTAGTTAATTAAAATGTCACTCTAGCCCCCATTTACTCTTTAAATTTATATATAGATAAACAGGGAAAAAGATTTTAGTAGAACAACAATTTATACAACAAGATAAGCACCTTGACACACTGAATCTAAAAGACATAAAAACATAACGTTTCACCAAACACCAACTTTTAAACTTCAAACGGATTCATTTTCCATACACAAGTGCTTTGAGAAAAAAAAAAAAAAAAAAAAAAAAAACATCTTTTTTGAGCTTTTCTACTTACAACTCAAATTTTTCAGCAAGAACCAACCAAGAAAACATGGTTTATGGTTCTATTGACTTCTACTGAGACATTGTATCAGTTTTCACTCGAAAAAACTGGAATTCTCTCAAGACTCAACGCAGGTTGCCAAGCAACAACCATCGTCAACATGCAGTACACAGACGATAGTTTACTTTTTGGGGAACAAAACATTTCCTACCCTGTTATTATGTACTAATTCTCTTAATCTTCGAGATATGGTCTGGTATCAAGATTAACTTCAAGTTGGGAAGAAGGGGGCTAAGGGCTTCACCACTAATATCATTGAATCCATCCTAGGATGTCCAAAAGCAATGTTCCCTATACAACACTGTTATAAAATAATCAAAACCAAGCTAAACTATTTTTTATGAGTCAAGAAATACATATATTTATAGATGTCTAAATACCATACAAATCATCCAACAGGCGATGTGGAACTAAACCTAAACTAAATCCAAATACAAAATAGTTTTCTAATCTAACATTCCCCCTCAAGTTGGAGTATATTATACCCAACATATTATACAAATTAGATAATATTGTCTCTTTTCAATAGTATATATTAATTTGAAATGGATGAGCTGCTACAGTAGCAGTAGCAGATGAATCACTTGAATCATCAGACACACATGTCACCACCATAGTAAGCCTTTGTCCAATGAAAAAGTTGATAGGCAGCAGTAGATAAACTTCTTTGTCAGAAACAGTAGTAGGCAACAGATAAATTTCTTTCGTTAGAAACAGTAGTAGGCAGGAGATAAACTTCTTTTTTAGAAGTAGTAGTAGGCAATAAATAAACTTCTATTTTAGAAGCAATAGTAGGCAGTGGATAAACTTTTTTCTTAGAAACAGTAGTAGGCAGCAAATACTTTATTAAAAGCAATAGTAAGCAAAGAAAGGAGCAAAAGATTGCATCAAACCTACATTACATCCTTGTGATCAATGAGAGACCAGTCAGATAAGAAATAGAAACTGAAATAGACATAGAATCGAATTGGCGACGCAATTGAATTGGCGACGCAATTGTGAAGCCAGAGTCGAAATTGAAATTGGGGTCGGCATCGAATTGGTGACACGATTGCAAAGTTGGATTCGGAATTGGAGTTTGTGTCGAAATTGGAGTCAACCATCGATTAGAATGGTTGAAATTAATAACTGAGATTTATTTCATAATGTGTTCTAATATCATATTATGAAATAATCAGAACCAAACCAATCAATTTATTATTAGTCAAGCGATACATTTATAGGCGTTTTAACAACATACAAATAATCCAACACGCGATGTGGGATTAAATCTAAACTAAACTCAAATACAAGATAGTTTTTTAATCTAACACTTGGATTGCCTTTACGACAAGGGAAACCCCTCAAACAAGACTAGAACCCTTTGGTTAAGAAGGTGGACAATAAGTTCTTGTGACGGCAAGGAAAATCCTGACACTTGGAAGAAGTCCAGTTACTTAATTCCTGTCTCTCAGGCTCTCGATTACCCACTCTACTAGCTATCTTTTTATAAGATGTCTAGTTGGGTTTGTAAAAGAATATGACAAATGTAGAAGGTGATTTATCTGAAGAGTCACGGACACAATTAAAAAAGCTTACCAACTAATCAAAAGGGCCAGGAAATGTCGTGGTAAACAGGAAGGAGGCTTAGGGTCCTAGATATAAACCATGCCCTACTAGATAAATGGTGGAGGATGACGGCTTAAAACAATGACAAGACAATGGTTAAAATCCTATATCCAAAATACTCCAACAGGGCATGTATCTAGATATGAAAGAGAGCGGGACTACCATAAACAACTCACTTGTGGATGGGCACCATCGGCGTCCTTGATTCAATGAAGATTGGTTTCTAATTTGAAGTAGGGGACAATAAAACAACTTCTTTTTAGAAGGATAGGTGTGGATTTGTCACCTTGGACATGCTTATCCCAACTTATTCCAACACAAAATGGATCATGGCTGCTCTATTGCGTCTCAACGATGCAAGATGGCCAATGCCCTTCCATTACAATGGATTCACTTGATGCTAGTAGTTGCCCATGGCAAGATACGCAAGGAGAGGGCTAGCCTTCTAGGTCATCTCTCCATCACCACATTTCTTTAGGATCGTTTAGACAAACCATCTTGGTGATGGGAGGGTAAAGGCTCGTATTTGGTATAATATGTATGTAACGCCCCATTTTCCGGAGGGATACGAAAACGGAGTGCGTTACCGACGGGCACGTGTAAGTCAACGTGCACGAGGCCTATAAGTATGTAAAAGAAGAAATGAATGGAACTGAATACTAGTCATCAACCAGAATCTTGAAAGTTAGTCTACTGCCATATAAAAGAGAAGATATACATGTCTAAGATAAGCAGCAACAAGTACAATACTGATACAAAAGTTAGAAATAAAGTCCCAAACGGGTGATACATACCAAACCAAAAATACAAAAGCGGAGGCCTATAAATCTATTGCTGCTCGGTCTGCTCTAGAAAGTACGGATCATGCAGTGGCGGATCTTCGCTCACATTTTCAGTACCTGAGCGTGTGGGGGAGATCAGGGTCAAACCCGGCAAGTTAAATAATAAGAAGTACGGAGCGTGTAATATAAACAAATAGGTAAGATATGGGTGTGGATATGAAACTATGCGCATGTGTGGAAAATATATTAAATGATCAAGTAATGATATCAAGAAAGAATGTACATGCTATCAAGTATGGAAACTAATGGTGAATAAATAGACTTGTATAGTAGGGAGCATGCAATATGTACTAACAAGTAAAATATGAATTGATGTAAAAAGCATATGCACATGCATGGTGAACTAATTGGTGAAAAAATAGATCTGTATCGTATGTGATCGATATCAAGTACGGAGACTAATACATGTCAAGTCTAGATTAATATCATATTTTATTTTATATTTTGAACTAAGTGGTGAAGAAATGACTCGTATCGTGAAAGTACCCGTGCATACCCGGGACCCGGCCAAGATACTGGCGCTGAACCAGCCGTGCCGCTAAGCACTTAAGCAGATACCGATTACTGAGTAATCGGTCGTCCTATCAACATGGACTAAACAAGAGATGATGGCTCAGTACCATCCGGGCGCCCCCGCGGATGGGCCCCTATTTCGGTTGCGTAACCTATCCTAAGTCTTTCACGATACAATATTTGTCCACCCTTTAGCTCTCCGATAACCCAAGATTTCAAGTTATATTACATGCAAATCAATCCGGAATATGATAAACTAATCATGTCAAGATTAATATATATACATGTCTAGTAACAAGCAAGATGTGGTCCATGTCAAAATCAAGTTAACAGGCAAGTTAGGATTCATGGCACCATCAAGACATGTGTATATACTAATAAGGAAAATCCGGAATATTTTCATGTATCTTGTACAAGTAATTAGTATGTATATGTCGAAGTAAATATGATGGAATGTCAAAATCAAGTTAACAGGCAAGTCAAGATCCATGGCACTATCAAGACGTGTATGTACTAATAAAGAAAGTCCGGCATAATTTCGTATATGTTGTACAAGTAACTACTATGTATATGTCAATGCAAGTATGATGGAGTACAGAATGCTAGAATGAATGTTATGAAAATGATCATGTATGTAAACTACACATAAATACAAGTATACATATAAATACGTATGTGAGTATTAAGATGTAAAGATACCTAGGATGATCATATATGTGAATCATGCATGTACAATTATGCATATAAACACATATAATTTCATGTATGTTGTACAAGTTACTAGTATGTATATGTTAAGGCAAGCATAATAGTCACAGAATATTAAAATGTGTTATGCAAATAATGATCATGTATGTAAACCACGCAATACAATTATGCATATAAACACATTAGGCAAGTGGGTACTAAATTTGTAAGGATAGAAATTAAATAGGCTTAACACTTTTATAACAATTAGTTTAACAACAAATTGATTTTCTAAATTCTAGTATGATTTCATAGTATGGAAAGTAGCAAATTTGTTAAATCTTAGACATGTATATATATATATATATATGTATATATTTAAACATAGATTAGCATAGAAAGAATTATAACCTAACATAATATCTCGTATGAAAGAAATATTTTAACAATTTAATGTAGAAACTTATTTATTTGAAATCTTCTTTTTAAAACATAATTATGAATACATACATATATATATATATATACATATGTTCTAATGACAAGTGGAAAATGATTTAAAAATCATTGCATTATATATAAAGAACTTATATGGAAAATTCAAATGTATATCCAAATATGATGAATATTCATAAAGGTAGTATTTTTATAATTTAAAAATAAAGAATATAGTTTAACTTTACAACTTGTAGTTTAAGAATGAGAGATTATAAATAAAATGATAAATTCGATATATAAACATAGGGTAAAGTATAAAAAATCATATTTTTATTTTTCTAGAATAATCATAGCGATTTTTGTATAGAGATATTATGTTTTTAAGTTTTAACAAATCAAGATTCTAAGTTAACCATAAACAACTAGAATTAGAAATAAAACATGAGAGGGGATGTGATTTTACTTGCCTTGATAGGTTAAGAAAGGTAAGTTTATCTTGAAGCTAAAGAACTTCTTCTCCTTTTCTTCTCCTTCTCTTTTCTTCTTCTCTTGAGTTAGAGTAAAAAAAAAAATAAAAGGAAGAGATAAATTAAAAGTGAAGGAGAGAAAACAAATGAAAGGAAGGGAAGAAAAAGATATAATAAAGGAGGGATATGGGGGATTAGATAATGGTTTGTCATGCTTGTCCAAAGGACAAGCATGGTAAAGTAAGGTATGGGTGAATAAAACAAAATAGGTATAGGACAAATGAATACTAATAATAGGTTATTAGAGTTGTTTAAAGTTATAATTTCAAATTGAACTAACCAAAAAAAAAAAGTCAAACTTCATCTTTACAAGTCTAAGAAGAGACTTGTAAAAATATGTGTAGCCGGTGATTAAAATAATATTATTTTAAGTGACTATCTTAAAAATTTCAAGAAAATCACAAAAATATAGAAAAATGAGACAAACACAACACATTTATTTTGGGATTAATCTGATATCAAGAATGTAAGTTATGATGAAATTAGGTTGTTACAATGTATAAATTCCTTAACTCTGGAAGTCATCTATCTATTACAGCTACCTTGATTTAGTGCCAGGCATCATCAAAGATGAGTCTTCATTTGCCTGCTATGTGATCCTCACTTGGGAGGACATGAACGAGGGCGAATTAGACCTAATGGTTGCACCATGTGCAAAGTATGAGAGGAAAACGTAAACCATCTACACATTACATACTCTACTAACTGTGTAATACATAAGTTTGGCATTTAGCAGTATCCAATACCAATTGAAGACCTTTGAAGTGAGTGGGTCAAACCGAGATTGCATGCAGGCAATTTCAATTATGGATGATAGCAACAACAACCACATGTTGGGTCATCTGGC
The DNA here is from genome assembly GCA_036321105.1 of Dracaena cambodiana. Taxonomy (NCBI): domain Eukaryota; kingdom Viridiplantae; phylum Streptophyta; class Magnoliopsida; order Asparagales; family Asparagaceae; genus Dracaena; species Dracaena cambodiana. The sequence goes on from JAYEPQ010000016.1 coordinate 31,785,850, forward strand.
AGGAAATAACGAGAGAATTTTATAAATGTCTCATCTACGTCAGATCATATCTATACTCCTAGTATGGTTGACTACTCTTTATGGACATGTCTTCTCCATTGATTGTTAGAGAAAGAGCTACCTAGTACCTACTATTATCATACCTCTTCCGAAAGACCATTGAATGGTTACCCTAACAATTACACAGAAGACGATGCCTCGGTAGCTCCGACTGCAAGTGATTTGAGGTGAATACTTGCCAGCCTCCACTACTATGCCCATTGTCGGCCGACATAGTCAATTTTGTTAGTCTCGTGTTGAGAGGTTGCTACTTTGTCATATTTTATTCTTATACTAATCCATATTGTAATAAACTTTATGTTCATGTTTCGTCAATCTCTCCTTAATGAAATATGGGGGAGTGATCCCCACCACTTAGCTTAAAAGCATAAAGTATAGACTTAAATATGATGATATTGGAAAAAGTACATTTCTACGTTATGCTCCAATTACTACTAACCTTAAGTGGAAGAGAGATTACTCTTTCTTATTATTTCACATTTCAAGTTTACATGTTGAATTACTGATTACATGAGCAATACGTACATGCAGTCTCCATCCAACCATAACTAATTCATAATGGAAAGTCATATTTTCTTACTCACATCAACCAACCCAACTCCCTTTGCCTGGTTTGCTTGCCTAGCGCATTGATTCTGATCTCAGCAAAATTGCACAGATTATTTTGATTTAGAATAACATTTACTATTATGTTTTAAACCTAAAATGTAAGGGTTTCCACTTGTCCAACAGTACGTCTTTCTTCTGAAACAAACAACAATATATAACTGCAAAAATACCATCTTTCCTGTACAGTTGACAAACATCATCAATTTTTTTTTGTTCAAATCTTTACCTTTTCCTAGTTATAAATAGATCAAAAGAGGTCTAAGAATTATATAGACAGCAAGAATCTCGCCCCATTGGAAAATCATCAACCATTCTTCTTCTGCCCAACGAATTAAACCTTTTACTTCTTTCTCATAATTTCTAATGGAAATCAAATTTGATTTGGGAGAAACTTTGATTAGATTTGGATCTTATTAGGATTTTAAAATATTTGATTGAATTTTGATTTTGGATTCTATTAGAATTTTATTCGTTAGGGTTTTCCTATATATATGGGTATTGTATGAAGTATTGAAGATGAATAATATTAGAAAAATTTACCAAAATTTCTTGCGTGGATTTCGCTCGAATTAAAGTCTTTCCACGTGGATTCGTGGAGAGTGAGCGTAGATTCACCTGGGTGAATTCCCAAACGCCTGTAAGTTTTTTTTGTTCTTCCCCAATTTCTCCAAAAATCCTTGATGGAGATCAAATTTGATTTGGGAGTAGATTTGATTAGATTTGAATCTTGTTAGGATTTGGAATATTTAATTAGATTTTAATTTTAAATTCTATTAGAATTTTGTTTGTTAGGGTTTTCCTATATATATGGGCTTTGTATAAAGTATTGAGTATGAATAATATTGGAAAAATTTATCAAAATTTCTTGCGTGAATTTCGTTCGAATTAAAAATCTTTCCTCATGGATTCGTAGAGAGTGGGCGTGAATTTGCCTGCGTAGATTCTCAAACCCACTGTAAATTCTTCACTATTTTTTCCCAATTTCTCTCCAAAAAAAACCCTAATTCTCAAACCCTAACCCTAATTTCACTTCCGTCCTGCATCAAACTTGGTATCAGAGCATAAAATCCATCTCCATTCCCATCCTTCCATCTTCATCTTATTTTATTTTAGTTTTCTATTTTTATTTTTATTTTTTTTTAAAAACAAATCTGAACTTTCAGATCTTGAAAAAAAAAAAGTAAACAAGACTGGAAAAAAACAACAAAAAGAAAAAAAAAAGAAACTTACAAATATGAGAAGAGAGAAAAAAAAAAGAGAAAAAGAGAGATCCGAAAGGAAAAAAAAAGAAAATCCCACAATTCTTCTCCTCCTGCAACCCACTCCAACCTCTTCTTCTCCTCCTCAAATTTTTTTATTAATTTGCCCCCTCTTCTCCATCAACAGCACCGACACCTCCTCTACTTCTCCTCCTAAAATTTCTTTTTATTATTTTTTTTTCCCGCCCCCACTCCCTCATCTCTTCCTTTTCTTCGTCTTCTCATCTCCTCTCCCGAAACCACCTCCACTTCCACAAAAGCCCAAAAAAAAAAAATCCACAGCAAGCCACCTCATCCACCACAAAATCTTCAAACCCTTCGACATCGACCTCCATCAGCAGAACCAGTTTCCCTCCCTCCTTATATTGCTACCATCCCTCGGATATGCTGCCTCAACCTCCGTCGACTACCCGCACCCAGGCACGACTTGCCCTCTTCTTCTTCCACCTAAAATAGCCTCCGCCGCCACCTGAACAGCCACCCGAACTTCTTCTCCCCCTCAGCCGCCCCCCGACAGCACCCTTGCCGCTTCTCCTTCTTCCCTGAGCAGCCACGACCGAAGCCCGCCGCACCCATCCGCTTCTCCTTCCCCCTATGTCATAGTCCCTCTCAGCTGCAGCAACTATAGAATGAAGGAAAGGAGAAGAAAAGTTATTGGGTTTTGGATTTGTTTGTTATTGGGTTTGATTTGGTTCGGATTTGGATCCAATTATTCAGACCCACATCCAAAAGAAAAAGGGAGTTGGATTTAATTCAATTCAACCCGACCCGCAAGTTCTAGGTCCTACCCATTTATTTTAACTGGGTTCAGTGCAGCAGTGGGCCAGATTCAGTAACAGTGCAGACCCGATCCGACTAGCTTCTGGTTCAGCCCAGTTTCAATATTGGGCCCAGTTCAGCAGATTCGACCCGAACAGCTACAGTGCATACCCGTTTACAGTACATACCCGTTAAGGATTTTCTTTTGATTCGGAGTCTGTTTCAACTTCGACTCGAGCAGTTTTCGAAGCAGTGTTCTTTTAATCACACCTGACACCTATTACAACTGCTCTAGCATTTCCATACATAATTATCAAAACACAATTGCAAGTAATCTTTTGAAGAACTTTATAGAATCCTATACTTGGGCATTTACTACTCAGGTGATACCTAACTTGAATTGAAATTTCAATTACAAAATCTTTGCAAATATTAGTGGATTACAATAATTTGTTAGCATAATGGTTAATTGCTTCTCTTTAGTTATCCCATAATTATTTGCATATTTGGTATATTAACATTGCATGATCCATTCTAGATTATAAATATGTTACACTTTACAACACGATCTAGTCGTCATCTAGAGTCAAAGAGGCCTAATTATATATATAATTTGCATACTGCTAGAGAGGTATTAGATGAAAAATTTTGGTGTAAATACCCATATTTGATGGTTATTCTTCTACTCGTGATTTTATCGATTGGGTAGTGAATATGAAATGCTACTTCGATTGTTATGAGATGTCGAGCAGAAGTAAATTTCAATTTGTTAGGAGACGATTAGTAGAACAAGCAAACGATTTTGAATTTTAGTAGAGATAGATCGTGAGAACGTTATAGAAATCCTATAAACTCGTGGGAAAAGATAAAAGATATTTTTATAGAGGAGTATCTTCCTACATATTATAGAACTCGTCTTTTAGGTAAATTAGAAAATAGATTCACTCTAAACGTTAGAACACAATGCCCTAAATGCGACAAATATGGACATTCTGCCTTTCAAAGTACCATTATCAAGTGTTCTAAGTATCGTATATCTTGACATTATGACTCTGAGTGTCCCCTTAAGAGTGAAGCCATAGATATTATGCCTATTAATCACGTTGACAATTCAGGAGTTATTGAGGCTCATGTCTCTAAAGAAAGTACTGTAGTTGAACCACAATTAGAAAATACGTCTATTCTTATTATCAATACTACCATTCCTTATATGGTTAATGATGATATTATTAATGAGGCACAAAAGTCAAATACACATGCAGCAACTGAGATTCATATTCCTATTGAGATCCATAGTACCATAAAGAGTACTACTTATGCTCAAAATATTTTAATAGAGTCTAGTGCACTCCCACATAATACTGGGTGTTCAATTTTGGAGTTAACTGTAAAAGAAGAGACCGAGCATGAAATAATTGATACCAATATTACTGCTAGTGAATCTTTAAGGATCTTTCCTATGTCTTGGCAGGTTACGCCTAATATTTCATTTTCTAGAGATCTTTTGGAGTTTTCTTTAGAGATTCATCAAATTCTCACACAGTATAGTGACGTTATATCATTGTAGTGACTGATGTATGCCATCTTAGGGAACCAACATATCTATTTTTTGGAATTGTACCACTTGAGTCTGTTGCATTGCATTTGTCTGAAATGCCTGTTATGCATGATGAGATCTCTAGACAGATAGCAATTTGCAATGATGAGTACAAATTTGTTGTATATCCATATGATATTTTGCAAGAATTTGTACTTGATAATGAAGTAAAAGTTTTGGTTCTCCCTGAAAGGTTGCTTCCAAAAATTGTGAAGAAATTGCACGTTTCACATTCAGATTTCTATGGAGTTTCGATAAAAATTGTTTCTATTACCTATGGCCTGGATATTTCAAGGGATCCATATTCGACTACTTCTATTACAGGTGTCTTTCCAGATCTATCGTGGTTCGACACAAGTTCACTTAAGAAGCCAGTTCCACCTCCACCACTTTAGGTCAGATGTGATGCACGAGCTATGGTTTCTTGACCACCACCATGGCCTAATTGGGATGCTTCGTGGATGCCGATCAGTTCAACTCAGACGTGTTTATTATTTCTTATCTCCGCATTCATCAGGAATGAATGTTTTGAAGTCGGAGAAAATTGATGGAAATCAGATTTAATTTGGAAGTAGATTTGATTAGATTTGGATCTTGTTAGGATTTTGGAATATTTGATTGAATTTTGATTTTGAATTCTATTAGGATTTTGTTTGTTAGGATTTTCCTATATATATGGACTTTGTATGAAGTATTGAGGATGAATAATATTGAAAAAAATTATCAAAAATTCTTGCGTGGATTTCGCTCGAATTAAAAATCTTTCCTTATGGATTCGTGAATAGTGGGCGTGAATTCGCCTAAGTGGATTTCCAAATCCATTATAAGTTCTTTCTTGTTTTTCCCCAATTTCTCCTAACCCTAATATCACTTCCGTCCTTCATCAATTTCTCTACACAAATGCTTCATATCTCATTTCTCGCATTAAAACCATTTTCCATTCCACATACACCTCTAGCCAAGCATAGATCATAAACTTTAATGACTTAATATAATCATATGCATATATCCTTTTCTCCACCAGTGAATGCACATTCTTTCCTCTTTTACTCCCTGGGCCATCGAATACAAGTCCTCTTCTAAATTCAGCCCATTCCCCTACCCTTTGTTTCTTCTGATCACATTTTAACAAAAACTAGACAAGAAGGGACACAGGATCCTCATCTCTATGGTCCTTCATCTAACCAAGAACTCACCCCATCCCACAAATTCACCTTTTTTAATCCAAAGCTTTATGGGTTTGGGCCTTTTCCCAATTAGTTGAAGATTAACTCCACCAACTGATCTATACACGTTGAAACTCACATGAAATGGTAAAGATGAACCTTTTTCCCATTTCTTCTCCTAAAAAATGCAATCTTTTTTCCGATTTCACTACTACCGAACCAAAAAAAGGGGAAAGAGCTTAGCTTACATGAGCAAGAGAGTAAGTGTGAGTAGGGATTGGACTGAGATTCGAAGCCCAAGATGGCGGTTGATAGGGCTTCATTGATAAGAACACTCCAATTTTATCGGCGGGCTTCGTGTTTTCCATTAGAACTGAGGAGATTGCTTTGTTGCTGCCTCTTCTTCTTTGAAAAATTGGGAGGAGAGTATTAGGGTTTGAGGCAAGAATTGAAACGGACGGCCGGCCGGAGAAAAAGAGGCGAACTCATTTATTTATTCAAGCCTGGAGTTGCTAGATGCACCCCCATACGTGTCCTAGTGGGTCCCAATTTATTGTTGAGCAGGGTAATTTTAAACCAGCCATATTTTTCTTGGTGAACCTAGTAATTTTTTCAGTTTTACCCCAAAACTATTTGAGAGGGAAAATTAGGGCTCACTAAGAAAAAATGGGACTTACTGAAAAATTATTCTTAGATTTTTCTCAGTGAACCTCGTACTTTTCCATCTTCTTCCTCTTCACTCTGTTCTTCTTCATCTCTACTATCTTCTTCGTTCCATTCGCTCTCTTGACTCGGATCTTCTTCCTCTCTCTTTTCAGCGACGTTTGGGCCTGTCACTGTTAGCGCACCCAGTGCCGTGAAGAAGAAGACGCGACGATGCGCCGTTGAGCCCTGCCGCGGAGGTACTTTTCCTATTTCTTTCCTCTCATTCTAATTTTGAATTTCTATGTTGTTCAATAGTGGTAGGATATAGGGTTTAGACTTTGATTTAGGGTTTGATAATCTAATTTTTAGTAGGATCCACCTAGGTCAGTTTAATCCAATTTCCAATTATCCCTAGCCAGAGTAGGAAAATCGGCCAATTAAATAAATAGGCCGGGTTACAGTCTCGGCCAATGGGTCTCTATGCCGATACTATAACCCCAGCCACTGAGATAAAAAAAATTGGATAAAAAAATTGGAATAACATGCAAATGTTGAGATTTCAATTTTGGCGAAAATTTAGGGTTTGGAGTCGCTTCTTCCTCTCCTTTTTTTTTATTTTTTTCTGGAGCGCTCACGGGAAAATGAGAGGGAGTTTGGGGCTCACTAGGAGAAACGCGAAGAGAGAAAAAAGGTATTGGGACTCACTAAAAAAAATCTCAGGACAATTTTGTCCAAATTTATAAAGGGCAAACTTGTAAATAAAATAAATCATTTACATGGACTCACCAGGACAAGTATGGGGCGCATCTAGCAAGAAGCTTATTGGGAGTTGCTAAAAGAGCACACCTTCCTACTGATCCTACTCTTCCTAGTGAGCAGACCCTCTTTTTTTTGGAGGGGTTTTTTTTGTGAGCATACTACAATTTTTCCTAATACCCTTTCTTCTTTCTTCCCCAATGAGCACTCCACGTTCCCAAAAGACGCTCTCCATCACTTCATTTCCCCATCTCCTTGTGCCCTAGCCTGGCTGCCCTAGGCCCGCCGCCAAACGCCTTACGCCGCCGTACTCTCCTTACCCGAATCTTTATAGTCACGCACCCGCCCTGTACTTGCTATACGAAAAATAATATCGTCCATAATTTAATCTTAGACAGAAAATATGTCATTCGATATCTAACCCCAGACAGTAAATAATATCATTCAGAATCCAACCTCGAACGCTATATGATAATGTACGGAATCAAACTCCGGACATGAATAGAATGGAGGTTGAAGATAAGAGCATTAATTTCCAAAAAAATCAATGACAAACTTGTTATATTAACCAAATTTGTGAAGTAGGCTCACTAGAAAACTAGTGTGCTCCTATAGAAATTCCCTTGCTTATTTTGTGAGAGTTACTAGATGCGTCCCATGTTTTTCTTAGTAAACCCTAAAAGTTAGAGGGAGAAATTATTTTTTCTCTAACTTTTAGGGAAAATCATGAGGTGCATCTAGTAACTCTCTTATTGTGTTTTGAATTTTGCAAATCAGCCCTCATTGTATAGAAAAAAATTTCTATTCCACGACTCCAATTTTCTTAGAAATAAGCAATTTTTGCCTGAAAAATGGCCATTAAATAGAAAGTGAGAAAGTGGATCAACTTGGAAGGAAAATATTTTCACTAATCCAAACTTGATTAGTCCGGATTTGAAAGAAAATATTTTCACCAATGGGACTTGATAAGTCCGAATTTGGTCTCAATGCTAAATACAGACTTACCAAGTGCGGATTCATTATCATGCGAAATCCAGATTCTTTGGTAACTCATTGATTTATTGATTCATAAAAAATATTTGATAATTTTTAATTAATGCAGGCTACAATCATAATTAATTTTATGCAAAAAAAAAAAGAAAAAAAATACTCATTTCATGTTAAAAACTATTTCAGTAAAATAATAAATATATTTTATTGACTTGTTGATTTTATATCATTCATAACTAAAATATGAGAAAAAGGGTTCCATGATGCATTTTACCTACAAAGTATTAAATTAAATAGTAATTAATAACATTTTAAAAACTTGAATATTATAGATATTACTAGTAATGAATCAATGAATCCGGATTTACCAAGTCGGCATTTAGCATTAAGATAAATCCAAAAATGGAAAATTCGGATTATCCAAATCCAGTGAAGTACTGATTGATTTTGATTGTAAGATATTTTCCCTCTAGATTAATTTATGTTTTTTTATTTTTATGTATATTTTTGAAAATTGCTCTTAAATAGAAAGTGAGAAAGTGTGAGGAAGAAAAGCTTTTATAAGAACTTATTAGGTTATAAGAACTTTTTGGGTGCGACTCATCTTTGGATGGAGAGAAATGAAAAGATGGAGAATTCTAAGAGAGAGGCATCTTCAATTTGCTATTCTTGGTTTCTTGAAAAAAGATTAACCAACTGTCTAAGAGAAGCATGAACATGTTAGCAAAAAAATATAGGGAATAAATTTACAAATTGATATTTAAAATCTCTCTCTAGTTAGAAAAATGCTAATTGGATTATGCAAAGTGGACTTAGGAGTATGATATAACCACATTATTCGTCTTATATATATATATATATATATATAGTAAATGGGAAATTCACCGGCGGTGAAGGGAGTTCCTTCACCGCTGTTTAGGTGACCCAATAAAATTATTACACGTAGCGCCACTTAAAGGACAGTTAAAGAATTTTTTTTATTTGTTAAATTAAATGGCGTCACATGTAATAATTTTATTGGGTCACCTAAGTGGCGGTAAAGGAACTCCCTTCACCACCGGTGAATTTCCCATTTACTCATATATATATATATATATATATAGACACACACACACATTGTAGTTGAATGTTAATCCATATGCTGAAACTCAAAATCTTAAGAACATAAGAGAGGTGTATGCGTCGTTTTGAGCTACTAGTTTCGGTACTCACTTTCCCATTTCCATCTTTCGCTAGTAGACATTTTATACTAATCTATTTACACTTTTGATAACCAAACACTTTGGCCCAACAATTGAAAAAGGATTTGATAATGATGAAGCTATGACATATGCAAAATAGAGAAAAGGTCCTAATTATCTTTTTAATCTTAGGCTATGTTCGAATATTACTTTAATCTAACTTTTTTATGTTAACTCCTTTTTCTTTTTATTTGTGCTAGAAGTTTTTTTTACCATTTCGAACATTTCTTTCTTTTTCAATTAAATTTCCCATGCTATTGGGATCACTTGAATCACATCCATCTAATTTTCTAAATTTTCTATAATTTAGTATGCTATTGATTTTTTTTTTTTTACATGCATTCGATAAAGAAAGAATATAATAATAACAACTAGATACCATCTAGCACCAATGATTTTTGAGAGAAAATCCAAGTAGAATAATATATGAATCCACCAAAATAAAATAAATAAATCTCAATTAGTATTGAATTTCCAAATCGAAAAGTCTACAATAAATAGACATTGTCTATATTCCTGTACAAAAGGAAAACATGAAATCAAAATAGTAAATAGTTTTAAACATTAAAATAACGCTTGGAATACCACCAATATCAAAATATTTATTCAAACGTATGAAACTTTGTAAAGATGTTTATTTAGTAATCCAATGAACTTTAGATGCTATCTTACACTTATTTTCCTTGGTATGTTTATTTCACATGACAGTATAATTTATTTGGTGACATTGTTATTAAAAATATTGTATCATTTGATTTCTGGTTTTCCAAATAAATCGATAAATTAGTCAAGACTTATTTGCATCGCTTTCTCTTTAATATTTAACCTTGTATATTTTTTTTCATGATGAATTGCTCAATCTAGTAGATTTTCTTTATACGGCATGTAATTTTGTTGAGATAGGATTCCATTTAGATCCACTACATCAAATTATAATTTCTTATAGTGTGAGTTGTAATTTCATAATATGAAATATCTTTTTAAACTTGTGATCTTGCAATGTTTAAATAGAGTTTGAAGATCAAATATTTTTTGAAGATAAGAAGAGAGAACCAAAAAAAAAAAAAAAAAACGTTGAGAAATAAAAGAGTGGACCCGAGTACATGAGAAATTAAAGAATGGACATATATGAGCACATGGAAAAAAATTGTGATAATTAAATTTTTGTTCGGAATAGAAATTCCAATATAGACTCTATTTGGACAATCACGACGATCACAAATTTTTTTGATATTTTGAGATATTTAGAAAATATGTTTGAAAGGCAAAATCCAGGTTTATAAAATGAGGATTTACTAATATATCATTGTATTTGAACTTCAAGTCCAAGTCAAGATTTAAACTTCATTATTTGGATATCATCTTTAACCAGGGAAATTCTATTTGCACACTGCATTTTACTCTTGACGCACGGTTTTGAAACTTATAAATAATTATAAGTTTGCAATTATTTTTTGAACTAAATTACCCTTATAAATTCCAAACTAAGACTTTTTAAAATTTGGAATCACGACTCATCGTCTTCATCCTCTATTTTCTCCCTAAAACCTTAAATAAATTTTTTAATATTTAATAAAAATACATCTCTTACAAAATCATCAATTTGATTTTTTGACCCCTTAAAATTTTTTACATTAACATTTCTGAAAAGAATAGAAGAATTTTAAATTTTTTGATTTTACCGTGATAAGTCAAAATTTGGATTTATAATTTGAGTTTGAGTTTTTTTATGCAAATGGAAAATTTCAATATGCAATTGGTGTCAGAGAACAAATGTAATATACAATTTAATTTTTTTTTTAGGTTTCATACATATTTGTTTGAAATTTATCGTTAATTATTTTTCTTTTTATGGAGAGACTTCGCTTGTTGGTCGGGTATTAATACCCGACCAATACGTTTATGGGTCGGTTATTAATACCCGACCAGAACGTTTCTTGGTCAGGTATTAATACCGGACCAAAAAATTTTTATGCTCTTAAATTGACATCAGGAGGGATTTTTTTGGAAAAAAATTTGGGCGCAAAGAGTAAAATGATAATATTTCAAAATAGGAGTTTGGTGTAAATAGTATCCAGGGTGCCAAGAGTAAAATGCCGTGCGCAAATAGAATTTCCCTATTAACCAATTGGTTTCCTTTTTTTTTTTTACTTTTTTTCATTTTAGAATATGTAATAAAGCGTGATCATTATCATTTTAGGGGTCCGATTGTCATATTTCAAGTATTTGATTTACATGCTAAACTACCTTTTAATTTTAAAATTTTAAATATGAATACAAATTTCATATGGATAACTATCGTGGTGTTTTGACATATTTTAAATCTAAAAACTTGAAAATTTGTTTAGAAGGCAAAGTGCATATTTACAAATTACAAAGTTAGAATTGGTCTAATTCTAATTTAATAGGATAGATAAAAGTGAGAAATGAGGATATCTCTGCTAAAGTCGGCATAGCCCCATTAAATAGAAATGCAAAAAAATCTTATACGGTTATTTGGTCCTGAATGACGTAGATCTACAGATGTACCAGTTCAACGAACTTATCAACTTACGACAAATTAAAAGATGAAACAGAAGACCCAAAAATATAGATGGAGTCATACAAAAAGATATGGATATTAGATGTTTAAATAAACACATATAACTTGATAGGAATGAGTGAATATGAATTATCCATGTGATCGATCTGATCTGGCATGATTCTCTTTCTTTTGGTTCACGTAGCCCACTCTAAGACTATACTTGGGAGATTAGTTTTGAAGTGATTTAAAATGTTTTGAAGGGATATATTATGAAGTGTTCATAAGATTATTTACTTGTGAGTTTTTTTGACAAGTATTTACTGTTCTTAGAGCATCCCAAAATACATGGATAGGTATTTTAGAGTGTTTTTTAGAATACTCAAAATGGAAATGTTTTAGAGTGTTCTGAATTATTTATTTAAAAAATATCATTTGCTTTTCATTTTCCTAATTAGGTATATTTGTATTTTACCTGATAAAAATCCATGAAAAAACTAAATTGCCCAAGTACAAACTCGAACACTCAAAACACATGATTAAAACACTTCAAAACACGTACCACGAAACACTTCAAAACACATTTTTTAAAAACACCCCAAAAATACATTGTTGACATCTAAGCACAGCTTTAAGTATTTTGGAATAGAGGTATTTATTGGTTTGTCCCTCAAATCTTTATATATTATGATTTAGTCCCCCAAATCTTCATATTTAGGATTTAGTCCCCATATCTCCTAAGTTACTACAATTTAGTCTCCCTCCCTAACCTTCTTTAATTTTTGACATGATATTACCATTTTACCCTTTCTTATTCATTCTTTCTCTTCTCCTCCTCTCTTCTTTTTTTCTTTATTATTCCTCATTTCTCTTCCTTCTCTCTTCCTCCTCTTTTCTTTATTGAGAAAAGAGAGGAGGAAGAGAGAAGGAGAAGGGAGGAGGAATAATGAAGAAAATGAGAAGAGAGGAGGAGAAGAGAGGAGGAAGAAAAAGAATGAATAAGGATGGATAAAATGGTAATATCAGATCAAAAATTAAAGAAAATTAGGAAGAGAGACTAAATTGTAGTAAGTTAGGAGATTTGGGAGAGTAAATCCTAATTACGAAGATTTGAGGACCAAATCATAATATATAAAGATTTGAGGGACAAACCAGTAAATACCCAATGGAATAAAAGTCATAGTCATTGTTTTGTTATCCCATTCCATTCGAAGTGAAAATTTATGCTGATTCCATATGTGCGCAAGTTTTCCAAAATTATTGGGGAAATTTGATAAGCGATGGAATATAAAAGAGAATAATCCAATAAGCAGTCCACATACCCTTTAAATTAGAGGCTGAGGTTTTGGGGGGAAATCGGACAAAAATAGGAAATTGCAGTAGTATTTCCTTTGAGAACGAGCCAACGGCCCGTCATGCTCTTTGGTCGCATTGAAGACCATACGAAGCTTCCTTATGCGAACGATGAGCTCACCCCCGCCAAGCCTTGAGAGCCCTTTCGAGAGGCGGAGAGAAACCGTCAGAATCTCTCTCCTTCTTTGGGCAAATCGAAGGTCCGGGCTCTCAAACTCCAACCTTTTTTAATCGAATTTTCTGCTTCCGATTTGATCTTATAAGCTTTTTGTTTATGGGTCGAGTGATCAACCGGGACATTGTCTGATTTTAGTTGTATATTACTATTACTATGCCCTTTAGGCTAATTGGGGAAATTTCTTCTATTTAACGCTTTTCTTTTCTTTTTGTTTTTTTGGGTTAAAGTTTCACATCGTAGTTCATTTTGGAAACAACATAATTTTCACGAGCAGTCTTTTTCTACTATCTTTGACAACTTTTTTTTTTAAATATATATATTTTTTCTCATTATAATCTCAATCCGAATTCACTCATTCCCAATTCCTCGGATTTTAGTTTTGATTTTGCCTTTCATTGAATATATACAAACTTAACGGTTTTTGTTGAATTCAGTTATTTTATATTCTCACAATGGAGTAGCAAATGAACTAAATATTTGTGAAATTTGATCCTTAACGAGATATTAAAGTGGAGTTCATAATTCCAAAAAAAAAAAAAAAAAAATTGACAAAGGATACTGGGATCATTATTTTTTTGCTACTGACTCATGTAACTTATCTGAATTGGCAACTCATTTACAGTAATCCCTATATATATATATATATATATATATATATATATATATATATATATATATATATATATATATATATATATATATATATATATATATATTCATGATTTATGTATACGTCATTGATATGAAATAAACATATATAACCATGCTCTCATGTCTAGATATTAGAGGGCTACCATGTTTGACACCCCATATTTGTGTCCACAAATCATGGAGTATAATCTCGGATAGAAGTTGTGTTTCTAATCTCTGAGTCTAATGTAGCAAGTCAACTGAAAATATTTAAATGTAAAGCTCGTCACTAGAAGCTTAGTAGATATCCTCTTTTGTGCCAACATCCTTCTCTTGTCCAACATAGCTAGCATAATATTTTTCGTAGCTGTCGTCCATGTTGTCTCTCCTTTTAAGTTATACCTAATGTTTGCAAATGTTGTTTACATTTGCTCCAGCTATCATGCTAGTTATCAGAAAGAGAGATTAGTTTCATGCACTTTAAACGAAGTCAACCCTTCCTGCTATATAGAAGTTAACTTTCAATTAGGTAGAGTTAAAACATTACACACTGCTAGTCTTCTCTATGATTATCTATAAAAACATTTTCTCTATGATAGTCTATAAAAACATTTGTAATAATCCATTCCCAACTAAGCATGGAATGGAGTGTGCTGCCGCGAACAATAAGTAACAATAGAATTAAAGAATATTAAAACAAAACTTACTTACCATGATCTTGGAAATCGGTCTAGTACCACATAAACGATGATATAAATTACATGTTTCTAACAAAAGTAACAAGTATACTAGATAGATCTAGTATCAGTAAATACAATGTTGATATGAAAGTTGAGAAATAAGCCACCAAAATAGTAATACAAACCAAATTTCGAAGTATAAAAGTAGAAGTCTAGGAAATCTGCTGCTCCTAGAACTACTTTAGAAAATACATGTTATCCAATGATGGATCCTCATCCTCATTTTTAGTAGCTGAGCGTGTAGGGGAAACGTATGGTCAAATCCGACAAGTAAAATAATGAAAGTAGGGATTGTATAAGGTAAACTAACAAGTAGAAGTGAATATAACAATATATGCATGTATTGGAAATAATAAATGGTCAAGTAATAGTGTATATCAAAAATACACAAGCATGTCAAGTCTAAGTTAACATTTGTTTTTGGAAATAACTGGTAAAAAAATAAACTTTTATTGTAAATGTACACATATATATATCCGGGATTCATCCAAGATACTAATACTGAGTGCCACTAAGCGCTCAAGCATATACCAACGTTGTAGACAGTAATCGGTTGTCCCATCAATATGGTCTAAATAGTCTAAATAAGAGATGATGGCTTAATATCACTCGGACGCTTTTGCAGATGATCTCTTATTTTGGCTGCGCATCCTATTCTAGAACTTTCACGATAAGGTATTAGTCCACGGTTTAATTTTCCCATAAACCACAATTTCGAGTCATGATACGTGCGAACAAGTTTGGAATATGACAAAACAATCAGGTTAAGATCACGTACGTATATATGTTTATTATCAAATCAATATCTGGGTAACAAGCAAGACAAGATCCAGGCAAAATCAAGTTAGCGAGCATGTCAAGTCCATGGTATTATCAAGATATGTTTGTATTAATTACGGTAATCCGGCTTATTTATGTATCATGAATATATATCAAGTAATTATTATGTATAAGTCGCGAACCAAGTACAAAAGAGTCATGGAATGCTAGGATAAGTATTACAGAATATAGATCACGTATATAAATCATGTCTTAGACAAGTGTAGTTTCTAAATATCGGATACATGTGATATATCAGTCGGCCAAATTACATACTGGATACCGGATATCAGGCAGGATATCGCGATATGACTTTAAATATCGGAGTGTCATATCGGCGTTATACCAGTTAAAGAATAATTATATAATTGCATATACAGAACATATTAAAACACATAAAATAAATTTATAGTACTTACCTTGGCCTATTTGCATTCTACTTATGAATTTGTAGATATCGTTTAGAACGTTCCATATGCACCAAGCAACATATAATCATAATCCAAGTAAATAGTCAAGTTCTACCTTCAAAACGCAAAGAGGAATTTATCAAAATTTAAAACTATAAAATTTTAGTATCAATTGACAATTAGAGACATACAACATAGCCCGAATTGGAATTTCTCAACAAATCAGTGAACACTCTCCTCAATCCATCTCATTAGTCAACAAACCACTGATTTGCTAGTCAACAAATCAAACACTCTCCTCAAACACATCAAACATATTATATATCCAAATTAGTCAACAAATTAAACACTCTCCTCAAGCACACTCGCAACGTAGCCAATTGTCAATAGGTGGATTACCGATTCACTGATTCAGTGAACTGAATCAGTGATCGGCCCACTGATTCATTGAATCAATGGGTCAAACAGTGAATCAGTGTTCGACCCATTGATTCATTGAATCAGTGGCCGAACCGTAGAATTCCTCTCTAATTAAACCAAATATGCACAAAAATAAAAGATTTAAATACAAAAAATAATAAATTACTAGCAATCAAACACTATTTTAAGATAAATTGAACAAATTGTAGCCCTTATTAAAATTTATTATGAAATAAAAAAATGGCTTACCAGAGCTTTGGAAAGCTGACGAAGTTGAGAGAGGTGGAGGAAGATCTCTGGCGTTGATCAAAGATGATGACTGTGCTTGGAAGTTTCGGGAGATCCAAAAATAGCTGTCGACTCTACATTGACCTGTGTTTGAAAGCTTCGTTGGTTTCTCGGTGAATGATCGGAGCGTCGGAGACTATCGGAGGTTGATCGGCGAGTGATTTGGACGTGGATATTGGAATTAGGGTTAGGGCTGATCGTCTCGTCGCGTGATCGGGGGGAAAGAGAGAGCAAGAGAAAATATGATTTTTCCCCCTCCCAACTCGTTGAGGGGATTTTAATTTCCTAACGGGTTGGGTTTTTAACGGGTTTAACCTGCAACCAAAAGCCAATTAAAAAAACCGATATGACTTAATACCGGCCGGTATTTTTCATACCGTTACATTCCGATATATCGGCATATTGCTGATATATCGGCCCATACCAGTCCAAAATGAGAAACGGTAAAAAATACACTATCCCGTCTCGTTTTTTCGTAAATTCCAATATACCGGCTGGTATATGGTAATACCGGCCGTATACCGGCCAATATTTAAAATACTGGACAAAGCCTAAACACTAACATAATCTTAATACTTCAATCATTCGGGAATTTTGACAAATCCTAGCATGTTTCCAATGATATAGAAAGTCAATAAATTTGTTAAAGTTAGCAAAAATACCCTATTATTCAAGGGAGAACATAAATTAATATAAACATGATTACCTTTATGACATAAGTATGGTAGCTTGTATAAAAATTACATTTGTAACGTCCCATTTCCGGAGGGATACAGAAACAGAGTGCATTACTGGCAGGCACGTGTAAGTCAATGTGCACAAGATCTATAAGTATGTAGAAGTATAAACGAATAGAATTAAATACTAGTTATCTATCAGGATATTAAAAATTAGTCTACTACCATATAAGAGAAGATATACAATATGTCTAAAATAGAAAATAACAAGTATAATACTAATATAAAGATTGAAAACTAAGTCTCAAAGAGTGATACATACCAAACTAAAAAATACAACAGCGAAGGCTTAGGAATCTACTATTATTCGGTCTACTCAAGAAAGTATGGGTCATGCAATGGTGAATTCTTACTCACATTTTCAGTACTTTAGCGTGTGGGGGAGCTCAGGGTCAGACCCGATAAGTAAAACAATAAACGATAGGGAGTATGTAATATAAACTAATAAATGAAATATGGATATTGATATAAAGGTATGCGCAAAAACATTAAATAATTAAGTAATAATATCAAATAGGGATATACATACATATCAAGTCTAAATTAATATCTTATTTTAGTTTATATTTGAACTAAATGGGTGAAGAAATAGACTCATATCATGAAAATACCTGTGCATACCTGGGACTCGGCCAAAATGCTGGCACTGAACCAGCCGTACCGCTAAGCACTCAAGCAGATACCGATACTGAGTAGTCAGTCGTCCCATCAATAAGGACTAAACAAGAGATGATAACTTAGTACCAACCAGGCGCCCCCGTGGATGGGGTTCTATTTTGTTTGCGCAACCTATTCTAAATTTTTTACGATACAATATTTGTCCACCCTTTATCTTTCCCATAACTCAAAATTTCAAGTTATATTACATGCAAATTAATCCGGAATATGATGAACTAATCATGTCAAGATTAATACATATACATGTCTCATCTAATCAATATCCGAGTACCAAGTAAGATATGATCCATGTTAAAATCAAGTTAACAGGCAAGTCAGGATCTATGACATTACTAAGACACGTGTATATACTAATAAGGAAAATCCGATATATTTTCATATATTTTGTACAAGTAAGTAGTATGTATATGTCAATGCAAGTATGATAGAGTATAGAATGTTAGAATGAGTGTTATGGAAATAATCATGTATGTAAACCACACACATATATAAGTATATATATAAACACGTATGTAAGTGTTAGGATGTAAAAATACCTATAATGATCATGTATGTGAACCACATATATATAATTATATATATAAACATATATTAGGTAAGTGGGTACTAAGGTGTAAGGATGAGAATTAAATAGATTCAACACTATTATAACGATTATTTTAACAATATATGAATTTTTCAAATTCTAGCATAATTTCATGATATGGAAAATAGCAAATTTATTAAACCTTACTATTGTATATATTTTTCAAGTAAATATGGATTAACATAAAAGAATCATGACCTAACGTAATAGTTTGCATAAAAGAAATAATTTAATAAATTTAATGTAAAAACTTATATAAACCCTCTCTTTAAAACATGATAATGAATATATATATATACATATTTTCTAATGGCAAGTAGAAAATGATTTTTAAATTATTGTATTATACACGAAAAATTTATGTAGAAAACTTCAAATTTATATCCAATATGATGAACATTTATAAATGTAGCATTTTTATAATTTAAAAATAAAGTATATAGTTTAACTTTACAACTTGTAATTTAAGAATGAGAGATTATAAATAAAATGATAAATTTTGATACATAAATATAGAGTAAAGTGTAAAAATCATATTTTTATTTTTGTAGAATAATCATAGAGATTTTTGTAAAGAGAAATTATCTTTCTAAGTTTTATCAAATCAAGGTTCTAAGTTAACCATAAACATTTTGAGTTAAAAAATATATGAGAGTGGATGTAATTTTACTTGTCTTGATGGGTTAAGGAAGGTAAGTATATCTTGATGCTAAAGAACTTTTTTTTCTTTTTTTTCTCTTCTCTTATTCTTCTTTTTGAGAGTTGGAGTAAAAAGAGGAAGAGAAAAATGAAAAATGGAGAGAGAACAAATGACGAGGAGAAGAAATGAAAAAGAAAAGGAGAAAAGAATATAATAGACAAAAGAGATATGGGGGTAAGAGGATGGTTTGTTATGTTTGGCTAAAGGATAAGCATGCTAAAGTTAGAGTATGGGGTATGTTAGGTTGACTTTTTAGTGATATTTTGCATTATATTAACTATATAAATATTTTTATAATGAGACAATATATGAGTGTATGGAAGAGAGGAAGAATGAAGGAGTTTTTGAGAAAAAAAATGAGATAAAAATGTTTCTCTCCCTCTCTTTTCAGTTTAGTCCAGCAATAGGAGGTTGGTTTGAGATCTATAATTTAGGGAAATGGGGTATGAGAGGTATGGCTGAATACGACAAAATAGGTATAGGATAAATAGTTAGTAATAATAGGTTTTTAGAGTTGTTTAAAACCACAAAATCTAATTAAACTAATCCAAATAAAGTCAAATATGATTTTTAAAAGTCAAAAGAAGAGAGACTAGTCAAAATAGGTAAAGGGCCCACCGGTGATTAAAATAATATTATTTTAAGTGACTATCTTGAAATTTTTAAGAAAATCATCAAAAATATAGAAAAATGAGACGAACACAACATACTCACTCTGGAATTAATATGATATCAGGAATGCAAGTTATGATCGAAATTAGGTTATTACAACATTTTAGCTAATTAAGCATGAAAACTTCATGAAACCCTCTCTTTGAAATATGAATAAGAAGAATATACATATTATATACATGGAAAATTTGTTATGGCAAGTTGAACATGAAATTTATATAGGAGTCAAATTTTCATATTAAATATGAAGAATATATATGGAAAAATCACACCTTTATATTCAAACATGGTGAACATACACAAAAATAGCATCTTCATATTACAAAAATGAAACATATATTTAAACTTAACAACTTGTAGCTTAAGTATGGAGGATTTATGTAAACTCACAAATTAGAAACATAAATATAGAGTAAAGTGTAAACATAGAGTAAAGTGTAAAGATTATTTTGTTTAGCATAAGCATAATATTTTGTAAAAGACATTATCTTTATTGATCACTCTAGCTACAAAGAACCATGGAAATAAAGTGCGGTTTTACTTATTTTGTGTTCTTGAGGTAGAGAGGATGAAAATGAGAGTGTTGATGTTGAACTTATGAAGGTTGAAGAAGTTTGGAAACATTATTTTTTTTTCTCAAGAACTCCTAAAGAGAAGATGTGAAAGAGAAAACAATGAGAGAGTTTTTGAGAGGAAAATGACAGGGAGGTCTCTCTCCTTCTATTGCTTAAGTAAGGCAAATAACAAATGGAGGACAAAATCTACCATTTGGCAGAGATGGAGATATAGGAGATGGTTGAATAAGGACAAGATATATGTAAGACAAATGGTTGTATATAGGTTATTAGAATCGTTAAACCCACAAACCTATAATTAAACCAACAAAATGAAGTAAAACTTGATCTAATAAGTCAAAGGAAGAGTGAGGCCAGCTAGGATTAGGTGTGGGCACGTGATGATTAAAAAATTATTATTTTAAGTGGCTATCTAGAAAATTCTAAGAAAAGCACAAAAAATTTAGAAAAAAGAGACGAGTGTAACGCACTCATCTCGAGAGTAATATGACATCTGGAATTTAAGGTATGATTAAAATCGACTTGTTGCAACATTCGGGGGAAGCTCCCATATTTTCCCTTTATTACGCCATTGATTTGAGGATGTGCACCAGTTGTGTACAATTGCATGAAAATTCACTTGTTTTTTTTTTTTTTTTTTTTGTCTTTGAGGAGTAACAGAAGAGGACCTATTGATCCAATAAAAAAAATTGGGAGATTTTTTTTTTTTTTGAATCTGGTTATTAATTGATGGAACAATTAGTTTTTTCTTTAAAACTTCTCATTCTTTTGATTCAGTTTCTAGTGCTATAGTTTACATCTCAAGCCATAATACATGAACATAGTGAATTAAACTTATTGCAAACAATGCGTATTCATAATATGATAATTTAATTACTTCGCTTCAAAGTAGATATTGAGAAATGGTAGCTTGGACTTGTTTTAATTCCTGACCATTTTATTCTCTTCTTCCTCTACACAATATTGTTTATGGCAGAGAAAATTCGATGTCAAGCATATAATATCAGAAATACCAAAAAAAAAAAAAAAAATATTGGCAATATCCAATATCTGGAATAATATCGTGGGGTCTATATCATATCAGATGCCTCAAAAGTCAATACAAAACTTATGATACATTTCTGTATTGGTTGATATTTGAAACCTTGCTTAGGGCTACATATCTAAAATAAAAGGTTGTATAAGCCATGCTAGAAAAAATGATTACTTTAATGTTTGAACTCTAGTCTAACTTCCAACATCTTCTTGTTGTTGCAAAAATATGGCCAGGTGACTCTCCACCTATAAAGGATTATTGGGGAGGTCAGTTTGTGCCACTTTAAGCAGGAGGTGGAATGGGTTTCCAGGTAGAAGGTACCATATTGGTCCCAGAACCATTGTTTCAGTAATTCAAGAGTGTGGTCATGTCTTTTGAGTTCAACTTGATCGGAGTGAAGTACCAAACTAGCTAAAGAAAATTCTTTTGATTAATCTGATTATGTTCCCACCTGAACTGATTGGACTTTTCTTGGAGTTTCCTTTTTAGTAAAAACAAATTTTGACAAGATCTTGCAACACAGATTTTGGTTTGTTGTGTTCTTGCAGCTGCAGTGTACCAAACTAGCTCTATTTGCAATTCATTTACACTAAATAGTTGGAAAGTCCACAACTGAATATCTCAGATGCAAACTGCTGGCTCCATCATTTATTAGCTTTTAAAAATACTTGAAACTCATTTTTGAAAAGTTTTTTTTTTTAATAATGTTTCCTGAGATGTACAGTTGTACACTTGGTGTTCTAGCAGGCTCCATGATTTTTAACTCTGTCATTGACTATACTTAATTCCCTTGCATCCAACACTTCTAAAATTGTCATTGACATTGATAAACTCTCATATTTTCTTATTGATCGTTCTATTGAATGATTTTGTGCACTTCCTTAAATATCGCCAGTCATCTACTGAAGATGGCTGTATATTATTTCTCATACAAATTGCTCCTTTCTATTGTCTAGGAAGCTACTTAAACCTACTGGACATAACTATTGGTGCATTTGTCTGCCATTTCTTGATGTAAGATCTTGATAATTGTGCCTCGAGACAAGACTATCGACGATCATTGTATTTTGCAGTACTTGCTTTAGGGAATTAAGCCAATGAGGGCTGGCTCATGGTTAAGGGGTGGGAGTCGGTTATGGGAGGTTCCAGATTCAAGACTGGGTTACAGCCTTCGCTAAAAATAAAAATAAGGGAAACTAAATTCCTTACGTTTCTGATGTGAAGTGTCTTGTGTTATTTATGCAGATCTAATTGCTTAGAAGATGACTGAAGAAGAAAAAGATCATCTTGTTCCATCAATAAACGTTGAACTGCCAAGTTTTACTGCCAGGTCTTTGTCATTGTCTGTAGGACCTAATGCATCCTATGAAAGCGTCGATGCTTCTATATCACGTACTAGGTCTCTGCATCGTCTAAGAACAACTGAATTTTCACAAATCAGTGATCCTTTATATGTACATCAAAAACCAAGAAATGTTCTCTGGCTTAAGCACAGAGAACATCAAAATAACTCATATACTGTCACACCAGCAAAAATTGGTCATGGTGACTCGTCCAATGATCGCAGTGGTGAAAGAGGTAACCATTTGTTGAAATCTGGGCCTCTAGGATTATGCAATGATCCTGATTGCATTAGTTGCCCTGCCAAAACTAACCAGAAAGCGCAGGCTTCTCTCGGAAGAAAGGTAACATTCCTTTAACTTGAGTAAAATTTTTAGTTTTTCTATAAAAAGTACCTAATTTCTAAATTGTATTTAATGTGAAATGAGTATTATTTACTATCAATCTTGGGGAAGACCAATGTTTTAACTTTTGTTAATATTGTGAAAATGCTTACAGCAGAATACTGAAAATTATTATCTCATTTTATGGTTATTAATTATTGAAGAATTTTCTATATTCTATATTGCCACAAATTTTCAAGTCAAATTTTATGGCTATTAATTACAGAATACTGCAGGCCTATAGCATTCTTTATGGCAATACTGATGGCTGGGTGAGGAACTTCCTTTCAACTGTGTCGTCATTTTTTCCAGTCATGAATCCCCATGCCAAGGTTGTTCAGTGGTGGAACAAATTTTTTGTCATTTCCTGCCTGGTTGCAATTTTTATTGACCCACTATTTTTCTTTCCCCTATCAGTAAGGAAGGTACGCTTTTGTCTCCTCTTAAGTGCATTAAGTCTTGTTGTTCTAGTGCCTATCCATTCTATTCTGTTTCATGTGTGCATTCTAGTTGGTAAAATATCTTTCTCGTGATTTTATTTCTTCTAACTGAAGATGAACTGAAACATCAGATAGTTTATTACAAGGCAGTTATCTTCTTCAGATACAGGTACTTGATGTATTAGATGTTTCAAGTTTATATTATGTAATGCCCCATTTTCCGGAGGGATACGGAAACGGAGTGCGTTACCTGCGGGCACATGTAAGTCGACGTGCATGAGGCCTATAAGTATGTAAAAGTAGAAATGAATGGAACTAAATACTAGTCATCTATTAGAATCTTGGATGTTAGTCTACTGCCATATAAAAGAGAAGATATACATGTCTAAGATAAGAAACAACAAGTACAATTATGATAAAAAAATTAGAAATTAAGCCCTCAAAAGAGTGATACATACAAAATCTAAAAATACAAAAGGTGGAGGCCTACGAATCTACTGTTGCTCTACCTGCTTCAGAAAGTACGGGTCGTGCAATAGCGGATCTTTGCTCACATGTTCAGTATCTGAGCGTGTGGAGGAGTTCAGGGTCAAATCCGGTAAGTAAAACAATAAAAAATATGGAGCGTGTAATATAAACTAATAAGTGAAATATGAGTGTGGATATGAAAATATGCGTAGGTTTAGAAAATATTAAACAATCAATTAACAATATCAAGCAGGATATACATGCATATCAAGTCTAAATTAATATCTTATTTTAGTTTATATTTTGAATTAAATTGTCAAGAAATAGACTTGTATTGTAAAAATATCTGCACATACCTGGGACTCGGCCAAAATGCTGGCGCTGAACTAGTCGTGCCGCTAAACACTCAAGCAGATACCGATACTGAGTAATCGATAGTCCCATCAATATTGACTAAACAAGAGATGATGGCTCAGTACCATCCGGGCGCCCCCCGGATGGGTCCCTATTTCGGTTGTGCAACCTATCCTAAAACTTTTACGATACAATATTTGTCCACCTTTTAGTTCTTCCATAACCCAATATTTCAGGTTATATTACATGGAAATCAATCCGGAATGTAATGAACTAATCATGTCAAGATTTCTACATACACATGTCTAATAACAAGCAAAATATGGTCCATATTAAAATCAAGTTAACAGGCAAGTTAGGATGCATGGTATTATCAAGACACGTGTATGTACTAATAAGGAAAATCCGGCATATTTTCATATACCTTATACAAACAACTAGTATATATATGTCAAGTAAAGAATGATGGAGTATATAATGTTAGAATGAATGTTATGAAAATAATCATGTATGTAAACCACACATAAATACAAGTATACATATAAATACGTATGTAAGTGAATATTATGATGTAAAAATACCTAAGATGATCATGTATGTGAATATGCATATACAATTATGCATATAAACACATATTAGCTAAGTGAGTATTAAATTGTAAAGATGAGAATTAAATAGGCTTAACACTTTTATAACGATTAGTTTAACAACATATTGATTTTCTAAATTCTAGCATGATTTCATAGTATGAAAAGTAGCAAATTTATTAAATCTTACTAATGTATATATTTTTCAAGTAAACATGGATTATCATAAAAAAATTATGACTTAACATAGTATCTCGTATAAAAGAAATATTTTAACAATTTAATGTAGAAACTTATTTGAAACCTTCTCTTTAAAACATGATTATATATATATATATATATTCTAATGGCAAGTGGAAAGTGATTTAAAATTATTGTATTATATATGAAGAACTTATATGGAAAATTTCAAATGTATATCCAAATATGATGAATATTCATAAAAATAGCTTCTTTGTAATTTCAAAATAAAACATATAGTTTAAGTTTGTAACTTATAGTTTAAGCATAGGAGGCCATAAATAAAATCATAAATTTAATACATAAATATAAACATAGAGTAGAGTGTAAGAATCATATTTTTATATTTAAAATAATCATAGAGAATTTTATATAAAGATATTATTTTTCTAAATTTAAACAAATTAAGATTCTAAATTGACTATAAAAGATTTTAGTTACAAAATAAAATCATAAAAGTGGATGTGATTCTACTTGCCTTGATGGGTTAGGGAAGATAACTCTATTTTGAGGCTAAAAAATTTCTTTTTCTTCTTTTCTTTTTCTTCTCTTTTCTTATTCTTCTTCTTGAGAGTTGGAGTAAAAAAGATGAAGAGAAAAATAAAAAATGAAGGAGAGAGAATAAATGATGAGGAGAATAAATGAAAAGAAAGAGAGAAAAAGATATAATAGATAAATGAGAGATATAAGAGCAAGAGGAAAGCTTGTCTTGCTTGGCTAAAAAATAAGTATGGTGAAGGTAAGGTATGAGCAAATAAAAACAAAATAGGTATATGAAAAATGACTAATAATAATAGGTTATTAGAGTTGTTTAAAATCATAAGTTCTAATTAAACTAACCAAAATAAAGTCACATTAATTTTTTACAAGTCAAAAAGAGAGAGACTAGTCAAAAATGTGTATGGCCCACCAATGATTAAAATAATACTATTTTAAGTGACTATCCAGAAAATTTCAAGAAAATCACTAAAAATATAGAAAAATGAGACGAACATAACGCACTCACTCTGGAATTAATCTGACATCCGGAATGTAAGTTATGATAGAAATTGGGTTGTTACACATTGTCTGATTTCCATTTGCATGCAGCATTATCCTTTTGTTTTCACAAAATCAATACTACTATATAAAGAAAATACATAGGATAGACAAATTTTGAAGGGAAAACAGAAAACATTTTCGCTCTTCCACTCTAAAGTCAAGTGCAAAATAGTCATTTTATTTTGAAAGAATAATAAGTTTCTTTTTTTTTAAATTGTCATTTTTTTTTTGTAAATGAAATGACCCTAGAACGTTCCTTTTACATCCTTTCTTTCTCTCTCTCTCTCTCTCTACATCCATTATAAGTATATTTCAAGAATATTATTTAAAATAAATTGTATCTTAACAAAATAAGAATAATAAACTATAATAATTAGCAAAAAAAATATAATATTAAATCACATTAGAGCAGATGAAAATATATATTGTTCATATGTTTCATATCCTTCTTGAATATATATATATATATATATATATATATATATATATATATATATATATATATATAAAGTATGTTTTAAGTAAATCCCTCTACCTCTGACTAGTATATTTTAAGGGCATCGCATTGGTGCTGGATACTATTTGAATCTCACAAGTAACACCTCTATATATATTTACTTATGAGAATAATGAAAATGAGTTGACAACTCACATAACCTGATTTGCAGTCTATTTCCATTATCTCCAATATTTTGTTTCAATTTTTTTTTTTTGGGATTATGATCTCAACTTTCTTAGGTTCACTCATAGCGAGTTTTTGATTTATCCTTCCATCAATTGGATTCTGAATTAATGATTTCAGTGAATATAACATCTTGTATCTATTTAATAGAAGGACAATTAAACTCGAAAACCTATAAAATTATGCTTTAAAGAAGCTAAGAAGGTAGAGTCATGATCACGAAAAAATTTGTAAAAATAATTGGATTACTATTTTTTTACTGCCAGCTCATGTAACTTACTTACCCGAGCTAGAATATATATATATATATATAAAGCCATCCGCTCAGGTAAGTTACGTGAGCTGATAATAGTTAATTTTGTATCTGCTTGATGAAAGACCAAATCAAAATTAAAATCTAAGAAACTGGGTATGAGTGAATTCTAAAAGTTGGAGATCATAATCTAAAAGAATTTATTTTAAAAAAAATATTAGAGATAGTGGAAACGGACTGCAGCTCATGTATCTTACATGAGGAGACAATCCATTTCCATTTTTTTTCTATATATATGTATGTATGTATATGGGATTACTGTGAGTGAACCTGTAGCTCAGGAAAATTTGAGCTAGCGGCAAAAATCTAGTGATCCAATAATTTTTCTTCAATTTTTTTAAGAATTAGAATCTCTAGCTTTTTAACTTCTTTATTATCAAATTTCATGAATTTTGGAGTTCATTTACCCTTTCATTAAATAGATACAAAATGTTTTATTAATTAAAAACTGTTAATTTTGTATCAAATTTATGGAGAACCAAATCAAAACTAAAATCCAAGAAATTGGGTATGAGTGAACGTTAAAGAATTGAGATCATAATGTAAAAGAAAATTTAATTTTTTTTTTTAATTGGAGATAGCGAGCAGCTCAAGTAACTTGTAACTTTGAGTTGTCTGCTCATTTCAACTATTCTCATGTATGTATGTGTGTGTGTATACATTATAAGCATGTTTTAAGTAATTCCCTCTACCTCTCACTATGTAAATAATTTTGACGGTACCACTTTGCTGGCATGTACTATTTGAATCTCACCCGCAACATCCTCCTCCTCCCCCACCCCCCCCACACATACACGCACACACAAAAGAACAAAACCATCCATTGTAGAATTTATTATTTTTCAAATAAAGCAATGGAAATAATATATCAAGACTACAATTTTCAATATATTGAAGCTTAGCAAATAATAATAAAATTAGAGCATAATATAAGATATATGTTCATATAAACCTCTTTAAAGATACTGTTTGAATATTTTTTTAACATCTTTAAAAACATGTTGTAACGCCCCATTTCCCAGAGGGATACGGAAACGGAGTGCATTACCGACGGGCACGTGTAAGTCAACGTGTACGAGGCCTATAAGTATGTAAAAGTAGAAATGAATGGAATTAAATACTAGTCATTTATCAGGATTTTGGAAATTAGTCTACTACTATATAAAAAAGAAGATATACATTCTAAAATAAGAAGCAGTAAGTACAATACTGATACAAAAGTTGAAAATAAAGTCCCAAAAGAATAATACATACCAAACCAAAAATACAAAAGCGGAGACCTAGAAATCTACTGCTGCTCGGCCTGCTCCAGAAAGTACGGGTCGTGCAATAGCGGATTCTCGCTCACATATTCAATATTTGAACATGTTGGGGAGCTCAGGGTCAAACCCGATAAGTAAAACAATAAGAAATATGGAGTGTATAATATAAACAAATAGGTAAAATATGAGTGTGAATACGAAAGTATGCGTATGTATGGAAAATATTAAATGATCAAGTAACAATATCAAGTAGGAATATACATGCATATCACGTCTAACTTAATATTATATTTTATTTTATCTTGAACTAATTGGTGAAGAAATAGTCTCTTATCGTAGGGAGTGTGCAATATGCACTAAGAAGTAAAATATGAATTGATGTAAAAAAAATATATGCACATGTATAGAAAACAGTAATGATTAAGTAACAATATCAAAAAGGGATATACATGCATATCAAGTCTAACTTAATATCATATTTTATTTTATCTTTTGAACTGAATGGTGAAGAAATAGACTCGTATTGTAGGGAGTGTGCAATATGCACTAATAAGAAAAATATGAATTGATGTAAAAAGTATATGCACATGTATGAGAAACAGTAATGATTAAGTAACAATATCAAGTAGGGATATACATGCATATCAAGTCTAACTTAATATCATATTTTATTTTATCTTTTGAGCTGAATGGTAAAGAAATAAACTCGTATCGTAAAATTACTCGTGCATACCCGGGACCCGGCCAAGATGCTAGTGCTGAACCGTGCCGCTAAGCACTCAAGCAGATACTGATAATGAATATTCGGTCGTCCCATCAATATGAACTAAACAAGAGATGATGACTTAGTACCATCCGGGCGCCTCCGCAGATGAGCTCCTATTTCGGTTGCGCAACCTATCCTAAACCTTTCACGATACAATATTTGTCCACCCTTTAGTTCTCCCATAACCCAAGGTTTCAAGTTATATTACATGCAAATCAATCCGGAATATGATGAACTAACCATGTTAAAGTTAATACATATACATGTCTAGTAACAAATAAGATGTGGTCAATGTCAAAATTAAGTTAACAGGCAAGTCAGGATTCATGGCACTATCAAGACATGTGTATGTACTAATAAGGAAAATCCGGCATATTTTCATGTATCTTGAACAAGTAATTAGTATGCATATGTCAAGACAAGTATGATAGAGTGTCAAAATCAAGTTAACAGTAAGTCAGAATCTATGGCATTATCAAGATATGTGTATGTACTAATAGGAAAAATCCGACATTTTTTCATGTATCTTGTATAAGCAACTAGTATATATATGTCAAAGTAAGTATGATGGAGTATAAAATGTTAGAATGAATGTTAAGAAAATGATCATGTATGTAAACCACACATGAATACAAGTATACATATAAACACGTATGTGAGTATTAAGATGTAAAAATACCTATGATGATCATGTATGTGAATCATATATATATCAAATTATGCATATGAACACATATTAGGTAAGTAGGTACTAAATTGTAAAGATAATAATTAAATAGGCTTAACACTTTTATGACGATTACTTTAACAACATATTGATTTTCTAAATTGTAGCATGATTTCATAGTATGGAAAGTAATAAATTTATTAAATCTTAGATATGTATATATTTTTTAAATAAATATGGATTAGTATAGAAAGAATTATGACCTAACATAATATCTCGTATAAAAGAAGTATTTTAACAATTTAATGTAGAAACTTATTTGAAACCTTCTCTTTAAAAACATGATTATGAATATATATATATATATATATATATACTTATGTTTTAATGGCAAGTGGAAAGTGATTTAAAATTATTGCATTATACACGAAGAATTTATGTAGAAAACTTCAAATTTATATCCAATATGATGAACATTCATAAATGTGATATTTGTATAATTTAAAAATTAAGCATATAGTTTAACTTTACAACTTTTAGTTTAAGAATGAGAGATTATAAATAAAATGATAAATTCGATACATAAATATAGAGTAAAGTGTAAAAACTATATTTTTATTTTTGTAGAATAATCATAGAGATTTTTGTATAGAGATATTATCTTTTAAGTTTTAACGAATCAAGATTCTAAGTTAACCATAAACAAGTAGAGTTAGAAATAAAATATGAGAGTGGATATGATTTTATTTGCCTTGGTGGGTAGGAAGATAAGCCTATTTTGACGCTAAGAAACTTCTTCTCCTTTTCTTTTTCTTCTCTGTTCTTCTTCTTCTCTTGAGTTGGAGTAAAAAAAAAAATAAAAGGAAGAGAGGAAAGAAAAATAAAGGAGATAAAATAAATGAAAATAAGTGAAGAAAAAGATATAGACAAAGAGATATGGGACAAGATGATGGCTTGTGATGCTTGACCAAAGGACAAGTATGGTGAAGTTAAGGTATGAGTGAATAAAGACAAAATAGGTATAGGACAAATGACTAGTAATAATAGGTTATTAGAGTTGTTTAGGGCTATAATTTCAAATTAAACTAATCCAAATAAAGTCAAATTTCATCTTTACAAGTCAAACGAAGAGAGACTAGTCAAAATATGTGCAGGACCCACCGGTGATTAAAATAATATTATTTTAAGTGACTATCTAGAAAATTCCAAGAAAATCACCAAAAATATGAAAAAAATGAGACGAATATAACGCACTCACTCTGTATTTAATCTGATATCAAGAATATAAGTTATGTTAAAATTAGGTTGTTACACATGTGCATGGATAGTTGAAGTCTCCATCATAGTTCAAGTTCCTTTCTTTAGTTAGTAAAACCTATATGTGAAATTTGCGTAATAGAACTTACATATAAAAATGTTTCAAAAGTCAAAGTAGGGTGTTAGGTGTATAGTTAACCAATCGCACTATGATCAAATTCATGCTTGAATTTTACACATAAATACTTAATGGTTACACTTGATACTTTACAAATATAATTTGGATCAAAATTTTAAATCTAATACAATTTCACGTCTTATTCAAATATGAAATAACTGGTCCAGACCTAATTATGTAGTATCTAGATATGTTCTTCTCAAAACTTCTTCGTAATTATTCTTTTAAAACACATCTGTGTATAACTGATGTCCTTTATTTTGGTCATTGTTTTTATCTTTATCACGTGCTTTGAGCACTTGCCACTTAATTGATGTTAAAGAAGAAAATATAAGCCTTATACTTCATTTTGCATTGCCAAATCATAGACAAATGGATTTTGGAAACTATTTATCCTTGAAAATTATATATTTTATAATTTTTTTCTTTTTCAGAACTAGAGTATGATATATTTTCTATCTTCTCTGATACATTTTCATGTTGTGTGTATGTTTAACTGTATGTACTGGCATATCAGTTATACATTATAACAGTTATACAATATGCGATTAATATTCTGAAGTTACAGAAGACCCCATTGCTTATAACTTTATCCCATTTCTCAGTGCCTCTCCCTATTTGAATTGTTCTAAACTGGATTTTGTGAGCAAATCTGATACTTTACAGGAACAAAATTAGAGAGATAAGGGAAACTTACAATTTCAATCAATAAGTTTCTTACACCAAGGAAATCTGAGTTATTCCACCTCCTTTTATAAAACTTAAAATTCATTATAGGGATTTGGAAATTATTATCCGTCACCATTATAATCTTCATGTACTCTGCATTTGGGGTTTAAGTAAAATTTGCATAGGGTTCATTGTTTTTTTTTTTTTTTTTTTTTTTTTGGCATTTTATGGAAGCAGGCAGGTCTGTAAACAAATCAGCTTCAGAAAGTGGGCAATGTGATACTCTTTCTGATAATTTAATAGATATAACAATCTGGATGTCCTTATCCTTGATATAATCTTTTTAACATTAACATAGCCATGTTCATATTTGACTTCCATATTCATATCTGTATGAGGTCCGAGATGGAATTTCTTTTCCGTATTCACATTTTGATCAAGATGTGGATCCAGACAGTGTCAGATATCTGTATCCATGATAGTGTTAGATATATCTGTATTTGGGAGCACCCTATCCACAGATGCAGTGAATACTCATTAAGATTGCATCAAATTGGAGTTAGTGTTATTTGTTTTTCCCTTATCCTACTTTTTGCTCTTTTAGGGATGTTGTTTCTTGTTACAGTATTATTTGGAAACAGCCACTAAGATGAGTTATTGCACCGAAATTCGGATTTATTTTATATTTTTTTAATTGTTTTTTGGTTCTTTCTTCTTGTGTGTCATGCTTATAAGGAAACTATACTTCTGTACATTTTCATTTTCTTCTAGTGGCTGGAAACCATGGTAGACATTTCTTCATATTTTTAATGTTCAATTATTGATGTTTAGGTTGCAATTTGTCATGATCTCTGTTCATTTTCTTCACCTATTTGCTATGTTTCAAAACAGGATAACAAGTGCATGGTCCTGAATTGGCCCCTGGCAGTTGCTATTGCAGCTATTAGAAGTGTCACAGATTTCATATACCTTCTGCACATGCTTCTTCAGGTGAGCTACAAAATGCTTAAATTTTGTAAGTGGTCTTATTATATAATTCTCGTTAGAATGTTTAATCAAAATCAAGTGAACTATTTTTTTTTTGCTAGTCAAAATCAAGTGAACTATTGCATCAAATATCCAGTATTTTCTCAGTAACAGTTGAATTTTCTGTAGAAAATTGGAGTTCATCTGAAATAGTTAGAACCAGTGGTTTGTGTTAGTTATGTGTAGGGCTGCTCTATTACTGTAAGAATAATTTTTAAGTTGGATGGATCTATCGGTTATGAAACTACATTGTTAAATATGTCAGGGGAACACTTAATAGAATAATAAACAATCACACTTTGAGCAATGGATCACAACATAGAAACTAATGTGTTATTTACATTTTTCATTTTGGAAGCCTAACGAATATGCAAACCTGCAAAGTATCTAACTTGTTATTTTTATTACGCAAAAAATTTACATCAAGGTTGGGTAATTGATTCCAAATTTTGAATCTAAGTCCTGTGGGAAGTTTTGCATCTAACTTCTATGGGAAACACCTATATGATGCATGCCTGTGCATGTGTGGGCATTCTTGCTATTATGGATTAGTTGTATTTAACCTAATTGAGAGTGTAGCCTAGTATTTGTTGCAGTTTAGAATGGCATTTATGGCTCTTGAATCAGAGGAGTGCATGGATGCACAAACGATGTTCTTGTTTTCATGAATCAGTTATATTCATCTTGACTAATTAACAAGCTTAATCTGCTGCAGTTCAGATTGGCATATGTTGCTCCTGAGTCTAGAGTGGTTGGTGCTGGGGATTTGGTTGATCAACCGAAGAAAATTGCTGATCATTATCTTCGTGGTTACTTTGCCCTTGATGCATTTGTTCTCTTACCACTTCCACAGGTAAGTTTTTCATATATATTATGCTCTATTTGGAAAGGAAACAGTATTTATCTCCCTTTTTTGTTGTTGTTTTATTTGTATTATGTAAATATCTTGTGATGATTTTTCTATATTTCTCCAGGCTCTAGGAATGGTAACATGGGATAGCTGAGGTCCCACGAACTGACAAGTTTTGGCATTCTGCATTCTATTCCTCTCCTCCTTTTCATTTTCTATGCATTTGTTTCCTCTCTCTCTCGTTCTCTCCCACTGTTCATCTAATCCTTCTCTTTTCCATATCTTTAATCCTTCTCTTTTCCATATCTTACCCTTAGCTTCCATACTGCAAGTAACTGCATAGCACTGCAGTTGGTATCCCTGCTCATTTAGACATGTTGCATTAGCTTGCCTCTATCCCTTTCTTTTTGTTTATCATCATCCAATTGTTCAACTTAGGAAGTGTGGAAGAATAAAAGAATGAAATTGAAATTTCCTGCTGCTGCTCGAAGAATACCCTTGAACTAGCTGTATGCACATTAGGAAAGCCCCCCACTGAGAACGGTGGCTGTATGCACGTCATGAAAGCTCCCTAATGAGAACAAAATGAAGTTTTTCTATGTGAAATGAGCAACCAAGAAATAAGCCTCAAAGAGTAGAGAAGAGAGTGTCAGTGTTTATGTACAGCATTGAACTCTGTGATGTATGAAGTTATGAACTATGTCACACCTCAAAATGGTGTTCCTTCAACACTGCCAGAAAGAGAAGCGATTTATATAGAGTGCTAGATATTCTTGCTAGGGGTGTGCACTATATGGTTTTAAGAGAAAGGCCAATGAATCTGGACAGAAAAACCTGAAATATTTCTGTTTAAGGTTGATTTGGTTATGACCGGAAGGAAGTGGATTATGATTCTATGGATATAGCTGAATTGGAAGTCTGTTCTATCTTTCTTTCCCCATGCTTTCATGTTTTTCCAGGAGATGTTTTTTCTGGTACTTCGCCACTTGTGTTATTCCTTCAGTTTCTTTTATGCTTCTGTAATCCTTTTGTCTTACCATTTTTTAGAAGAGTGTCAGTTTTTCTGCTGAAGTATTGTTCATTTGAGGTGAATCCCCGACTCCTTTTCTACCAGTTTCTTGTATCATTCCTTTTCAAGTTAAAATTGGCTTCTTTTTGCTACCATCCAAATCAAGAAGGCCCCTATTACTTATGCATACAAATTGCGTTGGTGAGTCTCTGATAGTAGCTAGTGCTGGTTATTTGGTTGGATCATGGTTTTAGGTGCTTATTATCCTGAATCAGATTTTATTCCTTTGCCTTTTAGTAATAACTTACTGTGAAGAATGTTGCAGAAATTCAAAATTGCAGCAACCGGCGGAATATAATAGTTAACCGAAAATAAAAATAAAAACAATGAACACAGATTTTAACGAGGTTCGGCTGTACCTACTCCTCAGGAACACGATCGAAAGCTTCCACTATATCAAAAGAGATTACAACCTTCTTCCTCTCAATCACAAGAGAAATCACACAGAATACAAGATCAAGCCCTCTTAATACAATGATCTCTCTCTCCAGTGCTCTCTCTCCTGTGCTTTAGCCACCACTCTAATTAGGTCATCACAATCATAAGAAAATATAATTAGGTTTTAAATCCCATCCAAAAACGATTCTGGGTCTATTCGAACCCGTCTGGACGGTTTGGACCCGCTAACCCATACGCGGCACGTGCGCGCTTAGGTGTGCATATGGGCGCGCATGTGTTCTCCCTCCGCGCACTTCTCCGGCGGCAATCAGGGCTCTAACAACAACAAAGAATAGCTCATCTACTCATTTGGATATGAGGGAAGCTACTAAACATTGAATTCTATAGTTCTTAGATTGTGAAGATACCAAACTAGGAATTTTTAGCAAAATTTTTAAACTTATTTGGGAACCAATGATTATAAAATTTGATATGATAGTCATACGAGATAGCTGCAAGTACACATGGTTTATGATTTCTGACATGTAACCTTTCTTGACTGTGAGCTGACATCACCAAGGTACTTTCCTGGCAATCTATTTCAAGTGTTTAAGTTAAAACCTCTATTGATTCATATTTTCAAGCATGTGATTCTTCTCCTGTCAAAATGTTATCCTAAGATTCTAATTCACGATGAATGATTAGAGCTCTTGTTCTTTATACTTTAAGAAAATACTATGAACTTGGCACTTATATGATTGAAATTATCAATAGGTTTCTTTGTCATGGTATCCTTTTATCTTTTAAACATATACACAACAGACATGAAGGAAAATTTTAATATTTTTTCCTCCATAGTTCTTATGGGTTTTTTTTCTATGTCGAGAGTGCAGGTCATGATAATGGTTGTCATACCATGTGTAGGAGCAACTGCAAACTTTGCTAAAAATTTTCTGCGTATCATAGTTCTTGTTCAATATGTCCCAAGAATAATTAGAGTTCTGCCAATGATTGCTGGCCAGTCTGCAAGTGGTTTCATTTTTGAGTCAGCATGGGCAAATTTTTTTATCAATCTTCTCATGTATGTGTTGGCTGGACATGTTGTGGGTTCATGTTGGTATCTCTTTGGGTTACAGGTTAGTACTTGCATACGAGCTTGTTCTGTCGTAACATTTATGTTTCCTGCAGTATTACTTTGTGTTGTGAAAATTATATAGACAGCAAATTTTGTAGGTTCTCTTGGCTAGTCATTTGCTACGTATTATAGGTACTTCTATTAACAAACCATCTTGATGTGCGTGTGAGTGCTTCTGATTAATTTTTGCAAACCTGCAGAAAAGGTGAACTCAATAAGTATTCACTCTTATCACATTAGAGTACCTGAATGACCATCTAAAACTAGTGCATGATAGATGTTTGTGCTTGATCACCTCTTGACTTCTACCAAATTGTTAGTAGCTTAAAATTTCACCCTGGTTAGCAAGACTTTTTAGAACAAACACAAAACTATAGGTGATCTGTAAAAATAGAGCAAGGCTTCCCAAACAAATTCCAGATTTGATTCTAGATCATTCTAATACAATTTGTTTAAGCATTGTCAAAAGTTAGTGTTCAGTAATTAGGTGACATGTTAAATGTAGGTTATTTGATGTTCATGAAGGATCCAAAAAATCAAGCAAATTACTCAATAAATAAATTATTTTGTTCTGTTTTTTATTAGATAAAAATTGGCACAATAATTAAGGAGTGTCTAAACCAATGTTTATAATCTCAGAATTGTATCTATATGGGCTGATGGTATATGGTATTAGAATCAACCATATTGGTAAATTCAGCAATTTCTGTATTTTATTATAGTGTCTATCATATTGGGTGCCTCAATATCCAATATGATATTGGATGTATGTATGGGTTTCAGCTGATATTTGAAATCTTGGTCTGAACTGCTTTGGCTGATTTTCGAATCCTGGAAAACCGAGGGTTATTGTTTTTAGAAATAATGAAATTATTGCAAGTGAATTGCGATTCATACAAATAAAATATGACAAAATCTAAGATAATTCAGCCCTTATGTTTCTTGTAATTATATAGACAACTATTTTTTTCTCAGTAACAATTAATGATTTTGTGTAGAAGTCATGAACTTCTTGTTTCAGATTTATGCTCCAATATGAACCTCTGTGATTATGCTTGAATAGTCGCCCCTGATTTACATAGCGTGATTGATTCTCATATAAGTTGATTCTCTTGATTCTCATATAAGTTGATTCTCATATAAGTTGTTCTCATCTTGTTTCTCAGAACTTTAAGAGAACTATTTTCTTTTGGTTCTGGTTTATGAAGTTTAAAATATGAATCATTTTGTCATTGTCTTTCGTCATTCCTGCTTTTCTCCCATCCATATGCTCCATCCCAAATGCCAAACCATCCACATGCAATCATCATTGCAGCCTTCTTCCATCAAAGTGGTTATGAAACTAGTTAAATTCATAAGGCTTTGTGGAAATTTTAATGAAGTGCATGATCTTCCATTATTTTGATGCCAACCTTCTTGTCTGAAGCCAAAATCCTGGACCTAGAAATCATGGACCAGATAGGTACTTGCCACCCAAAAGGTTGGTGAGTAGGACAACCTAGCCCATTTATTGCGTAGTTTAAGCTTATGTGTCATGGGCAACAAAGTTTTCCTTGATTGGGAATTAAGTTAGAAGGAAGATGATAATATATGTTACTGGAGATTTGAAGTTCATCTTTGACACATTAAACCAAATTGCCCAGTGAAAATAAATTGCAATCATTGCGTGCAAACTTGTAAATGGAAGATAACTTCAAAAGGTAAGAGATAGGGATGATAACCATTACTTGTATGTATTCATTTATGCTATTCATGCATGTGTTCTTGCTCTGTGTGGCTTGTATATGTTGTGTGCATGTGGCTGTGCATGTTGGTGCCTGATTATGTTCATGTACCTGTTGTGCTCGTATACATCAAGGTTTAAAATTTCGAAATTGGTATTTCGGTAACATCTGATGGTTTCTGGTGTTAGAAATCAACAAATATCTGTCTATTGGCAATATTGGATATATCGGTAAAATATCAACAATGTTGTCAATACCGATATTAATCTGTATATGATACCTCAGAATCCGATACAGTAAGTATCAGCCAATATTTATGACCTTGTTATGCATATATTTAAGTTGCAAAGTTAAAATTAATTGAATGAATTAGCCTACTGATTTACATCGGCAACTTATACAAAGTCTTTTTTCTTTTTCAGAGGGTGAATAAATGCCTGCAAGATGCTTGCTCTCGATCTCAAATTCAAAAATGTCATTTATTTATAGATTGTACACACGCTAGGAGTTTTGTTGGGCAGCGACCTTGGCAAGAGTGGATACAAGATTTCAATTCTAGTGGTTGCTTTTCCATTAATGGTGATTTTCAATATGGAATTTATCAACAAGTCGTTGACTTAACCACAAAAAACAGTATCGTGACAAAATATATATATTCATTGTTTTGGGGCTTCCAGGTACTTATGTTATTTTCTTTCATTAAAATGATATTAAATTATTAATAATTTATATAGTTTGTATGTGTAAATTTTTTTCTTTTGAAAGTGTATGTTTAGGCTTTTTGATGTTCATGTTCCTCTGAGTAAGTTGCTTTCCTAGTTATTTTCCTGCTCTTTTTTCAGTAAGTATTTTTTAATTACATTCAATAGAATAGAAAACTTCATGGATTCTACTCTGTGATCTAGAAATTTCTTACATCTTGCTATATACTTTTGATAAATTATGTAATGATGGTTTCCGCGTAGATCTTTTTGGCTATTCCAATACATAAATCTTTGTCGCACATGCAAATATTCTTACTGTCTTTTGAGAATCACAACAAAAATATACCATCATATTGTTCAATAATTTAAAGGTCTAGCTCATCCTTTCCTAATTAGTGATAAATTCTAATCAATGAAAGCTTGCCATTCTCCTAATGGACCATTCAAGTTGTCAAATTTTTTTTGTCAAGAAGGGTAAAGACATTGGGCATTATATTCTAATTCATTGTATTTTAGACTTTTTATGTATAAATTCTGCGGATGGAAGATAGAAGTTGTTGATGACTGGTCATTCTGCAATCCAGTGCAATTTAGATTTTCCTTCCAATCTATCACACAGTGCAATTAGGTGTTTTTCTCCAAATTTGGAGTTTCTTGTCCTATTATATCGGGTTTCCTCCCCCCATTATTCACTAGCATGTAAGCCTATAGCTATAGTTATAGGTCCAGTTGGATTAGATATGGTTTTGCAACTTACCATATCCGTTTCCACTTTCGAATCATGGATATGTTTATGATTTGTTTAGGAAAATTCATACTATCTACTTAAATTGGAAATGGATATGGATTGAATATAGGAAAAGTGGATATAGATAAAGATTTGATATGAGAAAAATGAATATAGAAAGATTTGATATGAGAAAAATGAATATAGATGTGCGTAGCAATAGACTGTCGAGCATGATAAATCAAGACAATATCTTTATGCATATTTTATTGTAAAAAATTGAGATAAAGTTATTGAAGTTTTCTATAAATAAATGACCAATTCTAAGGGTATATTTGAATTCTTAATTTAAATAATCAATTTTAGGTTGCACATTTGATTCTTAACGTAAATTATTTACTTGTCTATGACTTCCAAATGGTTAGGTCTCAAAACTTTTTTTTTTTTCTGTAGTAGGGACCAAAATAATTATTCATGACTACCAAAAATAATTATCTTTTAGGTGATCGGAGTATAAAATTAATTGGTAGAGATCGTGAATTTGGAGGCTTATATCACTGGGATGGAACATCTAGTTCAGTGTTATTTTTTGGTGCTTTGCCTCTATCGATGTTCATAGTTGATTGGGTCATCCTTCTCTTCAAAGTTTGAAGTTATTAATTCCTGCATTGAGTAATGTGTCGAGTTTAGAATGTTAGTCATGTCAATTTTAGAAAATACTATTGTGTGCCTTATTTGATAAGAGTCAATAAACGAGCTAATGGACCCTTTGATCTTGTTCATTCGATGTATGGGACATTTGCCCTTGTAATCAAAACTTGGTTTTAGATTTTTTTTTTTGCCTTCATTGATGAATTATCTCGTGTGACATGGCTTTAGTTATTGAAAAATAGATCTGTGATGTTCTTTGTTTTCAAAAACTTTTATGCTGAGATTACAATTTGGAGTCTCTCTTTGTGCTTTACATATTGAGAATGCAATGAGTTACTTTAGTTTTGATTTTATTTAGTTTATGAAGCGGTTTGTTTTTCATCAATCTTTGGCACGTATACACCACAACAAAGTCATGTCGCTGAGAGTAAGAGCAGACATTTGCTAACATTGCATGCTTTGATATTCATAGAAATGTTCCCAAGTGTTTTTGGGTTGATACTACTCTTAATTTAGTGTTTCTGATAAACATGATTTCCTATTCTATTCTTAATTTATTCTTTATATCCATTTACCCTGTTGTTTCCTTTCTCACCATATTTCTGATTGTGTGTGCTTTGTTCATGATAATTGGTCCACTGCTTTGAAATTAGATATTGAGCATTAAAGTGTACCTTTCTTGGTTACTCTTGTACTGAGCAACTCCTTATTTATGCATATATGGCTAACTTTGAGTTACAATCTTACCTTGATAAAGAGTCTCCATTTCCGGTAAGGATTCTCAATCTATTTCCATTGATGAGTTCTCCTTTCTTTCCACATAATGTATTAAATGCGTATTCGAGGACTTCCCAATTTACGGATGCAGAAATGCCACTGATACAAGATAAACCATTGCAAATGTGTATAAGATGACCCAAGATTCTTGCTACCCTAGTGCCAACGCCTCATGATTATCCCACTCCTACTGATTATGAGTCATCTAATTATTTTGATGAGTCTAATGAGCAACCTAATGTTGATATCCCAATCGCCCTTCAAAACGGTACTCGTAGTTGTACAAATCATTCTTTGTTAAGTTTGTTTCCTTTGCTCATCTTTTTTCATTATATGAAGCCTTTATCTCTTTCGTTAATTCTCATCCTGTTCTAAATCTCGTTCAGAAGCTCTATCACATTCAGGTTAGCCAACAACGATGAAAGAGGAAATGCTGACATTGGAGCACAATGTCACATGGGATCTTGTATTTGGTCCTCAAGGAGAGAGGCTGGGTTATAGATGTGTGTAAATGGTCTTTTAGTCCAGATGAAACCCTTACTAGATTGAAGAATCATATGGTGGCCAAAGGATATTTCAGAAATATGGAGTTGATTACCATATATTTTCTCTTTTGTGGCAAAAATGTATTTTATATGACTTCTCATATCCTTGGCAGCTACTTACGTTGGTTGTTACATCAACTTGAGATCAAGAATGTTTTCCTGTATGCATTCTTGAGAAGGAATTTTACATTGAGCAACTTCCTGAATTTGTTGCTCAGCAGGTCAGGAAGGTGAGTTAGTTCGAAATAGCATTCTACGGATTGAAGCAGTATCTTAGAATTTGGTTTAAGAGCAGGTCAGGAAGGTGAAGGAAGGTGAGTTAGTTTGAAAGAGCATTCTACGGATTGAAGCAGTATTCTAGAATTTGGTTTAAGAGGTTTGCTATGGTTGTTAAGGAATTTGTATTGAGTTGTGCTCAGGACCACTATGTTATTTTATCTGCATAAGGAAAAGTGTATTTTATTAGTGGTTTCAGACAAAAGATCATGGACCATTGTGCCTCTTTTTGGGCGGAGGCCAGGTCGAAGAAATGAATTGTTTTATCGTAGCAAAAATATGTACTGGATATACTTTTAGAGGCTGGCTTGTGAGGCTGTCGAATAGCAACGTCTCCAATGGATCTTACTACAAGTTGCTATTAAATCAGAGGAAGCCGTTGGATTACTCGTGATGTTATTATAGAGGGCATGTAAGGGAATTGAACTACCTCATTATGAGGTGACCTGATATTGCATTTTCGGTGAGTGTAGCGAGTCAACTCACATATGCTCGGTGAACTTGTCATTGTGATAGTTTTTATATATTTTGTTATTTGAAGAGTTCCAGGAAGAGAACTTTATATGGTCTGTTTTCTGAATGCAGACTAGGTAGGTTCACCTATTGATAGAAGATCTATTATAGATTATTGTGTGTTTCTTTAGGGTAATCTTATGGTATGGGAGAGTAAGGAGCAAAGTGTAGTATCTCAATTTAGTACAGAATCAGAATTTTGAGCTCTGGCAACCTAGGATCAAAAATCTCATGAGTGAGCTTCATTCATGCGATTGTATTGTGACAATAAGGCGTCTAATAGAGAACCCTGTCTTGATGAGTGCATCAATTCTGTTGAGGTGAAGAGAAGGTGGAAGTTAAGACTGGAAACTCCACATGTACTTCCATTAACCAGCTTGTATAGCTGATGACATAACCTATTGAAAATAGAGAATTTCTTAATTTTGTGTCATTTTGGGCATTTATGATATATATGCTCTAGTTTAGTGGAGAGTCTTAGAATAAATATTTATATTGTAAGGGGGTTTATATAACATTGCTGATAACATATATGCAATAATAGGTAGAGAGATTTTTTTCTCTCTAGCCTTTTCTTCTTCACAAATAATAAGAATAATCTAAATTAAATGGTAAAAGAATTTAGAAAAAATCTTGTGTATGTTTTGTTGTGCTCCATGTTGCCTTGCAACCTAGATCATTTCAAAAGTTTCTAGCTTGTAGCAGAAAAAAGATGTATAACGTCATTAAAGCAATATGAGCTTTCACTCAACATTATTGCCTCAGCTATTTTCTGTTATGTTTGTCATCATGTACAGATAACTTGCAAACGACTTCAACTTGCATCAATTCCATGCGTTTAAAAACATGTTTGTAGAATTTCATAGATCTACCTTAGCCACAATGCTCATCAACCTTAATTCACTCTTGCTACTTTGTGCATGCTACACATTGGTTAGCTGACTTGTATACTTCAAATATTCACTCGTTGACTATGAATTACAGTTCAAAATTCCAGTTTTTAATACCCAATAATTAATGTTAGTTCTATGTTTACAAGAAATGTTTCATCAACCAAATGTTGTGATGGATCATTGATAAGTCTACACTGATGTGCTACGAGTGCTTGGTGACATAGTAATATCTCAAAGGAAGAAAACTGACTTGTGCAGACACAAGATTACAAATATCAATCACGAAAAGTTCCATAAAAGTAACGAACTTATATATGCTTGTAAGTTTGATTTTGATTTCATCAATTCTAATATTAGCATAACTTTACTAAACAGAGAAAGGGCTATTGGATTTCCTTGGCAGAGGTATTTTAGAAATTTGTAAAATATAATGCCCAATGGATACTTTTTCTTAACATAGTCATCATCGCCCTAGGAATCTAACTTAAAGTTGGATTTAAGTTAGTATTCTAAAAATCAAAGGTTAGAAAATGGAGGAGATGAAACTTAGGCTAGGGAATAGGGTTTATGAGGAAGAGAGCACCCGAGAGGAGGAAGTATAGAGGGAAGAAGAGATAGCATGTCATTTAGGACTTGAGACTCAAGATTGAGACATGAAAGTAGTGGCTCGTTTTTTTAGGCTGCCTTCAAACCCATTTCAAATTGTTTC
This sequence comes from Dracaena cambodiana, assembly GCA_036321105.1. NCBI lineage: Eukaryota > Viridiplantae > Streptophyta > Magnoliopsida > Asparagales > Asparagaceae > Dracaena > Dracaena cambodiana. Next base: position 31,829,900 of record JAYEPQ010000016.1, read on the forward strand.
TGGATTTGGAAGCGACTGAAATTATAAAAAAGAAATTAGATGGTTAGATTTTTTGCATAACAGAATTAGCGGTCGAGATGCTTTCCGGACGAACCCAATAAAAAGAGACCTAAAGCACTGAAGTTGCTTTTTAGTATAGTATATAAGTTATATTTAGTGTATGTGGGAGGACCTATACTCATATTTGAGTTCTCAAAAATATCAAATGTATCATATTGGGGATATTGGTACCTATATATAGGCTCTACATCACATCTGACGCCTCATAATATGATGCAATACTTTTATATGAAACATCAGATGATATTTGAAACATTTGGTATAGATGATGATTTTCTCTTTTTTCATATTTTATATGGTATATGTTTAGAAATCAATCTGGATCTTTATAGAGAATTGAAGAAGAACAATAATGGAATAAGTTTTAAGAGGTATAAGCTAGCCGAGAAGGAGGCTAAGAAAATTGTTCGGATACAAAAATTAAATTATATAAATAAGTGTATGAGAAGTTGGACAATTAAGATGCAGAAAAGGATATATATAGAATTGCTCAAATGAGAGAGAGAATTAGAGACTTATGTACTGTAAAGTGTGTTAAAGATGAGAATTAAAAGGTTCTAGTTCAATACAAAGAGATTAAAGAAAGATAGAAATATTATTTTGATAGATTATATAATGGTATTTTTACTCAAGATTTGGGAGACCTTATTATTCAGTGTGAGGGTATGAATTGTAGTTTTATATGCAGAGTTAAAGAATGTGAAGCAAAAGAGGTTTTGAAGAGGATGAAATCAAGAAAACTTGTTGGTTTAGATGAGATTCCTATTGAGATATGCAGATAGTTAGGAGAGATGGGTGTGAGATGGCTGATAGATCTCTTTAACAAGATTTGGCAAACTAAGTAAATACCAAATAAATGGAGGAAGAGTATCTTAGTATCTCTATATAAGAATAAGGACGATATTCAGTATTATTCTAACTATCGTAGAATAAAACTAATGCGTCACACTATGAAATTTTAGAAAAGGGTAATTGAACATAGATTAAGGTAGACTGTTAAAATATAGAGAACTAGTTTGGATTCATGTCAGAGCGATCAACGACAAAAACTATTCATTTATTTCGTCAACTTATAGAGCGATTTTGAGAGAGATATAGATTTACATATGGTTATTGACCTAGAAAAAGCCTATGATAAGATAGCACGAAAGGAGTTTTGGAGGATATTGATGAAGAAAAGAGTCTAATTAAGTATATTGACATGTATGATAGAGTAGTAGCCAATGTCAGAATATGTGGTGGTCTAACAAGTAAGTTTTTAATCACAATTGGATTGCATTAAGGATCTGCATTGAGCCCGTTCTTATTTGCTATAATAATTGGTGAGCCTACTAGAGGTATTCAAGATGACATATCTTGGTGTATGCTATTTGCTGAAAATATTGTTTTAGTTGATAAGATAAAAGAATGAGTGAATGCCAAGTTAGAATTATGGAGGCATACATTAGAATATAGAGGTTTTAGATTGAGTATGTTCAAAACAGAGTATATATAGTATAAATTTAGTAAATGACGAACCCTAAACTATAGTACTGTGACACTGGATGAGCAAGAGATACAAGTGAGTAGTTAATTTAGATATTTGGGTTCTATTATTTAGAATAATGAAGAGATTGATAGTGATGTCAACCATACAATACAAGCTGGATGGTTGAAATGGAGGAGTGCAACGGGAGTTTTATGCGACCGTAACATTCTGTTAAGGCTGAAGAATTTTTTTTTATAGGACTGTTATTAGGCCAGCTTTATTGTATGACACGGAATGCTGGGCTATACAGAAATGTCATTCATAGAAGATAAGTGTAACAGAGATGTGTATGATTCGTTGGATATGTGGCAATATTAGGAGGGATAAAGTAAGAAATAAAGATATTTGTGCTAAAATAGGTGTAGTCCCCATCGATGAAAAGATGCGAGAAAATCGCTTACAATGGTTTGGTCATGTACAATATAGACCTACAAATGCACTAGTTCGACGAGGAGAGTTTATCAATGTGGTACAAGTTAAAAGAGCGAAGGGAAGACTAAAGAAAATATAGATGGAGGTGATACGAAAAGATATGGATTCTAGAGGTTTAAATAAGGACATATTACTTGATAGGAATGAATGAAGAAGAATGATCAATATGATCGATCCAGCATGATTTTCTTTTGGTTCATGTAGCCTACCCCAAGTACTTGGGATAAAAGGCTTAGTTGTTGTTGTTGTTGTTGTATATGGTATATGTTTAGAAGATTCTTATTGATATTTAAAGTTCATCGATACATATATTTGATTATTTCTTATGATAATGCTATAAAGGTAAGTTTCCCACATACATAGCATACACATGTCAATTCTTAAAATTTAATCCAGACCATTTCAACAATTTCTCTCTCATTTCCCACAATATGGAGGTATCTTGACCTTCTAATTCTGATTTAATCATTTCATGTTTAATTCCATCTCGATATTTCATTTTAGCTACTTATATTTTCTTACTCATTTTTTAATTTCATAATATTTTGCCATAAAACTTAGCATGTGTACATATCTTTAAGGAAAACTGAAAAAGTTGAGGCGTGCTCAATTTATTAGAATTTATAAGCACTGGTTTTTTTTTTTTTTAAATTTTTCCAACATGCTTTTGTTGCTTCCTCAATTGTTGATTTTTTCCATGCAGATTTCTTTTTTCACTTTTCTCATCCTTTTGTACCATCCAACCTCTTTGCATGTATGTATAGCCTTCCTTAAGTTATTCACCAATTTGTCCCCTTGACAAAAATTCCTACATGCTCAATGACTTCTTCTTGGACTGTGTACAAACCTATAGTCGCGGATGCTATAAAGGGATCATTTTTGGTCAATCTACTCTAGCTTTCTCTTATGTTGGGGAGAACGCCGGATCCAACGGGGCATTTAAGCCATTAGGTCAAGGTTGGGCTTCAGACATCGGCTTCACTCCCCCTTAGGCCATAACCTGGCCCTATTGACTCGACGACAACTTGGTCCAAATCTGGACTCTGATACCAATTGTTGGGGAGAACGCCGGGTCCAACGGGGAGCATGTTAGGCCTAAACACAAAACTGAGAACCAATTTGACCCAAAAGCTTAAACCATTAGGTCAAGACCCCAACTTTGTATTTAAACCCATAAATTTTTTTTGTCCTATCCGATGTGGGACTATACTCACAATGAACTAACTTAACATCTTAGTGCTATTTTTTTAGGCTTCTTCTATGCATCTCGATGCACTTTATCATAGGCCTCCTTAAAGTTGAGTTCCAAAAGCTTGTACCTCCTTTTCCTTTTCTTTTCTACTTGGTTTAATAGGGAAGTATAATAGACCATAACTGCTACTTAACTACATTTTCATCTGCAGTTATTGATGTCTGCTTTTAGGAACTTGTCTATCTGAACTACGAGTCTACTTTGGCTTTCTACATATGTTTTTGTTTACTGGGCTACTGTAGTCAATTTTTCAGATGACTGGAACGATC